>SKCR01043258.1:0-441216 GCA_019454045.1 Zanthoxylum bungeanum | reverse complement strand
GCCTCCATTCCCCACTTAACATTCATTTTCGGAGAATTGCCAGCTTGTATAATATTTGTCAATCCGCGGCTAATTGACTACTGCTGAGCCCTTCAACACGAGTCAGAGATTTGTTGGGTGGGATTTCACTCATGAGACAGGAAAAAAAAATTATGAGTTATATTTTGTAGGATCATTTAAATATCATCCGGCCACGGTTCTGTTTCAGAATTAGAATTGAACTAGATAAAATCATAAGGTTATGGTTCTATTCGATTCCGATTCTAAAATCGGAATCAAATCAAAATCCATTTCGGTTCGGTTATAGTTCTACATATCATAACTTTAAAGTTCGGTTTAGTTCCAGTTTAGTTCGGTTCATATTTTTTCCACAAAAATAAAGGACCAAACCAGTTTTTCCTATTCGGTTCTGGTTCGGTCTGATACTACGGTTCGAAAAAGATGGAATCGTAGAACTGGAAGGTTCGCTTCCGTTCGGTTCTGGAACCGAACCGAACTGTGGGTAGGTCTTTAATGAGTATATGTCATGCGTTAATTCATAAATTTATCTCTTTAATTTTATTTTTATTTTTTAGAAACGTTGGAAATTTCGCCACCAAACTACCCGTCCCGAATTTAAGCGGAACAAGTAAAACTCATATATGTCACAGACTCTAACAAAAAGTGCACCCTCATGGATTCAAACATAGGACTTGAGTAACATAATCCTAAACCTTATGCCATCAAACCACACCGATTGGGGATAAATTTCTCTCTTCATTATTATTGGTTAATTCCAAATTTAATCTATACACTTGTCAAATTAATAGTGGTCGGTCATACCATGTCATCATACGTCCGTTTTACACAAGTCTTTCTCCATATGAAGAATAAAATTGTAAAAAAACCCAAATTTTAGAGTTGGTCCAATTTAGATTGTCAAAACAGATAATATATTGAGTGATGATATTTAACCCGCTCGAATAGTCTTATCAATCCCCATTTCTCAATTAAACCAATTAATTTTCAGAATTACCCTCATAAAAAAAAAAATAATAATAATCATTTCAATCGCAGTCAACTCCATTGAAAAAAAAAATCCTCTCCACATTATGCTTGCTCTTGTTCAATATAAGACTCAACAGAGGAGTCTTCGTTTTCTTTTAAAATTATAACTCTATCAAAATTCATCCCATAACTTCCAATTTGTCTAGAATTGCTTGCGACTCACCAAAGGGAAACTCGGCAAAGGGCCACACGCCCAATGATAATTGGAGCATGAGTTCGAGTTGGGTTTAATTATTGGGAAATACTAATGACTTTCCGAAAAATACTCATTAAGGATCAATTTTAGGAAAATTTTCATGTTAAAAATGAAAAAGTAATTAATATTTTGATAATTTTTTACATTTCCAACTTTTTAAAAATAGATCCTTAATGAATACCCTTAGGGCACTCGTTAACATGACCGTTAATTTTTATATCCTTTATAGTTTATTGTTGGGACTACAAGTAGATTTTTACCGAATATTTGTGGGAATAGATTTCCGAAATTTATTTCGATAGATTTCTTGGGATATATCGCAGATATACGTATTTAAAATCGCACACAAGTTTAAATTTAAAAAAAAAAAATCAAAAATAGATGGAACCCACTTACTTTTTTCAATTTTTTTGATATAGTTTATCAAAAAAAATAAGTGAATTCCACATGCTTTTTTAATTTTTTTTGTTATTTTCTCAAATATATTGTAATATTTTTAAAAACAAATTTGCATGCAACCCATAGATCTTTCTTATTGTTCAATTCAAATACTTGGATCACATAATTATTCTCATGGTCATGGGAGAGCAGATTTTAAAGATTTAGTGAAATTTTCAAGTTCCTTCAATCCTTCTTCAGGAGACTTAGCTTCACCCAGTAGCTTCACCAAAGCACTACCAACAATCACACCATCAGCTCCCCATCCTGCTACCTGCAGAAACAATTTTCAACCCAGTAATGAGTATGCCTTCATCGAGCATAAGCAAGGCAACGAATAGGCATCCGCATTCATGTTCAAGTTTAAAGACTTACTTGTCGCACATGCTCAGGTTTTGATATGCCAAATCCAACCGCCACGGGTTTAGTCGTTGACTGTCACCGTAAAGATAAAAGCGCGAGTCGTAAGCTTTTGGTTTAACGTTCACCGATTAAAACCTATGCTGTTAAAGGCGTCGCTTAGACGGGTTTTTTAAACAGCCGCTTAGGCAGCGTTTGGACGAGTTGAACTAGCAAAACGTCTTACCCCGCCTACCACCTTTGACAGCATAGATTAAAACGAATATAAAGTCTTTGGATGCTATGAAATTCATGTTGGCAATTACAAATTCTTTTTGACAGAAGAGTTTCTCATCAGAATTCAGGTGAAAAAACAAGTTTATGCTAAATGAATATAAATGGTTTGTGTGATGCAGAAAAAACTAAAAGCTAAATCCAATTACAAAGACGAACCTCTTTAATTTCTTTGATAAGAATTGGAACTCGGTCACTAATAGATGCACGGGCTCCAGTAACTCCGATTGAGCTTACCTATAATTCCAGCATGTATAAAAAACGATGTCAAAATCTCTTCACGGCTTTATGTTCAGTGGAAATAGAATTCAACGTAAAGCCATGTGAACTGTAAAAAAAAAAGGGCAAAGAATTTTGAACAATGTAGAATATGGATCTTACAAGATAGATAAATCCCTCTGTTGCCGCAACAATGGCTTTCATTCGATCTGTTGGAGTGGTTGGAGTCGTAAATAGTACCTAATTAACACCATCCGAGTAAATATATACGATTTTCTATGCATCAAGGAAAAGGGTAAAACATAACTCAGCCATTGAAAAAAAAAGTTTTAAATTAGATATCAGTGGACAAATCTAATGATATGATGTTATTTATGTGATGATTTATTTTACTTCACACTCTCACCTTTAGAAATCTATACTGAGAGAATGATGATAGCTGGGCTAGGATTCTATCTTGAGCAGTTTAATTGGAAATTAGTAGCCTAATGGTGTTTAGAGTGATTAAGATTAATTAATAATAATCAGAAATTAATTGGAGAGTCACATGCCATATAGGCACAAAACAAAAAGAAGTAATATTAACTATTGTATGCATAAAATTACAAATAAGAAATCACTTTTATTATTTAGTAAAATACATTCTAAAAAAGAAAAATGATATCAAAATAGCACCCTTATTTATTATCGCCTTATAACCAAACCAAATAAAATAAAGTATTTTCCCATTAGGTGGGGTCGACAACATGGATCTTTTGACGCCATTATATTTTATATGAGATCTTTGTTTCATCAAACTCCATTAAACCTATGTTTTTTTTTATGATTTCTATCCATGTCAACTTAGGTCTTCATCTTCCTCACTTAACATATGGAAGCACAATTTGCTTTGTTTTATTCAAGACTAATAATTTTAAAAAAAATGCAAAGTGACAATTATTCGTTTATCCTATTTTAATTAAAGAAAGGAAATTAGCATTTATCCACCTAAAAATTGTCCAAATTTCGAAAAAACACTCAGTTTTGAGAAAAAGACATATGTACACCCAAAGATTTAAAAAAAAAAACATTTACCACCTAAAATTATTAAAAAACAGGATGTTTTTTTGAATATCTGCTAAATTTCAGGTGGATAAATGATAAAACTTATTAAATTTTGGGTGATAATTGACCATTTTTATAATTTTGGGTACATAGATGACATTTTCTCAAAATTGGGTATTTTTCTAAACATTAAACAATTTTCGAGAGGACATATGATAATTTCCCATTAAAGAAAAACAATAAATGATAAGACTGAGTGACAACATGACATGTAGTTAGGCTCTTCATGCCACATCGCTTAAACTCCTTTTACATCTAAAAAATTTGTGAAATTGAAAACTCAGACAGATCTGTTTATATGCATAACATAAATTTATTTTTGAAAGCAGTAAAAATTCTCATTACAAAGGGTAGAATCAGAAGAGATCCTTGAAACAAGTTGGAACTTATATCAATAACCACAAGATTCTTCCAAGGAAATCATTGTATGGTGCTTGTAAAAAAGTTGTTAGAAAGATTCATGTAGGTCAAAAGATATTCGGAATTTCACCAATAAAACTGTAATTACACAACTGTAAAACCTGTTATATACATATATATATATATACATATATATATATATATATATTATTTTTATTTTTATTTTTATTTTTTTGGTTTTGGCCCGGGCCCGGGCCAAAAATGGAAAGCCCGGCTCGGGCTTTCATTATAGGGCCCGGCCCGGGGCGGGCCGGTCTGGACTTTTCTGTCACCCTTACTTAGAGAAAACAAAATGAGGTGAAAGAAATTTTTAATAATCGAAGCTAAATAACCCATGTTTTTGTTTATGAATTTCAATGGATTAATGTAAAGTATAATTAACTCACAAAACAGTATATCATTTTATAGTGACAATTAGTATTAAATCAATAAAAATTAATATTATGTTATCACATGTCAATGGACAACAATAGTAGAATTGAGAAGAGAAAAAAGATTATTTCAAACTGGCTCTACTAGTGGACAGAACCTGCTAAAATAGATAATATATAAATGGTTTCGTACATATATGATGAAGTTGATAGCAAACAACTAATAGAAGAGTGAATTCTATGCTAGATGTGTGGGTGGACTAGGGGAGGCAAAAATAGGAATAAAAAAATTCAGAGAAATGAGTATAGCATCGATTAAAGAAAACATGAGAGAAACACGACTAAGATGGTTTGGAAATGTACATGTAAGCTTTTAAGTGCCCTAGTGAGAAGATGAGAGCAAACGGCGTTGCCATACGTCAACGGACAATACCTAGTTGACATAGACATAAACCACAAAGAGATAAAGATATTTTACTGAGCTTAATGAGACAATGATTCAAAATAAAGTATAATGGCGTCAAAAGATACATTGTACCCGAACCATCTATTTGGAAAAAGCTTTTGTTTCATTTGTTTTTAAGAAGAGTGATTTTCAATTGAAGCTATGTAGTAACTAATAAGAAAATATGATATTAGAATGCTTCCTAATAGCCAAAAGCAAGAAAATGAATATTCAGGAAAAGTGACATACCACCAGCTCAATCTTATTTTTTATGGCTTCCTTCCGTAAAGTTTCAGTCTCCTCCAGAGGGACATCTGGAACCACAAGGCCTGTAAACATAAGCAGACATAAAACAATTTTAAAAAAATAAAATAGGAAAATCAGAGTCATTAGAAATAAAAAAAAAAAGCATAGCCTGCAGAGTGCAAATGACATCTTTGTTTCTCATAAAAAGCCCGTTAATTTAGCAACAAAAACATGATTATTTTCCAATTTCCTTTTTGCTATGGTAAACTCAAGAACTAGAATGTTTCAAAGAAGTCTACTGCTCTGGGAGGAAAACCTAATTGCAGAATTGCAGTTGACTAGATTTGAAAACAAATTAATAGCTGCAAAGAAATTATCTCGCCTTAGTTTGGTAGCCGTTAATTACCTAACAAGTAACAACAGAAACTTTTCACCGTCTCATATGGAGCCCAAATAAAGCAAACTGGCAAGAAGTGATAATGGAACCAATAAACTTAATGAAAAAATGATTGCAGGAGGCAAGTATACTAGTTTTAATATAGCTGTTATTGAAGAAAATCGCCTTAGGACGAACGAGTCAATGAGGGGCGAAAAGAAAGGGCATGTCAAAGGACGAAAAGCAATTATGATGACCAAAGGAAAAGCGGACGAAGGACGACGAAGGGAAAGGCGATCGGGACAATTATCGTGCGAACAGACACGTTGCAGTTAACCCCACGATCTAGCAGTTAGATAGCAGCTCCCCACGTTCTGACAGTTATCACACACAATTCAGCAGTTTAACATTTTAAAACATATTTTTAAATAATTAAGTTTCCTTATTCACGTATGGACGCGGCAAGAGAAATTATAACAAATATTACTGATAAGTTGAAAACTGATCCAAAAACTATTATAGTTAGAAGTCATAGACTCGCAGTCAGACGATATGTCACAATGACTCAAACAAACAGTATCATTATGTTTCTTTAACATCTTTCTGAGGCTTCTACATGGGAAAAAATTTTCTAGCGAACAAGAAAGTACCCTTATCTGTTGAGAGTTGTGGCTGTGGGTAACATTTACAAGAAGCATATTGATTGACCTCACACTTAAATATCTTGTTGGTTAAACCTCTTGCAGCACTTCATCATTCCAAATGTTTGATCATCATAAGGAGTTTGAGAATGCATCACAATTAAAATCTAAAAGCCAATGCAAAACATAACATATAAATTACCATGTATGCCAACGTCTCTTACTGCGGACATGAAATTCTCAACTCCACGCTTCAGAATCGGGTTGTAATACGTAAATAAAGCAATTGGACAAGATATTTGAGGAACCACCTGTCCAACCAACAGCGAAGAGCGAACACATGATGAGAAAACTTTTTTAACTCTCAAAAAGAGAAGTAAATACAGAGTGGACTAACTGACACAGAAACGCTGTTGTTCAAGGAATCAATTGTAACTGCATTCATGCATAAATCTTTGTGATTTCCAATTTCAGTCAAGTAAAAAATATAAAGTAGATAATATTTCTTTTAAGTAATTAGAATAACAGTTGAAACGAATAAAGTTCCTAATCAACCCACTTGGAGAAACAAAGTTTTTTAAAAGAAAAGGTAAATCAAAGATCCACCACCCAACTAACTAGTTTGCCCTGCTAACAGTGATGCGATGCGAGTCAAAATAGGAGCTTAAGAAATTATTTTATACAGTTATAAATGCATGCCATTGTGTAATAGCCAGGTAATATTAGGGGTGGGCGCGGTTCGGTTTGGTTCGGTTTTTAGATGATCCGGTTTTTTTTACCTCTCAAACCAAACCATTAAATAACGGTTTGGTTCGGATTGAAATTTTTTTAAACCAGCGGTTTACGGATTGGTTCGGTTCGGTTTACGGATTATTCTACTTAAAAAAAAATTCATCCACTTAAGTGAAGACAAAAAAAAAATTAGTCTAGCGAACAAATAGTATGAAGTGCTACGGTGTGTAAGCTGTGACTCAGAGAACACATGCACTTAATAGAGGATTGAAAATGAGGCACAATTAATTCTTGTATTTTTTAAAAATTACCTCGAATAATGATGCTACCATCATTTTAATTAAGAGACAAATCCAACAGCTTACTTTCAAGAATAAACCATAAAACAAAAAAATTAAGAATAAAATTATTAACAAATAAATTTAAGAATAAAAGTATTAATAAAAAAATATATTAACAAAAAAAATTAAGAATAAAAGTATTAACATACTAATAAAAAGAAAACATAAAGTAAAATTAAAAGAAAAATACAAATCTTTTTATAAAAATATATAATTTTTTAATTATAACGGTTCGGTTCGGTTTAACAGGTGCGGTTCGGTTTAGCATCTGAACCGAACCGTAAACCGTTTGGGGTGGGCCAATCCGAACCACAAACCGAACCGTTATAAAAAAAATCGTAAATTCGGTTCAGTTTGCGGTTTGGTTCGGTTCAGTCGGTTTTTTTTGCCCACCCCTAGGTAATATAGCATATCATATAACATCCTACCTCCTTCAACATAGAAAGAATTGCATTGAAGTTGGTCCCTCTTGCCAAGGATCGTGTAGCCGCAGCCTAAAAAAAATAATTATTAGAAACAGAATTCAAAACACTGACTTAAAAACAAGCAATAATACTATTATCAAACCTGGATGACTGGACCATCTGCTAAAGGATCAGAATATGGGACGCCCAGTTCAATTATATCTGATCCACAGGAATCAAGCAACTTCAATGCTTCTGCAGTGGTTGAAAGGTCAGGATCGCCGGCAGTGATGTATGGAATAAGGGCCACCTTCACACAAAATCATGATTATCATGTAAAATTTTATAAGTTCACAAGGACCTTCGGCAAAACCACATAAACCCAAATTGATTTATAGACTAAACATTAGGGCAGGGGTGATCACGGGTCGGGTTTTTGAAATTTTGTGATACCCAATCTAGTCAGGTCACGAAAAAGTGGGGCGCGGGTGGGGTCACACGAAGGTGGAACCCGATCGGGGTCGGGTTGGGTCGGGTCATTAAAAAAAAAAAAAAATTTAATGAATTAATTCTTTTAAAATATAAATATTAGTTATTTTATATCCCAAAAATTATCATATATATAAAGTTTTAATACAAAAAAGTAATAAATAAATGAAATAATAGTAAAAACTTTAAAAAAATAATAATAAAAATTTTAAATAAAAAAAATTTTAGAAAAATAATAAAAACTTATAAGGTTGGGTCAGGTTTTAGTATCAAACACGTTGTCCAATTGAGTCGGGGTGAAATTTTCCGAATTTATTTAAACCTGCGCGGTCGGATCGTGGGTTGACCCGACTGAACACTCCTAAATTGGGGCATCGAAAATGAATTCACAAAAAATAAGTATATTCATGATGAATCCATCAGATAAAACACCTCTTTTCACTAGCAAGAAATAATGAACCAGTCGCAAAAAATAAGTTTAAAAACAATAAAAAAAAAAATCCCAAACATGCTTCCTCTTCATTTCACACTAATTCAAACAAAAAAAAAAAAAAAACCATTGTAAACGAGATAAAGGAGCTCACTTACTTTGCCTTGTTGTTTCAATCTGGAGAAAGTTTCAGCGAGGCCAACGGTGGGAGATGCGGTGAGAGCTGCCATGGGAGTGAATCTTTTGAATGAAAGAGTAGATCCGTGACTGAGAGAATAAGAATTATGTTGGTTCCTCAAATGGATGAAGCTAGCCGCCGTTGCTTTCAGAGCCGTCATTTACAGACCGTTTTTGGAAAAAGATTCGGCGGCTGTCATCGCCAAGCGAAGACACTGATATGGGTTTAACCCTCCCCTCTCTCTCCTTTGGAATTTACAAAAAAACCTTATCAATATTTACAATTCCTTTTTTTTTTTTTTTGAAAATTTACACATTATAAAATTTAAATATTTTATTAATAATTAATAAAATGTTAATTATTTTTTTATTTATTTTTTATTTTTTGTTAATAAATATTACATATTTTTTATCTATTCGTTTTATTTTTTTAATTCATTTTAATTTAATTAAAACTACTTATGTATAAAAAAAATATTTTAAACAATATAATTTTTTATTATTTTCGAAATTTATAAAAAAAGAAACCAAAAATTGGCCCCAAGGGAATCATCCCCTTGGGGCCTGGAGCCCTGGACGATGATCGTCCAGGGCGATTGTTCCCCTTTGAGGGGAACAATCGTCCCCCCTCCCTTTTTTTTTTTTTTTTTTAATATATTATATATTATTTTTTTAATTTCGAAAAAAAAAGTTTAATAATTTAAAAAAATTATATATATATATATATTAAATTTAAAGTTGTGTTGATTTTGATTTTGATTCTGATTTCGATTTCGATTTTATATTTTCTTATTAAAATTTTTTTATCTTATTTAATTTCGTAAATCAGTATCCATATCTACTTTTATTTTTTTTTTTAAATATTTTATTAAAAGTTGTGTTGATTTTTATTCTGATTCTGATTTTAAATTTTATTTATTAAAAGTTTTTTGTCTTATTTAATTTCGTAAATAAGTAACATATCTACTTTTTTTTAAAAATATTTTATAAAAGTTGTATTGATTCTGATTCTGATTTTATATTTTATTTATTAAAAGTTGTTTGTATTTAATTTCGTAAATCAGTATCCATATCTTCTTTTACTTTTTAAAAATCTATTTTATTAAAAGATGTGTTGATTCTTATTCTGATTCTGATTTTATATTTTATTATTAAAAGTGTTGTGTCTTATTTAATTTCGTAAATCAGTATCCATATTTTCTTTTACTTTTTAAAAAATCTATTTTATTAAAAGATGTGTTGATTCTTATTCTGATTCTGATTTATATTTATTTATTAAAAGTTGTTTGTCTTATTTAATTTCGTAAATCAGTATCCATATCTTCTTTTACTTTTTTTTAAAGTTATTTGTTTTATTTGTGTTTATTTATTATATAAAGAGGTAGTTTGTAAGTTTGAATGTAATATCATTTGAGCCTCTCTCATCTCATTCTCTTTTTCTCCTTCAACATATCATTCTCTCTTCTTATAATATAGCTATCATCTTCGGGAAACATTATGGATAACTGTAACTTGGGCTCATTTTCAGATAGTTGGTCAGGCGAGAATGAAGTTCGAAGTGGGAGGGGAAAGCATCTACAGCAATAGTCGTGATTATACAACTGAATTTACTACAGACCAGGTTATTTTTATGTTTGTATTATGTACATTCGTTATTTATTTTTAAAGTGTAGAAATTACATATATTTGTTATTTATATATCTTCATTATTTTGTATATAGATCTTTGAAAGTAGAGAAGATATGATAAATTGGGCGAAAAGAGTTGAGTTGTCTAGAGAATAATATTGCGATAGTGATTAAAAATTCTGCTAATTTGAAAGGCGGCAAGCTGCCAAAGTGTCATCTTATGTGTGAAAGAGGAGGAAAGTACAAACCACCGCGGTATCTTGTTGAAGGTCAATCCATAGTAAAAAATAGTGGGACAAAAAAATGTGAATGCCCATTTGAGCTGCGAGGTATACCAAAACCTCCAGACGGTATTATGTGGGGATTAAAGATTACATGTGGTTTCCATAACCATCAAGTTGCAGAATATCTGATGGCCATGAATATCCGTCTAGGCTAAAACCGTTAGAGAAACAATTTGTGCTTGATATGGCCAACAGCACCGCACCTCGTGTGAATTCTTAGTGTTTTAAAGGAAAGAGACCCGTCAAATAGTACGGACATCAGAAGCATTTACAATGCTATTTCCAGAAATAAAGAAGCAAAACGGGGTGGTCTAACTGCTATTCAATATGTTTTGGATCAATTGATTAAGAAAAATATCTTCATGATTACCTTACAAATCCAGACACCAATGAAATTACAGATATTCTTTGGGTTCATCCAAAAAGCTTAGAGCTGTCTGTTAACTTTCCTTCTGTGTTAATCATTGATGCAACATACAAGACCAACGAGTATCGGATACCACTATTGGAGGTTGTTGGTATCACATCCACAATGCGAACTTACTCGCTTATGTTCGCATATCTTAGTAATGAGACGGCTGGGCAACTAACATGAGCATTATCAATCTTGAAGAAATGGATGGTTGAAAAAAGGAGCATCATTGCCATCAGTTTTTGTTTCAGATCGGGATTTGGGGCTTATTAAAGCCATTGAAACATGTTTTCCCATGGCTCGTCACATTCTTTGTATTTGGCACATAAATTAGTGCGTAATGAAGAAATATAGTCTTATGCTTGGTATACAATGGAAACATTTTTATTCATCATGGCACTCCCTTATTAATTCATCAACACAATGGTCTTACCAACAGAAATGGGAGGTGATGCGCGAAGAGTTTAGACAATTCAATGGTGCTATAAATTACCTTTGGGAGACATGGTTACAACCTTACAGAGACCGATTTGTTTCAGCATGGATTGATACATGTATGCACCTGGGAAGCAATTCAAGTCAGAGGTACAATATTTTTTTTTACTATTTAAATTATTGATCATTATTGTAATTTTCACTAATGAAAAATACAATATTTTTTAAATTACAGGGCAGAGTCTGCACATTCGAGACTGAAATTATATTTGGGAAATACCATGTCATCCCTACAATTATCTTTTGAAAAAATACACAAGATGTTGAGAAATCAGTTTGGGGAAATTCAAAAGTCATTCGAGAATCTCTGAACATTCACGACATACACATTTGCGTGTGGAGATTTTTAATGAAATAAGGTGTCGGATTTCATTAGAGGCGATGGAGTTTATTTATGATCAGCTGAAATGTGTTGATGAAACATGTCACCAACTAGCCGGCATGTGCAACTGCTCGTTCAAAATAATATATGGATTGCCATGTATGCACGATATTGCATATTGTCTTCATCTTTCCATCCCAATTTCGATAGAAAGTGTTGACACACATTGGAGAAGGTTATCAATGCACGTACACCAGTTCAATTATAATGCAGCACGACCTGACAGGATATCAAACGTTGTTGAATTATTACATGAGATGGATCCATGTATGCGAGAGCATATGATAGACAAGTTTCTCGATATGGCAGATCCATCTCAAAGCACAGTTCGAGTCCCTTCGTACAACACTGAACATAGAGGTCGACCTACAGGCAGAGATGAGCAAAGCAAACGTCGCATACCTTCTTTTGGATATGCTTCCACTTCAGGATCTAGGGTCACTCAACCAACTGTACCGACTCTAGGAAGAGGAGGTCGTAGGAGGCGATCAACTCATGACCAGTCTCAACTTCCACCGATTTGTGATACTTATATTCAGAAATTACCTGTGGCATATCAACGTTATATTTCTCACACTATTGACGTTCAAGCTGATGGTCATTGTGGATTCAGAGCAATAGCTGCACTAATCGGGTATGGCGAAGAAGGTTGGGGTCAAGTACGATGCGACCTTATTGAAGAGATTCAACAAAATAAAGATTTATATGATCGACTTTATCCATCAAACGGATGGGCTGACAATCTATTACACTTACTGCATTTTTTCCAGTCGCCGGCACCAGAGGTACATTGGATGGACTCAATGAGTTTAGGAATTGTCATCGCTTCGAGGTACAATATTGTACTGCATACATTTGCTGAGAATGTTTGGAGTTGTTTTACTCACTTGCCATTAAGGTCCCCTGCAGTTCCAGAGCAAGAGCGTCAAGAAATAGCTATTGCTCATGTTGGCAGACACTTTGTGCAAGTTTTTTTACACCCCCATTACCCTGTACCACCCATCCCAATGTGGTGGTGGGAACATTCATCGTATGAAGCTAAAGAATGGGCCACTCGCGTTATATGATTCGTAATCAATTATGGTACGAAGTATTGGGTATATCACCAAGTGCGCCAGGAGGAGACTTTGGAGGCAACATAGATTAGAATTTATGTTTTTATATTTTTAAGTGTAACTTTTTATGTTGTTATTTGTACTATTTTCAAATAAATATTAAGAATATTTTTATAATAATTAAATTATAAAATATATTTAAAAAAATTAAAAGAAAAAAAAAAGAGGGGCGAATTGCTGCAGCCAAAGCCCTTTTTTTTTAAATTAATCAAAATATATATATATATAAATATTACTATATATATATATATAATATATTTATATAAATATATTTATATAAATTATTTATATATATTAAATTATATGTTTATATATCAATAAATAAAAAAATTAGATATATATGGTTTATTTGAAAATAGAATTTTGGTGAAGGAAGAGGGTAATTAGGGAATTTTAGGGGAGACAAAAAGGTAAATGTGTAAGAGGGAGGGGGGAAGATAAGCTCTCGTTAAAAAGCAGCGACTAGACTGACAACGTACAGGCTGGCACCTCACTTGTTGACATTTGTTTTTTTTTCTTCTAGTTTGATTTTGGGGTGGGTTTATGTATTGAAAAATTACTTGAAATAGAAATGCTGAAATAATTAATTAAATAATTTTTGTGTACTAGGCATGAATATGGGTGGCAAAAATGAATCAACAAATCAAATTTATATATAATTCTAAATGAATCAAATTAAAATATGATAGACTCGTATTCGATTCGTTTATTAAACAAATCGAATACGAATATTCGTTAAGTTATGATATTATTCAATAACATTATTAATATATTTATGAAAACTTAATAACATTAATTTTTCATAAATATATACATATGAAATATGTAATTAATATATTTCGACAATATTATTTTTTATATGTAATTAACCATAATTTCGCGAATCTTAATTGAAAAATAATAATAACTAGTAAAATAAAACAATAAAACGAATCATAAACGAATAAACGAATTGATGGGTTTAAATTCGTATTTGATTCGTTTAATAAACTAATCGAATTGAATTGACTCATTTATTAAACGAATCTATTTTTTCAAACTCGTATTCGCTTTAAAGCGAATCGAATCGAACGAATAAACGAATTGATGGGCTTAAATTCGTATTTGATTAGTTTAATAAACGAATCGAATCGAATGGACTCATTTATTAAACGAATCCATTTTTTCAAACTCGTATTCGCTTTAAAGCGAATCGAATCGAACAAATAAACGAATCATAACCCAAATTGTCACCCCTATACATGAGCTTTTGATACAACCGGGTGTATGTGTAACGTGATATAATCAATAAATCAATAAATGATATGTATATTTAATATCATTTTTTAGTTGTTTTCTAATATTTTAACACATGTGATAATGAATTATTGAATTATTATACGGATGACATGATACCACTGTTGTATCATAAATTTTCTCCAAATATAAGGAGAATATATACTCTCAAATTGGGATATTTGAGGCTGAGAGTCCAGTGGCAAAATAAATTGTTATTAGGATATAAAAATATAATTAATTAAAATTATATATTAATTTATTTATTATTAATTAATTTTAGAGGTAAAATTATAATTACACAATTCATAAATAAGATTCTCATTGTCATCATGTGATTCTCATTCACATGAGAATATGTGAATAAGACTTTCATTCATCATCATACTTCTTTCACATTCTTATTTCCAAATTAATAGAGTGGGCATTCGGGTTCGATTAAGTTTTTTTAAAGTTCGATTCGGTTTCCAAATCATCCAGTTTGAGAGTTTACAACCATTTGTTTTTTTTTATCAAAATTTGATTCGATTTGATATTTGGTTCAATTCAATTATGTCTGGATATTACAATTGATTTTATCAAATGAAAAAACTCACGATATATTAATCTATGATGTCTGATGTACTATTTTGAGATATTATCATACATTTGTAAAAAGTCATGCATGTGTACATATATGAAATTTTATGGATTAGTGACTTATATATCTTTTATTTCATTTAATCATATCGACCTAAATATATTATGTTAAGTGAGAAAAAGTATGAGAGCATGCCAAATTTATGCATTGTAATCTCAATATATGATTGGTGAATATTCTTGTATGCAAATAAATCATATAAAAATATTAAAATTTGCTAGGGTGGGCATTACATGTTTGGTTTGATTTTTGTGATCAAATTTCAGTTCAGTTTATTGGAAATGGTGATTGAGCGCCATTCACTTTTATGTGAATATTTATTATTTATAGAATATAATATTTCTTTATCACAATTATTTATTTAAATGATTGTTAAATTCTTACTTTTATTCATATATTGTAAATTTTATAGTTAAATCACATATGAGTTAGATAACCAAATAGTTAGGGATTTCGATTTTGACTCAGAACTTTATATGAAATTAGTAAAGACCTGAGAGTTTCTATATATGATGATATAGTTGTAATAGTTGCAAATAATATTGAGAAATATCACGCGTACTCCCAAATATAAATTGTTCATGGTATTGACCTATCGACATGGGTCGGTCACTAGATTGATAAGATTAGTGCATTGTCTATATATGTAATGGACATATGGTTTGTCACAACGAACCACGAGCTTAGTGGAAGCTCGTATAAAGATGCAGATATTCATTAGTTATATGAATATTGAATTGACTGACTGAAGACGACTAATAGATATTCCATAGACCGTCAATAATTATCTTCTCGAGTTGACAAGTTAATGTAGTCCTTAGATTTGAGGCACCACAATAGTCTTGTGAGTGATCCTTCATAGTTGATACCATGCATGTTAGAGACCTTTCATGGTCTGACCGTTGAATGATTATTAGTTGTGGACCGATACTCATAGAGATCGGTGTGTGTTAATGTGATTAAAAGCCAACACCTCGACCAGCTTTATCGGGTCGGAAATCATGGGTGACTATTGCGAGCAATCAAGTCGGTGCAGTGCCAAGAAATCAACTATCTGAGTTGCCCTGAACATCTCATATTCTCATCAGGTCGGGTGACGTATATGAACCGACCCTACCCTATCGCTAGGCATGACGCCCCTTCTCCCTGAGTTTCGGCCCTCATAACCTCGGAAAACGGAAATCCCCTTTATATCATTTTTGTCTTGCTGGGATCCTGGTACCCAAAAATCACCATGAAAAGAATTATTATTAGTATGCATGTATGAATTTCTATTATGCTTGGATAATTTATTTTAATATATGAAAATTAATTAATACATGAGATATATTATTTAAATGCATGAAATAAATTATTAGCATGCTATTTTATTTTATATGATGAACTAAAATAAAATAAAAATTTTTTATTTTGGTTTATGAGATAAATCAAATTAAACCAAATTAATAAAATTGGATGAGATTCAATTTAATTAAATTGGGCCAAAAATAAATTTATTTATTTTGGATTTTACCGGAAATTATATTTTCATAAAAAATAATTTTCGGGTGTTTTTGGCATTTAAGGGTTTTTATTAAAAAAAATACTAGGATACGTTCCCATATGTTTCAACAACATGCGGACCAACAACAAATATTTTCATCGGTACCCATCTGTTCGGTTTATGGGTTTTGAACTATTTAATTTTTATCAAAATTTTGGTTCGATTTAATTCGATTTGGTTTGGTTTGGTTCATTTCAAATCAAATCATTTGTCCACCCTGTCAATTAGTAAACTAAAAAATAAAATAAAATTTGCTATCGGAAAAAAAATATATTTAAAATAGCACAAATTTAGCAAGTATATTGTGATTACTTAATTGAAATAAATAATTTAAAATGTAATGTTTGTTGTAAACGTGTGATCTACTCACATTTTAATAGTCCTTATATTTCACCTTTTAACTTTTTATATTTGTAATTTATCTTACATTACGTAGAGATAACAATCCCACCATAATATCTCCTTATAAATAAATAGCAACGCCTCCGGTTTATTATAAGATGTTTATTCTTAATACTTTGTTCATTGTTCTCTTAATTTGTTTTCTCCTTTATTAATAAGAATATTAATACGACCAATGAGAGAATTTATTATTCATCAATTCAAAGTTAAGTTAAAATTCAAAAATATATTAGGTTTTTTTAAAATTTTCATATATCCACCCAAATTTTAAAAAACAGACATTTTACATTAAAAAACTAATAATATCAGACATTGTACATCCAAAATTAATTATAAAAAAAAATATATTTTACACTCTAAAATCAATAATTTGAGTATAAAATAACGTGTATAAATAAATAAAAATTTAAAAACTAATATATTTTTAAATTTTGGGATAATAATAGGAGAATGGATGATAACTCCAAGTATATTAAAAAATAAATCATAGGAAGCAGCAGGTTCGGGTTCGTGTCCGGTTTGATTCCGATTCACGGTTCCATAATCTTATGGAACTGGTAACTGATTGATTCAGATCCGAATAGTTGGCCAGGTGGCACTCGTCACTCGGCAGTAATAACTAATAAGCTTAAAACCGACGTCGTTTCAGGAAAGGGTAGAAATGTAATATCAATCGATAACAGGCCCTTTTACACAAAAGGACAACATTTTTAACCAGGATAAAGCCACCCTCTTTTTTGCGTCCCCTTTGTCCCTTCGCTCGTTTGCTTACTTGTAGTAATAGAGGAAAAATTTTCCTTTTTTTTTTGCATGTAGATGCTCTCGTAACTCGTCGGCTTAACTCACTAACGACTCGGCCGAGTCAAACTCATGGCGAACAACCACAACGAAACATCGACCGACGATTTCCTCGAGCAAATCCTAGGAATTCCGAATTTCGGTTCTGCCGAGTCCGGCTTGACGGCAGGCTCGCCGATGATGCTGCAGCTCAGCTCCGGCGACGGCTCCGGTCACATATCGGCGCTCGGAGGCGGAGGAGTTAGCAGTGGGTTTCACGGACATGTGTTTCCGTTAGGGTTGAGCTTGGAGCAAGGTAAAGGAGGGTTCTTGAAGCCTGAGGAAGGCTGTGGAAGCGGAAGGCAGTTTCCTGAAGATCATACTGTCAAAAATGTAAGATAAAAGTTTTATTTATATAAAAAAAAAATTGTATAAACTTATTACTGTGTGCTTATATTTGTTTGTCTAAAGCTTGTTTAACTAGATTACAGAAGGAATTTGCTTTTATTTTTGGGTTATAAATAGTGATTAATTCACTTGTTACATTTTCAATTTCTTTCATTTTCTTTTGGACATTGTTCAAATCTTGGGAGAAACTTGTGTTTTATTTATGGGGATTATTGGGATTAGGGTTTATCATTGCTAGTATTAGTATTAATATTACTATTATTATTATTATTATTATTAGTAGTAGTAGTAGTAGTAGTAGTAGTAGTAGTAGTAGTAGTAGTAGTATTACTTTGTTGTTGTTGTTGTTTTTATTATAATGCTTTTGGATTTGTATTTTTAATTATGTTTTGTCTTATAGAAGAGAGGAAGGAAAATAAATAAGTGAGAGATAGAGAGGGAAAAAAAAAGACAGCTAGAAAGTTGGACTAGGCTCTATTTGGAGGTTTCTGTTGTCAGATTCTAATGTTTCAATCTAACAAGGAAAACAATACAAGGCACAACCGCAGAAGTAGAAAATTCGAGAAATTGTAGCTATGGGGAGGGAAAAACTATAAAACAAATGAATTTGTTGGTTTACACTGGTGGAACTGTCTGTTTATTTTCTGGTTTCTTGGTAAGCAAAAATAGATGGGAAAAATTTGTTTTGTCGTGTATGAGATAGGCCTTGGTGACAAGAACTCTCTAATAGGATGGCCTAGCGCACGAGGGTAATAGGGTGACTCCAAGTTGATATTCTTATTCCTCATTTGTTAGCCATTTCAGTTGGCTGGCAAAAAGGCCATCACCCTTTCACTGTGTTTGTTAGTAAGGAAGTGAAAATATTTATGAAATTAGGATATTTTAGAGTACAAAATTCTAACTAAAAGAATGATTAGGAATCCATAAACTGATCAGCACTCTTTGAGGTTTCTGTAATGCTTTCATGAAATTTGCCCAAAGGTTTATTGCAAAAATTATAATTCGGTGGGAATAAATGGTTTTTAAGTCCTTAATCTCATTTTATCCGGGAGGGAAACCACATGAATGTGAGGAATCTTATTCCAATAATGGGACACATATTAACTCTTCTTGACAAGTTTATTTCCACAAGTGTCATAAGTATTATTTCTGTTATATTTTAAATTATATAGATGAGATTGAGATTATTGTTATAACCACCTAGATGTCATCAATGTAATACTCTAAAGGCTGCATCTAAGTGTTGCATTCTTCTTCCCCTTGCATATTGGTGAGATGATTTGCCATCCTTTTTGCAGGTTTTTCATGGACAACAACTGCCCTCACCTGTTCCTGCAGCTCCACATCCACCAGCAATGCGTCCTAGGGTGCGGGCTAGGAGAGGACAGGCCACAGATCCGCACAGTATTGCTGAACGAGTGTAAGTCTGTAATATACCAACAGAACTGTAAAGTACTCGCAGAACATTGACGTGGCTATCAAGTTCTGATACTCTAAATGGTTGAATGCATAATAACCTCTGAAATAGAAATATGCTTTGGTAGATTAATGTGCCATGACAAATATACAGTTCTCATTTGGAACCCATTTTCTGAATGACCTTGGCTTTCGTGTTTTCAAGATCATTTGAACATTCTCTCTGTGCACATGCATGTCAATTGTCACTGATCGATACCAAGGAATTTGCTTGACTGAAAACGGCATGCAAGTTTTCAGTTGTTGGTGAAATAATACATTTTTTACAACTCTATTATTGCAGCACTAAAGAAATTAAATAAAAAGGAATTGGTATAAACTATAAAGCCTGGAAATATGAAACTTATATAAGCTACGTGCTTGATTGGAGGTTGTCATGTAGAAAGAAGGTTGAAGTTAGTCATAATGTTGTGACATCTCATTTCTAATATCACACTTTGGAGTTCTATTCTTACATCTGCAATCACCAACAATTTCTCTTTTTGATTCAGCTGCGAAGAGAAAGAATAGCCGAAAGAATCAGGGCACTGCAGGAGCTGGTTCCTAGTGTCAACAAGGTAAGTGTATCTTCTATCTATCTGGTTTTTAATTATTGTGCAGAATTGGGCTTCTGTTTTCCTTCTTTCTTTGGCACCAGGAATTCTACATTTTGTATTTGTCTCTCAATTTGGAACTCTATCCTGTTGAGGCGTGATCGATGGAAATGTGAAAATGAAAAATGAGCAAATTAATGATTAATGTCAGAGATCAAATTTGTATAAAGTTGTTTGATTATTTGATTGTTCACATTTGTTTGGTCGGTTGTATAAAGTTGTTCACATAGGTCAAGAGTGGATGTAGCTTCTACTAAGCTATTTTACAAATTGCCCACTTCCAGACGTGAAAAGTGGGTTTGGACTTCTGTTGTGTCCTTCAAGCTACTGTTTACAGACCTTTATTAATTTTTTCGGAACAACTAGATAATTGTGTCCAAGAAATGGCATTTGATTCTTGTTTTCTTTTCATGCATAAACTGCATATATTTGCTATTCAAAATACGGACAATAGAACTGTTTTGTTTCGGCTTGTTTTCTATTCCATACATGGAGTTTTTCCTACTTCACCCAGGTCAATTTGCTCGGCCTGATATCGAATCCAATGCTCATATTTTTAGCCTTAGACAAATAGCATCCTATGATAGATGAAGAGTTATCTGCTTGGTCTGTTTAATGTTGAATGCCATCGATCTCAATTTTTAACTGTTGGCTTAGTAGTTGATCATCGTTGTTTGCCCCTGCCAGAAAACCAGTTAATTGCTTTTTCTTGTTTTTGGAGTATGCTTGTGGAACTGCTGATATGTGATAGGTTTATTGGGGTGAGGCTAGTGGTGAAGTTAATTGTGAGAAAGTCTTGTGAAAAATAATAAACTAAAACACTGCTTGTTCTTTTTAACACTAACATAAGTTTTCATTTGTGTAGACTGATCGAGCAGCCATGCTTGATGAAATAGTGGATTATGTGAAGTTTCTGAGGCTCCAAGTCAAGGTAAAATAATCCCCTTTTCCTTTCAGGTTTCCTTATTTTTCAGTGGATGCTATGGTGAAAATTGTGTTATTTTCATATCTGAATGTGTTGCTTTGGAAATCTCTTAAATGCCTGACCAATGCCACAGTTACCGAGAGTCTGACTCCCATCCAATTGCAAACTAATTTATTTTGGCGGTCTTGTTTTACTTCAGATATAGTTATTGCCACACTTGTTCTACTTGATATATTTTGATTTCACTTCTGTTCAAAATTTTAATCCGGAGTCATTGATGTCATGTTGGGCGCATAATGTTAGCTATCACAATTTTTTTTATTTCCCCCTTTAAATAGGTTCAATCATTGAGAACATAATACATCTATAATGTGCGTCACATTATGAAGTTGAGTTCCTTGAAAGGCGAATATGCTTTTTGCAAATGCAACAGTGGACTAGTCCATTTGTTTCAGAATTGTGGCACCCCTTCACAAGGAAATTGGATAAACGTGAACACCAATGGTCTTTTTTTTTTTCGTTTTAAATCTGTATTGCTCCTCGTACTGATATTTTATCCATCAATTTTGACAGGTTTTGAGCATGAGTAGATTGGGGGGAGCTGGTGCAGTGGCACCACTTGTAACAGAAATCCCAGTATCATCAGTTGAGGTATTAAACAAACAATTATAGATACAGAATTATTATTTTTCTTCTTATTTTAGGTTCAAATTAGTCAGTCAAACTTCCTGTTTGCCCTTCAGGATGAATCTGGTGGCGAAGGGGGAAGAAACCAACCACCCTGGGAGAAATGGTCAAATGACGGCACAGAGCGGCAGGTAGCTAAGCTCATGGAAGAAAATGTCGGAGCAGCCATGCAGTTCCTTCAATCGAAGGCGCTTTGCATAATGCCGATCTCACTGGCCACTGCAATTTACCATTCACAACCACCGGAATCCTCTAACATCGTGAAGCCGGAGACTAATCCTGCTCCGTAGGGACCCTCAACGGTAAATTCCCCATTCTAACCCCAGTAAGTAAGTTGTGTTTGGCGCTGCTTCATATTGCCATCAAATTCAGATGCCATAGCTCTTGCTTTTTGCCTTTATTTATAGCTTTTTGTCAAAATAGGGCTCGATGTCAATGCCTAAAAAAAATACAAGCAGGCCATTTTCTGTGTGTCTCACTCAAGTAAAGGAGGGGGGAATTGTCAAAGCTCACTTGATATGTTCTGCTTTTTGGCATCGATGGTGGGGGGTAGTGGAAAATGATAGAAGCACTTTTTCTTATAGTGGGGTGCTTAATTTTTGTCAGTGGATTGTGGGACCTTCAAAAAGGGGGGGAGATTAATTATGTATATAAAACAACCCATTTCAAATCAGTGGTGTTAAAGCAATATATAAATATCCAGTCAAGAGAAATAATTAAAAATATATAAAAAAATAAGATAATATAAATTAATGAATTTTTCGAAATTTAAATTTCACTAATATGGGTCAATTTAGGTAGGTTTTTTCATAATCTAGACGTATTTTAAAAATGTATGCCTCTTTGTCTAGATACGCGCGTATCTGATGAAGGTCGTTTGACTTTGACTTTTTACGAGGCACAGCCTAATTTTAGGTGCGTTTTTCACTATTATGGATTAAAATTTATTTATTTTTCTTTCTTTTAGTGTGTTTTTAGCTTATTAATTTGAGGGCATTAATTTTACTTGTTATATAAAATATTGTATTAGTGACATTTAGTGGAAATGGAATGAAGAGGTAGAGTGGATAACGGTTAGTAGTAGGGGTGGGCTGTGTTTCAAAAAAGTAATTAGACTTCACTTTTCATTTTCTCCGGAGTTATTATTATTAGAGAGACGGATGGTGATGGCAAATGGTTGATACAAATTTCAATGGGAGTCGTGGTCGTGATCGTGATCAGTAAATAAGAAACATATTAATTTAATTAATTAATAATATAATTTTTTATTATTAAATTCTAAACATAAGTCTCATTAAAATAAAAAAAAAATGTATTATTTAATTTCTACAATTAATTTTTTTTATTATCTATAATACTAAAAAGATATATTGTAATCTTCTTTTAAAAAATATATATATATATATATATATGTGACACGTAATCTTTAAGTTAATTTTTTGTTAGTAACTTATAAAATTAAAATAAAAAACATATTACAATATTAAAACATAATCTCAACATAAATAGCAGTCGTCCATAAAACTAATGAATTTTTTAGTTTTTGGTCTACTGTTATTTGTTATTTTATTTTGAATTAAATCTATAAGTTTTTTTTCATGAATTATTTATTATTTGTTGGCTTCATGATGCATGAAATTGCCTACAAGTACACTTAAACAACAAACAACTATATTCAAGGGGGGATGAATTGGGTATGTGACAAAATAATGTGGAATTAAAAATCTTTTCAATTTTAAGCTACTTAATTAGTAACTTTAACGATTAAGCTTAGAATTCAATTTCCTCAATTAACATATTCAATAATGACAAGATTAATATATGATAAAAAAAGATAATATAAAACTTGCAATAAGTAAGCGGGATAGGGATAGAGAAATTGACACCGGATTTATAGTGGTTCGACCAACTCTTTGCCTACGTCCATTACTTCAAGCCACGCTGGAAACTTTCCACTATGTAAAATGAATATGCACTTTACACCGAGAGTTTTCTAGGCTCACTCTCAAACTTTTACAATAGAGGTCTTTGATCCAAGGTTCCTCTTAACCTTTTACACAAATCCACCATTGAGAGTATACATACTCACACAAGGGATTTGCACATAAGTGTTTGATAATAAAAGTTTACAACCACAATTTGGGTACTCACAAAAGATTATAAAGAAGATTTCAATGTGAGTATCTCACCCAAATATATCAAAACTCATTAGTATAAATATGAAGATGAACTATGAGATTTTTTCAATAGTAGAGAGTGTAAGATGTAGAAGATTTGAAAAATTCTATTTCAAAGTATTTGAAGTTTGTTTGTGTAATCAAAAGATGTAAGAAAATGATTTTTGCTTTGAATATATTTTTCCCAAAATGTTCCCCGATTGCAAAAATGAAATCAAACTTCAATTTATAAGCTTAAAATTGAATATGACCATTTTTCTATTCTGAGATCGGTATGCAGGTCTATAGTGCCAGTCTGACATCAAAAAATGGCATCTAAAAATATGACCGTTGTGTTTTTGAATGTTGAAAAAAGACCGATATGGAGACCAGTATGGGCATCAATATGATTTGGCTCAGTTCCAAAATGTATAAAAAAAGTTAGATCTGACAGGTATAATGACTGATATGCCTGTCTCAAACTGGTATGTCTGTCTCAGTAAGTTTCTGATAATCAGTCAATCATGACTAGGGATGGCAATTTTACCCACAAACCCGCAAACCCGCAAAAACCCGCCCGCAATGGGTAGGATTTGGTAAATATATTAGTGGGTGCGGTGCGGGTTTGGTAATTTAAAGCAAAACCCGCTGCGGGTGCGGTGCGGGTTTGGTAATTTAAAGCAAAACCCGCTGCGGGTGCGGTGCGGGTTTGGTATTTAAGAAAAAAATGCGGGTATCCGCTGCGGGTATCCACATACCCGCAATATAATTTTTTATTAATTAATATTTTTAGGACAATATAAAAAAACCTTCATACAAAAACAACTAACAAAACCTAAACCTAAAACATTAATCCACAGTTCCACACTCTCACTCAGCCGCAACCCGCAACCTGCATAACTGGAGATTTTTTGCATGACTATTATTGTTTTTTTTTTAACACACTTGTTAATAAAATTATAATACAAAAATTTTGATTAAGTTCACATGATCAGAAACGGGAGAGAAGCAAAATAAGCTAGTGTTTGCTGCAACTTCAGTAGCTTTCCTGCTTCTTCATTACACTTACACCACTTGAGCCTTGTAAGCATCACTTTCATTACACTTAGCATAAAAATATGACCAAAGGTTGGTGATTACTTTATAGATTATTGTCAATTGAGTTGGAAAACTTAGATCATTATAATTATGAAAGAAAGAACTCGTTTTAATTATGTTTATATGAAAAAACAAACATATGGTACCGAGTCTTTCATACATTATATTATCTATGTACTGTATATACATACATTGCATGTTGTATATGTCAAATGAAAAATAAATGTGAAAACTACAGCTAGCAATTAAAAATAAATTATTTAATTAAAAAATATATTATTAAGAATACAAAATAATTTAATATTTTAAAAACCCGCAAAAAATCCGTTGGGTACCATTGCGGGTTTGGTAATTTATTTTTATATGCGGTGCGGGTTTGGTAATGAAAATTAAAACCCGCAACGGGTATGGTGCGGGTTTGGTAATTCATTTACATATGCGGGTGCGGGTTTGGTAATGGCAAACCCGCACCATACCCTACCCACTGCCATCCCTAATCATGACAGCACTCAATATTTTGGCCATAACTGCTTTAGAAAATTCCAAATCAAGATCCGTAAATTTCTACATAAACTAGACACATAGATCTATCATTTAAAAAATTCAGCCTAAAAAACATAAAGATGAATTTTGTGGAGTTTTTCTAATATGTCAAGTCTGCAGAAAACGCACATTTGAATATGTTGTAGTAATATGGCTCTAGCAAAAGTTATATATAATAAAATCGTGTTCCGTTTGAACCGTAGCAAAATAGAGATCATTTGAAATTTAATTCAATCGTTTGCTAATTTTTCACAACCATTTTCCGATGCACTTGTGCATTGAAATTCATTTTGGAATAAAAGATTTACCAATTAAGTATTATATAAATTAAGCAATTGAATCATTCATCAAAGATTTAAAAAATTTATTCAATTTCGGAATAAAAACTCTTGTCGATTTTAAGCCACTAAGTTAGTAGCTTTACCAATTAAGTTTAATGATCAATTTCTACAATTAACAAACCTAACAATTTATTTCCTCAAAGACAAACTATGCTAGATAACATGGAAGTGTAATATAAAGCTTGTAATAAATTAAAAAGATAGAGTTAGAGAAATTGACATCAGATTTATAGTGGTTCGACCAATAATGCCTACATCTACTCTTCCATACCGCGTTTGAAGCTTTCCACTAAGTTGAATTCATAACTTACACTGTGAGTTTTCCTTGGCTCACTCACAACCAAGAGTTTTGACCCATAGGATCACTCTAAACCTTTACACAAGAGTTTTATCCATAGATTCACTCTTAAACCTTTACAATGAGTTTTGTCCCTAGACTTACTCACAACCTTTACACAAATTACCTTTTTTAGTACACCCACTCACCAAGGGATTTCACTACCACAAGTGTATGAATATGAAGATTTAAGTACAACTTGGGCACTCACAAAAAATAAGAAGATTAAGATTGTGAGTTGCTAACCCAAGTAATCTAAGCTCACTACAAATGATGTGAAGGTGTAGTATGTGAGTTTGATTATGAAAGTGTATGATTATGAAGGTTTTGTAAAACTTTATGTTTTTACTTGTTAGAAAATGTGTAAAGGTGTTGGAACTTAGCAAAAACGGATATGGGGCTCAATTTATAGTGAAGGTGAAAAAATGTCTATGCTCTCTGTTTGAGACTGGTATGTTGAGCTATAGAGGCTGGTAGCCGGTCATGCAAATGTAACGGCTATATTACCGTTGAAGATTAAAGCGTAATACCGAATTACTAATCGGTATGGAGGTCGGTATGCCAGTTAGCTCACTCGTATGTGAATCGGTATGAATCGTCTCGGTTCCAGTAACTGTGCAAACTACAGCTGACGGTATGAAGCATCTCGGTTCCAGAGTGTTGGAGTTGGTGCTTGGAGTGTCAATCCAAATAAAGTATTGTACATTATATTTTATTACTTATTAATGGTAATGTCATTATGCATATTAGATGGTGATATATGCTGAGAATGACATTGACCTTAGAATAGTCATGTAATAATACTGGACACTGGGTGGCCGGATGTGTCATTATTTTTAGAGGATGAGTTGTTGTTTTGATGGAAATTAGTGATGAAGTGTTCTTAGAATGAGATGTATTATGAGAAGAATTTGAGTTAGTGTTGAAATTTTTAAGGCTATAGTATGCATGCTTTAATCTAATAGTATATAAAAGGTTGGGAATTGAGGTTGGCTATTGTATGTGGATATTGAAGTTTAGAGATTTGTCTATGTAAATGTGCTAGTGTGATGGTGAGGATTGCATTAAGCATTGTTATTGGAAGAGTTGGAGATAGGCCCTGAAATTGCATTGAGTATCTGTCTCGATTCTGTTTGAGTAGGCGTAGCGATGGCCAACACTTAGCGTCGCGGCGCGGAACAAGCAGAGGCTCTGTCTCAGGACTGATAAGGTGGGCATCGTGACGCGTGGGGTCTGGCATCGCGACGCAAAACAGAACATGCTCTTTTCCTGGGTATGCTTAGGTGGGCGTCGCGACATGATAGACCCAGCGTCACGACACGAGACAAAAATAATTCCATATCATTTCAATTCAATTTAGGATGCTAGAGGCCACCCTTAGGGTCTCATATTGGCACATGTATACACATTACACCATGTCACAAGCATAATATTGTTGGGGGGTTTTTGTGCGATGGGGCGCAGCGGAAGCGCGGGTCGGGCGAAATCGTATTTTAATTTTTTTTCAAAATACCGGATAAATTATTCAATATCTAATATGAATAATTTATTCATATTTCACCTAAACCTATTTATTCAATATCAAATATTGACATAAACATCGTTGAAAACTTGTGAAACTTTTACGAAAATAATTTTTCTGCAAAATGGCATATAACGTATTTTTTGACCGAACCAACTACCCGACACTTATGGAAACTGCCTAGGTCAGCTCCAATAGTGTCGAGGCAGTTCATGGGTTGCCCGAACAGTGACGAATTCACAATTTGGACAGCCGTCACCCGGTTGGCTCAAAATCCACCCGGTAACGCCGTTTTTGGCCGTTTTCGCTTATTTCAAGTCGGAAACACTTTCCGGCAATTGTGCCAACTCCCAAAACACATCCAAAACATTCAAAAGACAACAATTTCATGCCCAAAACAGAAACTTTTCCAGGTCTGAAACAGAAACTAATTTTGCCAAAAATTCACACTTTAAATCCAATTTTTCTCTAAGATTAATCAAATTAATCTAACACCAATTGAGTCCCACCACATGTGAACAACTCTAGAACAATTATAGGATATTTATAGTGGATCAATAACTCTAGAATGACAACTATATTGTCCAACAACAATTTGAACAAATTGGAAACAAATTACATTAATTAGTTCCTTAATCTACTTCACACATGCCTCAACCACTTCCATTCATCCATCAACAACCAAAAACCCCAAATATTATAAGCTAAGAATCCCTAGAACAATTCTAAGAAATCAAGAAACAAGAAACAAATTTCAAGCTTTAGGGATCTGAAGATTATCTTTTGAAACTCCAAAATTCCATAAGCCATTTTCTTGATTTTTTTCACTTATGTGCTTGAATCATCAAGAAAAATCAAAAACCCATTTTGTTAGAAGGTTTCGGCAGCCATGGATAGAGAGAGATAAAGAAAACAACTTTTCCCACTTGTCTCCTAAAAGTGGCGTGAATGTTGTAGAAAATTAGGGTCAATTTTTGTCTTTTAACAAATTAAATCAAATTTAATATTAATACACTTTATATTATCCAATCCAATTAGCACACACATAAAGTATAATCATTTCATGCCATGTGTTCCAATCAAACTTCACCATATATCATTCAATTAATGATAATTGGATAAGGTTTGAAAAATCAATTATTTAATTATTTAACTATTAAATAATTAAACAATTAATTTACACAAATATATGTATTTTATTTACATTAAATAATAAATACATATATGTATGGCATGTGTCAAAATCTCATTTGACGAATAATTAATGTGTATATAATCGAATTATGTATCAAATACAAATACACAATCATTATTAGCGGACAAAATTCCCTAATAGCATGTGTTATCGTTTAACCGATTAAACGATCCGAATTAACTCATTTAATCCGATGAAGTATTATGAATAATCTATATTATTCATTTCGCGTTGCCCAAGTGCTCAACGAGTACACTTCATATTGTGGGACTCTTTAAGTTTAAGTCTATTCGTCATGAAATCCAATTTCGTGTCCATAATTCACCCACTCGTGGATTATGACGACCACTGATAATCTCGCTAAACTATGCAAGTCGAGGTCATAGCATACGTATAATCTCTCCGTCACAGGCCATCCGTATTATACCTGTGATATAGATCAGAACGTCAAATCCGTTCGGTATAATACAGTCGACTTTCAATTTACGATCTCTAAATAACACTCGGAACTGATTTCCGAAGTTATACCACAGCCATGGATTTACTAGATCGTAAACACATGCTGGATGTCTATACCCTGTACACAGGACTGGCGGATCTTATCTTGATACACATTGGATATCATGAGCATTAGTCCACACACAACGAACATACGGAGGTCTGATCATGAATAGATCGTTGATGTGACTGCCATCAAAGTATGAATGATAACTCATATATCCCACTGTGGTATCTCAAGTCGAAGGACCACCATGTTCGCTCAACTCGAGAAAGTTCTTATTGACGTTGGTGTACCATCTATTAGGAAACCTTCAGTGAGTCGTTCAGTGTCTTATCAAATAAACACCTACATGTCTATACGCGTCTCCTGAGACTCATGGTGTTGGACAATTATGACCCATAGCGTCACTATTTGTACAGATCACAGTGTTGTTGTACAAATTAACTATGTGACAATGGAGATTGCACTCTGATCATTTGTGATTAGATCACCTAGATGTATAAATGATGAGAGGTCCCTGTGATTTGTTCCTGGACGGAGCATGATATTAGACAGTATCAGTCGACATAGGATAAATCATTAAATATCCCTAGTCAGAGTATTATCGAGATTGGACATCGATAAATACGCAAAAGACTAGTATTACACTTGTGCGCGTTTGTGAGGGCACAACGGCATAATTCTCATATATTTGGGTATATGATACTCATGCAAGTGTAATAGGAGGTTGTGTTTTACCGATGGTACGAGAAACAGCTTCACTCTGGATAGACCCCCCGCAGAATCCCATTGGTAGTATGACTATGTGTCTATGGGAGTCTGCAATCAGGGTAGGTGTATTTGGTCTTAACCTGAGACTTGCACCGCTAATACATACGGCAATCAATATACTTTAGTTGAGGTCATCCAGGGCTTTAACCGGTTTTGTGTACGCCAATGCTGTGTATATTGAGAATCGTAGTGTGTTGGGTGTGATGTCAAGACGGAAGTGTCACTCCAGTCATATGGAGATGATGGTCACATTGGATACGGAATTTGTTCTCTTAAATGCTCGAGCTATCGGGATATTATGACAAGGTCATGTATATCCGATTATAGAGACTAGTTGCCAGACATCCGATATGTGTTTCGTACGGGGCATACACAATTCCAACCCCAGGCCTAGCACGTGAACATCCGATACTGGACAGAAATACGCAATACTTCGGTATAATACGCTTGATGTAGATCACATATTCCTATAAGGATATTTCTGGAGAATTGGGTAGGCATGACGCTTTGCTAGAAGCCAACATTGTCTTGTAAATCGGTATAAACGTAGTACGAGGTACTTACGTGTTCGGATAGTCCGACGACCGTATTTACTGCCAACATATCCGGGGATCTCATGGGTCGCTTCCGAAGATTCACCGATGATGTATGACTCACACTTTATTAATTTGGGATTAATTAGAAGATAGTAAATTAATCTGGGATTAATTACGGAGATATTTTATCTGGGATAAAATATTAATTAAAGAGAGAGAATGATTAATTTGGAATTAATCGATAAAATAATATATTCGATATATTATGTGAAGTTGGATTTCGACGCGGAATTAAAATTAGATTTTAATTCGGGCGAACGAATTAATTTAGAATTAATTCGTTAGCGACGTGAATAGTGATTTCGTTAGGCGTAATCATTTAATTACGACGCAACGGAAAATTCGTTAATTTAGAATTAACGAACCCGAGCCCGGGATTATTTGCGAGCGCATTCGCATTTCGAATTCGAGTGCGGCACGTAAGTCAAATCAAGCGTCAAATCGCTAGTCACATCAAACGTCAAATCACATGTCACTTTGAGTGATGTGACAATTTGATTGATTGATTTGAGTGATTGATGTGGTAGTTGAAAAACATTAAAGGCATTTGCTTTTTGACTTTTGCTTTTTGCTTTTTGACTTTTGCTTTTTGATTTTTGGTAAATGGAAAATGCTTTTTGTATTTGTTTTTGTTTTTGGAAAATAAAAATAAATATAGAAGTAAAACATTTTCCTTCTCTCTCTCCTCACTTTTACGTTCTCTCATCTCCCTCTATTTCCCTCATTCTTCCTTCACGGTTTGGAACCGTATTCCATCTCATTTTTCTGGTTTTGAACACATGAAGAATAGAACAAAAGGAAGAAGAGAAATGCTAGCACACACATGGGTTTATACTATGGTGATAGGGAAACGAAATCTAGAGCTTGGAACCATTTTGGAGCTTGAAGCTTGGAGCTTCCATGGAGTCTTCCATGGCCGATTTTGGAGCAACAAAACAGACCCCAACCGAGCACTATAGCAGCTCAAAGAGCTCACTGCCGAGCTTCAACAAGGAAGAAGAAATGAATTTTGTTCTTCGCATCCAAAACCGTTCAATGTGAGTTATGTTTCCGCCTTACTTCTTTGATGTATTCATGCGTTTTCTTGCTTGATTTCATGATCTTGGGACCTAATTAGAAACCAACACATGGTTCACTTGGATAAACCATCGGATCAAGTCACGATATACGATATGTACTGGTCTCAACGGATTTTACTAACCGACCCGTGTTAGCAAATTTTGACCAGGAACTTTATTTAAGGATATACAACTAATAGTGCGCTTCCTAATATCAATTACAAACTACGTTGTAACTGCGCACTATACTGTAAATCCTAGGGTTTTTGTCTAGTATACACTTATCACTGAACCAGATTCAGTTTCGATCTAATCGTAATGAGATATCTAATCTCAATTAGATCGAATAAGCGTATAAAAGACAATGGTGCTACCGTTAAAATTAGTAATATTATGAAAAATACAATTGCTCGTATTTATGAATTGGACATAAATATGATCCGGATTGGCACTCCGAGCACCAACCCTAACAAATACATCATGGAGAGATAACCAAGTCTATTGAGAAGCTTAGTTAAGTTTCGTATCATTTCAGTTATTCGAATTGAGAAGCTTAGTCAAGTTCCGAAACATAATTCACGACTTATGTGCTAACCAAGTTTATTGATTTTAGATTACCGGCATGAACCACAATTCTCTTCGACGAAAGGAGGAAATACCAACCAGATTTCAAATTAGACAAGAAAAGAGATTTCAGAAAGGATGATTTCCTGAGATGACTTTGATTTTAGAACTGTGGATTTTCAAAAAGTATTTCATTTCCTATTTTGAACTGTCCACTCACTAGGTCGTTCAAACGATCTAATCCCCGCCCCCCTCACACTCCCAATTTCTTTATTTTGCAGGTATACCCGGGGACGAGGTCGAGAGGATGGATACTGATGGCAGTCCCTATGGTGTTTGGTCCATTAAGTCAAGTCAGAGAGAGAGTACAGTGAGAGTCACAGTAAAATCATGTATCAATCATTGTATTGAGTAAATGTGTCAATAAGTAAATTTGTAAATTGTATTGGTATATAGTTAACAGTTATGAGCATTGAGTTGCATTCCGTATTATTGAGTTGGGCAATGGTCTCATACATGAGTTTATATTTGAGATGAGTTTAGTAGTGTGGATCATAGTCAGAAAGTCAGAGGCTCCGGGGGATGGGTCGGCCTATTCCCTATCGGTAGTATCTCTAGGAGATGGATGTTACATAATATTCACATTCTTCTTTTTGGTCCAACAATCATAAATTTTATGACATTCAACATTTGATTTAATGATTTTAGATACATGTACATATGATAAAATATTTATATGAATTGGATTCCTTCATAAAATAATTTTTCAAAGAGGTTTATATCCTAATCCATACTTTCCTAACACACTTATTTGTGAACCAAGTATCATTTTAAAGTGCTTTTCACCTTGAGTGAACCTGTTCATAATACATTATAAATCATCTAATTTTTTTAATTTAAATCATCATTTTTAATTTTGAAAAATTCACAAGCACGTGATAATTTAGAAATAGATGCTTCATTTTGCATGTTCTATACACAATGTTCATGCTCTTCATTTAAACACATATACTCATTATCTAAAGCATGAATTTGTTCAATAAAGGAAGCATGCTCATTTTGTTCAATCAACACATCATTTTCATGCTTGGTGTAGGCATTGCATTTTCGCATGTGAAACCCGATGATGAGCCTCATTTGGAGGCACTACCTTTTGAGTCACGGAAGCCGCGGGAAACAGATATCGGAAGGGGAAATTCAGAATAAACAAGCTCACTGTCTTCGTTAGTGCTGCGTTCGCTACTTCGTTCGAACGGGAAAAAGATTGCGGGCGTTCGTGTCGCGTTCGAGGAAGCGTTCGAACGGTGTCGGTAATTCTGGTTTTGCTGTTAGCCTCACGCCCAGCCCATTTAGCCCCCCAAAGCCCATAAAACACATCCCAAATTAAATAAATAAATATTAAATTAAATATTAAACATTAAATAAAACATTTAAACAATTACCAACTTAAACTAAAATCATGCCTAAATTAAACAAATCACATACTAAATCAAAATATAATCATACCAAATTAAAATCAATCCTAACCAATTAAAGCCAATCACATATTTGACTTCCTAATCTAATAAGATATTTACCAATATAAAATATTTGTATTCCTAAACCAACACAAATTAAATATTACAACTTCCTAATTTAAAATATCTTGTCCCCCCTCAATCTTGTGTATGCCTTTCTTACCTCTCCTAATTTGGAAACAAAATCCCTTCCCTTGTCAACCCTAGCCATTCTCTATATAAACAACCCCTCACCAAAGCCTTTGTCTCCTGGACACAGATAATTCACACCCAAAACTCTCTCGAAATCTCTCTAGACTCTCTCTACACACCCAAGACCAAACAAGCAAAAAGAGAAAAAACACTTCACACATACACAAGAAAGAAAACAAAGAAACCACCACAAGCCACCACCCTCCATAGCCGAAACAGCCATCTATACAGCAGCCCTCCACCACCGAAAATTACCACAAAAAACCACACCCTAAAACACTCCTAAACAACCTCCTAAATCACCTTAACAGCAGCCCAAATCCTTAAAAAACAGTAACATAAAAACTACATAGATAATCTTAAGAATAATCATATATTATTGCACTAAAAACCCGCACAAACTTGGAATAGTTCTTTGAAAACGTTGAAACAGGTGGCCCGTGCAGTGAGCAGCAAAACAGAAGCCGAATAGGAGCAGAACGGAGTTCGAACCGTAAGCAAAACAGCGAAGCAGTGAGCTAGGACGTTGAACCAGTGGACCAGAAAAGTTGCGGAGCTTTACCCCCTTTCGACTTCCGTGGAACGCGAGTCCGAGAGACGGCTTAAAAGGTTAGACCTGATGGTATCTTTCACACTTATTCTCATTTTATTTTCTGGCCATTTATTTTGATTATATTTTCTGTATTTGTGGTATCCGTCGTGTGTATGATGTATGTTGTGGGTATTGGATGAATGAGAGATGTGTCAACTCTCGCGGTATATCGGATGGAAACCCGGACATAAATTTCATAGCCGATTCCGAATGGACGGTAATATGATCTGTACTCGGGCCACAACTCCACGTACCGCTTGGGCAAACGGCACCATCTTTCTTTTGTTGTGTTGCTCTTGTTTATTTCGTTTGCTTTACTTGAATTCAATATGTCGTTAGTTATGCATGATTCGACCAAGCGCATGGGCTTAGTGAGTTAGTCCAAAGGTCCTCCATTTGGGAGACAAAGAGCCGAAAAGGCCACCTTCGTGACACTACTTCGCCGTGCCGGTTGATGTATGTTCGGTTGGACGCGAGATACGTTCAATCGGGCATACTTAGTTTGATATTATTATCTTTATTTTCGTATGTATAAGTCAATCGAGCGCATGGGCTTAGTAAGTGTGATGTGAGATCCCCTATGGGGATGGGCTAAAAGCCCTTTACCACGATGCTTTGTCGCGCCGGTTGATGTGTGTTCAGATTGGATGTAAGATGTGTTCAATCGGGCATACTTGGTTGATATGATTGGTTCTATTCTTGTATGTGTGATGTGACGCGCATGGGCTTAGTATGTTGGTCTAAAGGTCCTCTCTTTGAGAGATCAAGAGCCCCAAAAGGTCACCTTTATGGCAGTACTTCGCCGCGCCCCTTTATTTTCTGTTTATGTATTGCATCCTATTTCATGCATCAGGTCCGTGTCCGTTCGAACGCGTTCACAAACGCAACTCGAACGCGCATACATTTTGCCTTATCATGCATCAGGTCTCATTTCCGTTCGAACGCGTTAGCAAACGCCATACGAACGTGAGCATTCTGTTTCATTTCTGTTCGAACGCGTTAACAAATGCCATACGAACGTGAGCATTATGTTTCATCTCCGTTCGAACGCGTTTACGAACGCTACTCGAACGTGAGCATTCTGTTTCATTTCCGTTCGAACGCGTTTATGAACGCTACTCGAACGTGAGCATTCTGTTTCATTTCCGTTCGAACGCGTTTACGAACGCTACACGAACGTGAACACACAGAACTGAGCCTTTTTCATTAGATTTCATGCATAGTTTTCCTAGTAACTATCTCCACATGTATAAATGCAAACATGTTGATGTATTACAATTCATATGCTTGTGTCACGATAACATTTGAGTATTATTTCTTGCGGTATATCGGATGGAAACCCAGACGTAAATTCCATAGCCGATTCCGAATGGACGGTAGTGCGGTCTGTACTTGGGCTACAATTCCACGTACCACTTGGAAAAGTACCCATATGTGTGCTTGTATGGTTAACATGTGTGCTTGTATGGTTAATATGTGTGCTTGTGTTTTTCCTGAATGTGATATGTAAGTAAAGTTGTATGTTAGTTGCTATCTTGATATATGTTAAGCATGCAAATTTAAATGTAAGATATATGTGAAATGCGTACATAAGTTTTATTTTACACATGAGAATTTAGAAGCATGATACTCTTGGAAATAAGTGTTACTTAAGCTTAGTTAAATTATTACATGAATCCTTTCATTACAAGTGACATAAGTAAGGGACCATTCCGAACCCAACGGTTTGAGGTCTTCCCTTGCGAGGGGTGAGTGCGGCCTTAAATCTTTGTCCCGGTTCACACCGGGTGGCGACTCCATGTTATGTAATCCTTCCCAACTAGGCCGCGAGCCTAGGAACGGCGTCGCCCAGGTCCTGTGTCCCACACTTGGCCTTTAGGTAAATTTCACCATTATCCAAAACATGGATTTTATCCATACATGATGCATGTTCATGTTAAAGTAATGTATGTTATTTCTTAATTAAATTACGTTTCTTTCTAAGAGCATCATATTTATCATGCAAATCATTCAACATGTCAAATCATTTTTCACAATAGGATATTTCATTTTCACAAATAATAACGCTTTCTTTTCCGATTCCCCTCTAGGATTATCGAAGTTTTTCGCCCTCCCATGATCTCTTTATATCCACCAGTGTCGTAGGACAGCAACAAAGTGAGCATTCTTCTTTTTCAAAATTTAAAGTCTGTTCTGTCATAAAATGGCGGTCTATCGGTGAATTCTCATTCGACGAAGTATGTTGTGTAGTTTGTAGAGGCCATGATCGATTCTCGGATGATTAAGTCTTTGTTGAGAATACATCGCTCTAATACCAATTGAAATTGCCTACAAGCACACTTAAACAACAAAAACTGTTGGGGTTTTGGGCGACGGGGCGCAACGGAAGCGCGGGTTCGGGCGAAATCGTATTTTAAAACTTTTTCAAAATACCAAATAAATTATTCAATATCTAATATGAATAATTTATTCATATTTCACCTAAACCTATTTATTTAATATCAAGTTGAAAACTCGCGAAACTTTTACGAAAACCTTTTTTTCCGTAAAATTGCCTAAAATACGTTTTTGACCGAACCGACTATCCGACACTTATGGAAACTGCCCAAGTCAGCTCCAATAGTGTCGTGGCAGTTCATGGGCTGCCCAAACAGTGACGAACTCATTGTTTGGACAGCCGTCACCCGGTTGGCTCAAAAGTCACCGGTAATGTCGTTTTTGGCCGTTTTCACTTATTTCAACTCGGAAAATATTTCCGGAAATTATTCCAACACCCAAAATACATCCAAAATATTCAAAAGATATATTTTTCATCAATAAAATGTCAGATATTCCAGATCTGATCTGGATCCAAAAACGGTCCATTTAACATGCTTAAATCTAATTTTTTAGCAAGATTAATCTAATTAATCCAATATCCATTCAAAGCCACCACACATGAATAACTCTAGAACAATTCTAGGCATAATAAGAGTGATTATCACACTCTAGAATGGCAACAAGGTTGTCCAACAACAATTTGAACAAATTGGAATATAATTACACTAATTACTTCCAAAATCAGCTTCACACGTGCATAATCTTCCATCTTCATCAACCACAAACAAAAGCCCCAATTTTTCATGAAAAGAAGAAATCCTAGGATCTCATAAGATCAACAAGAAACTAGAAACAAAATTTCTAAGCTTAGGGTGTTGAAGAATTACCTTTAATCCTTGTTTTCCTAAGTTTTTTTTCTTGGATTTTCTTCTTTTCTTCACTTGAAACATCAAGCAAAAATGGAACCCAATTTCCTTAGAGACTCACGTCCATGGTAGATGGATAAGTGATAAAGAAAATAATTTCCCTCTTTTAAATATAGGTTGACCGAAATTTACAATTAATAAGGACATTTTTGTCCTTTTCCATTTTAATAAATAAAATCATTAATTAGGCTTTATAAAATCCAATCAAAATTGGACACACAAAAGCTAATTAAATCCATGCCATGTGTAATCAATTAAAACTCACCATTTGTCATAACAATCATGACAAATGGATAAGGTTTGAAAAGTCAATTATTTAATTATTTAACTATTAAATAATTAAACAATAAATTTACACAAATATATGTATTTTATTTATATTAAATAATAAATACATATATTCATGGCATGTGTCAAAATCTCATTTGACAAATAATTAATGTGTATCTAATCGTATTATGTATCAAATACAAATACACAATAATTATCAGCGGACAAAATTCACTAATTGCATGTGTTATCATTCAACGATTAAACGATCCGAATTAACTCATTTAATCCGGTGAAGTATTATGAATAATATGTATTACTCATATTGAGTTGCCCAAGTGCTCAACGAGTACACTTCATATTGTGGGACTCTCTAAGTTTAGGTCTATCCGTCACGAAATCCAATTTAGTGTCCATAATCCACCCACTCATGGATTATGACGATCACAGATAATCTCGCTAAACTATACAAGTCGAGGTCACTGCATACATATAATTCATCCGTCACAGGCCATCCGTATTATACCTGGGATATAGATGAAAACGTCAAATCCGTTCGGTATAATACAATCGACTTTCAATTTACGATATCTAAATAACACTCGGAACTAATTTCCGAAGTTATACCACGTCCATGGATTTACTATATCGTAAACACGTGAGGATGCATATGCCTTATACACAGGGCTGACGGATCCTATCTTGATATGCACAGGATATCATGAGCATCAGTCCACACCCAACGAACAGGCGGATGTCTGATCATGACTAGATCGTTGACGTGACTGCCATCAAAGTGTGGAGGATAGCTCATATATCCACAGTGGTATCTCAAATCGAATGACCACTATGCTCGCTCAACTCGAGAAGGTTTTTATTGATGTTGGTGTACCATCTATTAGGAAACCTTCAGTGAGTCGTTTAGTGTCTTATTAAATAAACACCTACATGTCTATACGAGTCTCCCGAGACTCATGGTTCATTGGGATAAACCATCAGACCAAGTCACGATATACGACATGTACTGGTCTCAGCGGATTTTACTAACCGACCCGTGTTAGCAAATCTTGACCAGGAACTTTATTTAAGGATATACAACTAATAGTGCGCTTCACAATGTCAATTACAAACTACGTTGTAACGACGTACTATACTGTAAATCTTAGGGTCTTTGTCTAATATACACTTATCATTGAACCAGATTCAGTTTCGATCTAATCATAATCAGATATCTAATCGCAATTAGATCGAATAAGCGTATAAAAGACAATGGTGCTACCACTAAAATTAGTAATATTATGGAAAATACAATTGCTCGTATTTATGAATCGGACATAAATATGATCCGGATTGACACTCCGAGCACCAACCCTAACAACAACAACTATACCCAAGATGAGGTGAATTGAGTATGTGATAAAATAATGTGGAATTAAACATATTCTCAATTTTAAGCTACTTAGTTAGTAGCTTTACCAGTTTTAGCTTAAAAATCAATTTCCCCAAATCACATATTCAATAATGACAAGATTAATATATGATATGACAAGATAATATAAACCTTGCAATAAGTAAATGAGATATAGATAGAGAAATTGAAATCATATTTATAGTGGTTCGGCTAACTGCTTGCCTACGTCCACTATTTCAAGCCACGCTTGAAGCTTTCTATTATATAAAATAAATATGCACTTTACACCGAGAGTTTTCTGAGCTCACTCACAAACCTTTAGGATACAGGTCTTTGATCCAAGGTTCCTTTTAACCTTTTACATAAATCCACCATTGAAAGTATACCCACTCACACAAGGGATTTCCACATAAGTGTTTGATAATAAAAGTTTACAACCACAATTTGGGTACTCACAAAAGATTACAAAGAAAATTTAAATGTGAGTATCTCACCCAAATGTATCAAAACTCATTAATATGAATATGAAGATGAAGTATGAGTTTTTTCAAATGTAGAGAGTGTAAGATGTAGAAAATTTGAAAAACTATATTTGAAAGTATTTGTTGTTTGTTTTTGTAATTAAAAGATGTATGAAAATGATTTTTGCTTTGAATATATTTTTCCCAAAATATTTCCCCATTGTAAAAATGAAACCAAGCTTCAATTTATAGTCTTAAAATTGAATATGACTGTTTTTCTATCATGAGGCTGGTATGCTAGTATACAGTATCGATATACCGGTTTAATATCAAGAAACGACTTATAAAAATATGACCAATGTGTTTTCGAACGTTGAAAAGAGACCAATATGGAGAACGATATGGACACTGGTATAATTTGGCCTGGTTCCAGAATGTATTAAAAATTCAGGTCTGACCGGTATGGTGACCGGTATGTCTGTCTTAGATCGTTATGTCTATCTCAATAAGTTTCTGATGACCAGTCAATCCTGACATCACTCAGTATTTTGGACATAACTTGTCATAATAAATTCCAAATCAAAATCCGTAAATTTCTACATAAACTAGACACATATATATATCATCTATAAAACATACAGCCTCAAAAACATAAAGATGGATTTTATGAAATTTTTCTAATTTGATAGTTCTATAGAAAATACACATATGAATATATTGTAGTAATATGGCTCTAGAAAAAATTTTATATAACGAAATTATGTTACGTTTAAACCTTGGAAAATTAAAGACACATATATATCTAACGGTATATCATTTGAAATTTAATTCAACCGTTTGCTAATTTTTCAAAACTATTTTGTGATGCACTTGTGTATTGAAATTCATTTTAGTGCAAATAAAATGCAAATGACTTTAAATGCAAGTGATGCAAAATTTATGATTCCTAAGAGCTTTAAAACATTTTAATAAACTCACTTACAATAAGTTTTAGCTCTTAATCATCATCTTGATCTTCTTCTTCCTTGGCTTACTCTTTGATCTTTTCATTATCTTTTTGGTTTTTTATCATCTTATAGCTCATTTTGGCTTCATCATCAACTTTTACCTCGTCGAACTTGATTCGCTAATATGTATTATTTCTAAACCATCGAAACCAAGTCGCAGAGTTGCTAACATTGATCATCTTTGCTAAATTCTTCATGTCTTTAAGCTTCTTATCTTTGAGTATTTTTGCTTCATTGGCATCATCAAAATCAGTCGGGATTTTACATGTAACTTAACTAATCCCCGGGACTTGTGTCCGAGTCAGTTTACATGTAACTTAACTAATCCCCGGGACTTGTGTCATATTTTCCCGGCACACATCAGAATAATTTATTGGTTTTTTTCCATCAGGGGGCATGGCCCCCCATGAAATGCATCTAGTGGGAGAGAGAGTAAACCACTCAAATTCAAAGCCCTTACCACTGAGGCAACTTCTTGATTATTTTTTTTTTAGTGTTTTTATATACAAGAAGTCCAACTACGCGAGATTTCAACAAGTTCAAAAGAATTAAAGAATAAAACCCCAGTGACAACCCAGTCGCAGAACAAGGATTTTAAAAGGATCACAAGGCAGTAATTCCTCCTCATAACTAATTCAAGAAGTGCAAAAGCTAGTGGCAATAGGGATAACAAGAAGAAGAATGATAAAAAATAATAGAAGTATAATCCTAACACACATCTACTTCATGTTGCTTCTCTGGTAGTCCTTCCCGACCTTTTGCTCTTTGGTTCCATCATTGACATAATGTGAAACATTCATCATATGGTGTTCAATGTCATCTATCTACTCGCCCTGTGTCTCCACCATTACAACCATGTCCATGAAAATTCGATGTAGCTCCAATAAATTTTTCTGTATCTCTTTCGCGGCATCATGCCTGTCTTGAATCTCCACCATTATCTCCCACACCTTCCCCCTACCATGTTCTTGTATCGCATGTGTCAAAAATCCCTTACCGCACCAATGATTTTCTCAATCACATCCTCATTTGGGTACTCTCCGGTCACAGTAAAGTACCTATTCCCAACATTTTTTTTTAAAAATCGTTGGAAACTAAGGGTGGCAATGGGCCGGGACGGGCCCGGGCTTTGATAAGCCCGGCCCGAGCCCGACAAGAATTTTTTTGGCCCGAACCAGGGCTCGAGTCGGGCCGGGCGGGCTTTATCCGGCCCGATTTTTATTAATAAAAAAATAAATTTGTTTAATTTATTATATAATAATATTATTTAAAGCCCGGGCTGGGCTGGGCCAGAGCTTAATATGCTAGGCTCGGCTCGGGCCCGAGCCCGAGCCGTGCCTTTACTCTGCGGGCCCGGCCTGAGATTTTCTACCCCCGGGCCTAGCCAATGCCGACGGCCGGACCGAGCCCGGGCTTTTTTGTCACCCTTATTAGGCATGGCAAACAGACCCGGACCCGACCCGAATCTGCATGGACCCGGACGATCCGGGTCCGGGATTAAAAAATCCGGACCCGAGTCTTAAAAATTAGGACCCGGGAGAATCAGGATCAGGACCCGGGATCGCACGGGTCTGGCCCGAATAGACCTGGGTCCGGAAAAAATAATAAAAAATAAATATAATAAATTAAAATATAATGAAAAATATAAAATAATATGCATATATAAAAAAATATAAAAGAATTGAAATAAAACTAATAAAATTGACAAAATCCAAATATAAATATAAAATAATACAATTAAAAATTAAAAATAAAATAAAAAAATTCTGGTATCCGGATCCGGACCAGGTAGACCCGGGTCCGGACCCATGTATATTTACCCGGGTGGCTAACGATAATGCTTCCGGATTCAAATTTTGCCATCTCTAACCCTTATTGGAAACCCCACCGCCAAACCACCAATTCCAAGTTTAAGCGAAGCAGGTAAAACTTCATGCTTTCTCAGGCTCTTATAAGAAACGCTTTCCCTGAATTCTAACTCAGGACCTCAAGATGAGATCATAAGTCATACATGATACACCATCAAGCCACGCCCCTTGGAGACGACAGTTTCTTTATACTCAGTCATCATTTTCTGCCTCAACCCTTGAAACTCCATCATAAGCTCTTTAAGCTTCTTCCGCAAGCCATTAGTTACCGCAATTCTAGTCATGTAAATAGGTGTCCGACCAATATGTATATATTTCCCGCCCCTCTAGCTTGATGTTATGTGAGTTATCTCGAGCTTTTGAGTGCTTTGATGTGTTTTGGGATTTATTTCGCAGGTTGAAATGATATCGAGACTCAATGGAATCAACAAGAGATAAAAACAGTAAAATATGCAGCAAATTGAAGCAAATTCGGAGTCAAAACGTGCATCCCGACATCAAGGACCTGCTTTGTTCATTGGCTTCTTCGAGTCTCCCTAAGATATCACAGATTTCTCCCATTGCTGTCATTTCCAGATCAGGGTCAGAAGCAACTTCAAGATCTTTCATTGCCTCTTTTGTGAGGTCACTGGTGAAAGATTTTGTCATTAGATCATTCATCTTCGAAACTCGGAATAGTCCTTCACTCACATGAAACAAGTCGAAAAGAAATGAATTAACATACCAGCAACTTTTACCTAATTGAAAGACTAAAAAGCAAAACAAAAATTACTCAAATTCAATAAACTTGGAATTGCTTTTGAGCTTAAGAAGAACTTCTACAGACCAAATTGAACAAAAAACCATCTCTCGAAAAATTATATTATGTTTCAGGTGTATATGTCATCTCTCTTACGATAACTGGGTCTCATAACTATGTAGGACCCAACTGCTGTGAGAGAGATGACATATACACCCAAAACATTATATACCTTCTCGAGTTTTAAGGGTCCTAGACGAGTTCCTAAAGTATGAAACCCCCGATAAAAAATTTAAAACCTAATATTTAATCTATCAATTTTTTGTTGAATGCTTCGTATTTGGACAAACCTTAAAGATAAACTTTTTGACATAAAGCGATTAGTTTTAAATTGGAGGCCTTAATTTTAAGCCAGTTTTGAGGTCCCTAACACCTACCAGGGCGCCAATGAGGTAGTGGCCTCATTGGTAACCCATGTCTCTCACCAAGTGAGAGACATGGGTTCGAGTCCCCACAAAAGCAGTGGGGATTCAAACCTTCATCTTTAGGAGGAATAAGTTCTCCTATATGGGAGTTGATTCCTAAGCTGTGTTTTGATTGATTTAGAATTTGTAAGTCCCGTGCTACGTCTCGGTTGATTTCTGGACAGTGCTATAATTGTATGTATCTAGAATCCTAGTTGATAGCATATTGTAATATATGTAGTTTGTAATAATTCAAAAAAAAAAAAACACCTATCTGGGCTATCCTTAAGGCCAGTGCAAACCCTGAAACTTTTTCCAAGAGGAGGCTTAGTATAATATAATTAATATTTTTCTACACATAATAAGTCTTAACAAAAGTAATAAATGCTAAAATATTGAACATCATTGAAATGATATTTTCAACACATCTATATTTATTTTCGACATGATTTTATGTTTTTAAATTTCTAATGTAAACTTAATGCTTGACAATGAATTATGGGATTTAAAGATTAGATGATTTTTTTTATTTCATTTTATTGTAAATGATGTTTTTATTTCTTTTATTTATTCGTAGTTTTAGTTTTAAACGGCAAGGGTTGAGAAAAAAATAAGAAAAATTGGACTACTTAAATATTTCAAGCCCAACAAATAAATGTCCGTAAATATGTTAATAAAAAAATAAAAATAAAAATAAGGTCTTTATCAACAAAAATTCTAGTTCCAACACAAACCAATTAATAATATTGTAATGGCGGAAATAAGGTCTTTCTGAATTCACTCTTAAAAATAAGGTCTTTTTTCGCCATTATAATATTATGATATATCAATTAATAAATAAAGAATACGTGCAATTCAATTAACATTTGTTTAATAGTCTTTTTTATATATTAACTCCCGTTTATTGGATTATTGTTTATTGGATTATCATATAGGTGACGTATTTTTATAATTTTTCCTAAACACGAGACTAAAGCAAAAACCCTAAACATGAATATGGACATTTTTTTTTTCCAATTTCACCCCAAATTTGATCTATCTGAACGTTAAAAAACAACAAAAGGCCGAATTGATAAGATGGGTGTAGCTCTGAAAACCTTATACTCCTTAACACACAAAAAAAAAAAAATTGAATCAAGAAGACAAAAATTCAAATGAATTAAATGGGCATCACTTTACCTTCTTCAATGAAGTGAAAAAGCGTGTGTTTGCTTACGAGCTGAGAGAGAAATTTGGGGATTACAAAATCTCTCAGGTGGGTTTTGAAAAGGAAAGCAAACTCACCTCAGGTAGATCCCGCCAAGGTTCCGATTCGGAATCGGAATCGAACCGGTTGGAACTGGATGATTTCGGTTTCAAACGGTTCCGGTTCCGGAACCTGACCGATTCTGTTAGGGTTTTTAGCCTAACCCAACCGGTTGGAACCGCTGGAACCGAACGGTTCCTGCGGTTCCAAACCGTTTTTTAATTTAATTTTTAATAAAAATGAAAAATGATAATAATTTTATTTGTAATTTAATGTAATTATGTAATGTAAGTTCATTATATAAATTCAAATTCATAATTTTAAATTATATTATTTTATTAATCTCAATTTCTTATTTAAAAAAAAAACCCGAATGGAACCGGAACCGGAACCGAACCGCCGGCCACCCCTAACCTCAGGTGAGTGTATCCGGATTAGTTTAAGCGCATCTCGATTAATTTTTGAAATTTATGTTCCGCACACTCATAAATTTCCCATCACAGATTAGGATAAGTCTTTGGCTTCAAACCTTAAATCTGAAAAAGAACAAACCACTCAAACACAATGTCTTTACTATTGAGGCAATCAGCTCAGTTGATGATTTGAATTTTGACAGATTTGACATGCGCATCAATGGATGCTTATTTTTAAAATAAAAATGCTAAACTTACCAATATTTTCCCTAATTTTATCTCAACCCTCTCACTGTAGCTACAGTAAGTTACTGTAAATACAGTGAGAGAGTTGAGATAAAATTCAGAAAAAATGTTAGTAAGTAGTAGTGGTGGGCAAAAAAACCGACCGAACCGAACCAAACCGCAAACCGGACCGAATTTACGGTTTTTTTCTAACGGTTCGGTTTGCGATTCAGATTGGCCCACCCCAAACGGTTTACGGTTCGGTTCAGGAGCTAATCCGAACCGCACCTGTTAAACCGAACCGAACCGTTATAATTAAAAATTAATATTTTTTATAAAAAAATTATATTTTTCTTTTAATTTTATTATATGTTTTCTTTTATTAGCATGTTAATACTTTTATTCTTAATTTTTTGTTAATATATTTATTTGTTAATACTTTTATTCTTCAATTTATTTGTTAACATTTTTATTCTTAATTTTTGTTTATGGTTGCATCATTATTCTTGAAAGTAAGATGTTGGATTTGTCTCTTATTAGAATGATGGTAGCATCATATTCAATGTATTTTTAAAAAATACAAATTATTGTGCCTCATTTTCATCCTTAATGTAGTGGAGTCACAGCTTTCCACCCTACATTCATACTTTTTTGTTAGACTAGTGTTTTTTTTTGTCTTCACTTAAGTTGATGAAATTTTTTAAATATAATTGTTGACGGCTGATTTTGGTCTCAAGGTAATATTGGAATATCACTCACTCCCGAGGAAATCCTCCCTCAATAGTGAATTTGTTTGGTTATGGGGGACCAAAGGCAAATTTAGCAAAAGACAGATAAACATACCAATCAACAAGGAGATTTAACGTGGTTCGGTGGATTTGGATCCGACCTACGTCCACGGACACAAAAAAAAATGGTACTTTTATTACTTAAACACTCTTCTCGGGTCTCTACAAGTCAGAGCTTGAAGATTCATATCACTTTTTTTTTGATGCTCTTTTACACATACTATGCCCTCCTATTTATAATAACACAAAAAATCAGACTCCTATTTGCATAAGAAATCCTAATTGAACTTAGTCTCTTCTCCTTGCAAGGATTCCTAGCCTGATATTCCCTTCTCTTTTCTTTATTCCTTTTCGGATTCTGACTTCATTTCCTTGTGAGAGTAGGATAACTCGTTTTATCTTATCCGCAAGAATAGGGTGTCGTCATCTTGAACGCGTCTCGCCGTCTGGTCGGTCTTCATGAGGTCGGTCATGATAGTTTTTTATGCTGAGAGTGTTTCTGCCGACCTTATAGTGCTCGGTCATCCGAACCAAAGTGGTCGGTCTTTACATGTTGTGGTCGGGTCGGCTTTGATGATCTCAATCAGTCAGGGAATTACCCTTCTGTCCTCGTCGTGCTGTCTTAAATGTTATAGTGCCTGAAAACACCATCAACATCTGTCCCCTAGTTCTCGGTTCCAACAAGCGTGCAAGTTGGTGCCGGGAACTATATAAAGAAGGTGTTTTTGATTTGCTCTGTTGGAGGTCGGTCTGGTGTCGAGAAGTGTTTTGTTGCCTCTTTTCAAGCGCTTTGTCTCGAGATACGCAACAGCCACGTCCGCTTAAATGCCTATCAAATCAACTTTAGGGTTTCTTCTAAGTTCGACACTTGTCAAACATCCGCCGGGTTCCCGCCAAAAAGGGAACGAATCGACTGTGTAGAGGCGTCTTCACAGTGGGCTGATCTCAGGCGTCTGTTTAAATTTAGGAGACCTCTTTTGCAGTCGACATCTGGCGTTCATCCGGGTTCTTCCCTTAGATCCAATGGTCACGAGCATCTTTGCCATGACTATAAGAGGGCGAGGCTTTTACTGTTCAATCTTTTTCGGCAATTTCTTCTTCTTTTCTGCAAATATCTCTGTTGACTCGCTCACATTAGTGTTCTCGGAATTCAACTGCGGGCTTTGTTCTCTGCTGTGAACATAAGGAACGGGCATAGCCGTACTGCACAACCTCCTGCTTTTTCCGAGAAGAACAAGTAAGTCCTCTGAACGACCTCTTCCTTTTTTGTGTTTATGACTCTGTGCTTGCTGTTCATTTTTTGAGTGTTTGCTAGGGAAAGATTTATGGTTTGCTGGGTTTTTGCTTTAGGGGACTTTAGAGACCTCCTGTTTTAGCTAACATGGAAACCGTGAGTAGTTTCTTTTAGCCATAGACTGACTTCCCCTTCCTTCTTTGTTTTTCTGTGGGTGTCAGGGATGTCTGACAGCAGTTTCTCCCCTGAAAAGCCTGCTAAAACCTCAACTCCCCCTGCTGAGGAGCTCTCCTCGGGCTCGGGGGCACCTAGTGTAGAAGACCTTGACACTACCCCTACTCCTTCTGAGATTGAACATGACTCCTACCATCAGAGGGTTCCTCTGAAGGACCCAGAGCCCGGTGAACTTGGATCATCGGCTCTGGATATGAACCGTCCCTCCAAAATAACTGAGGATGATCTGGCGCTGTTGCGGCAACGGTATGACATCCCAATAGATATTGCCCTTGAAGTTCCTGGTCTTATGGATCGTGCTAGCCAACCTGACGAGGGCTCGGTGGCACTTCTTCCTGCCTTCTTTGAGTGTGGGCTGCGGCTGCCGATTCAACCTTATTTCGCTTGGATGTTGGCCGAGATGGAGATCGCCCCCTGTCAGCTGAGTCTAAACAGTTGGAGGATTCTGGCCGGGTTGTATGTAGCTTGGGACCGAGCAGGACTCGGCGAGCCTTCTCTCGAAGAGGTGAAGAGGTTATACCGGTTGAAGGCCAATCCTAGGTCGTACCACGGATGGTATTACCTTTCAGCTTATGACAGCTCGTCAAATGTTGTCAAGAAACTCTCTGATTCTAATAAGAACTTCAAAGATCTCTGGTTCTGGGCCACTGGAGATTGGGGGCGGACCCTGAGGTCGGATGAAGGGGAGACTTTGGTACCGGATATCTTCAGGGCGGGAGGTTAGGAGACCGACCTCTTAGCTTTCCTTAGTGTTTTTTTTTGTTTGGGTTCTTACCCCTTCTTTTCTGTTCCCCTAGCCTGTTGGAGGGATGCTCCCAAGGTTTCCCATTGGGTCCGGCAACGGGTAGTCTGGGCTCGTCAGTATGCTGCCCACTGGAGGGAGTTGGTTAACGATGCGGCATTTGCTGAGTCGGGCCTTACCCGGGCTGTCCCTTCGGAGGTCGCAGGTCGGATAGGTAGATGTCTGCTGGCTGTTTAGTTTGACTTCCCTGTTTGTTTATCATGTTTGATGTCTTTGTTGTATGCTCGGGTCCTGATTTTCCTTTTCCCCCCTTTTTTGTAGGCATGTCGAAGAGGCCTAAGTTTCTTGAGAAGTTGGCCGGTACTAGGAAGAGGGTCGGTCATGCGGAAACTGGAACTTCCCGGGCACAACCTGATTCTACAGGGGCTGAGAGGGCGTCTCAAGGGAGAGTTCAGGCGGATGCTCGGTCTATCTTCTCCTGGTGCACAATCATCGGGGTCTGCTCGTCTCACCAGTCCGCCGAAGCCCTTGAGGAAAAGGAGGCTTCAATTCGGGTCAGAGGAGACCGAGTTGGTTCAAGAGGAGGAGGAGGATCCTGTCCCGGGCAAGAAGAAAGACGTTCGCCGGGGGAAAAAATCATCTGCGGGCTCCTCCAAGAAGCAAAAGGGTTCTGTAATCCTCGGGGTGGATGATTTGGGAGAAGGCATCCGGAGGCTACTTCCCATTTGGTGCCGGCTTTCAATGAATTGGCCGAGGTGATTCCCCCGGGGGAGGTTTCGAGATATGAGGACATCTCGCCCGAAGCTGTGGGACCGAGATGAGCTCTCAAATGGCAAAGGTAGTTTTATTCCTCTCTCTTTTCTGATTTCGGTTCCCGGTCTTCTTCATCTCGTATCTTGACTTTCTTTGTTGTTGTGCAGGCTACTTACCTCATGGCGAAGAATAATGACCTTCTTTTGAGCCTATTGTCCGAGGGTGGTCAGGCCCAGAGACTTCAGAATCGCCTTACAGAAGTGGAGGCTAATTGGCTGATCGGGAGGAGGTGATACAGAACCTTGAGTCGACTGCCATTGAGAACTTCAAAATTAATAAGGCTCTTAAGGCTGCTGCTGCTGCTGGAGCGAAAGCTTGCCGACACTGCCCCGGAGGATTTGAAAGCTGCTCAATCTGAGATTGGCGTTTTGAAGGCGAAGGTGGCCAGTGTTGAAACCAAATGAAGGCCAATGATGAACAAATGGCGCGGGCCCGGGATGATCTTGAGAGAAAAGAGGCCGAGCTTGAGGAGAGAGAGGCCGATCTTGAGGCCGAGAAGGAAGCCATTCGCCTTGAGGGGGTTGGTGACTGCGCCGAACTGATACTGATGGTGCTGCCAAGTCTGAATATGGATCCTATTTATGCGGCCATCAGTTTCTGCAAAGGGGAGATCTCCGAGGAGGAGTTCCAGAAATGGCTCCCTCCCCCTACCGAGGAGGTGATGAATCCCGACCCGATTTCGGTCGTCCCGGCTTCTGGGGCTTCCCAAGAAGGACGACCTGATATTCCAGCCTCCGGCGAGGACTGCCTTGAGAACCCTCCTCCCGTCCCTGAAGTAGAGGTCTCATGTGCTGCCGAGGATGAAGCAGCTGTTCCTCCTCCTGAGATCGAGCCAGTCCTCCCGCCATCTGAGCCAGTTGAGGAAGAAATTCCTGCCCCTGTGCGGGCTGAATGAGAAAGGGTGACCCGACCGGGGCCCTATGTACACTTTACTTTTTGTAATAACATTAAGCTGTATATGCACACATATATATATATATTTTTATGTGTCCTTATCTCTTTCTCCTTTTTCTCTATGCTTCCTGTTTTTTCGAACTCTTTGAGACCCTTCAGGGGTCAATATGAGCCGGAGGGGCATATCCTGACCCCGAGCTGAGTGAGGCATTTGGACCCGGGGAAATGTTACGTCCCCAGTCCAAGGAACCGACTCGGTCGGACGTAACCCGACCCCGAGCTGAGTGAGACACTTGGCTCTGGGGGAATGTTACCTCCCCAGTCCAAAGAAACCGACTCGGTGGGACATAGCCCGACCCCGGCTGAGTGAGATACTTGGGCTCTGGGGGAATGTAACCTCCCCAGACAAAAAGGACGGACTCGGTGGGACACGTCCCGACCCCGAGCTGAGATGACGTTTGGCCCTGGGGGAATGTTACGTCCCCAGACCAAAAGGCGGACTCGGTGGGACACGACCCGACCTCGAGCTGAGATGAACGCTTGGCCCTGGGGGAATATTACGTCCCCAGACCAAAAGGGCGACTCGGTGGGACACGACCCGACCCCGAGCTGAGATGAAAGCTTGGCCCTGGGGGAATATTACATCCCCAGACCAAAAGGGCGGACTCGGTGGGACGTAACCCGACCCCGAGCGGAGAGAAAACAGGTGACCTCGGCGGAACTAATCCAGCCCCGAGCCGAATAAACAAGTGGCCTCAGCGGAACGAATCCAGCCCCGAGCTGAATAAACAAGTGGCCTTGGTGGAACGAATCCAGCCCTGTGCCAGGTAATCTTTGGGACTTGCTCAGAAGGGAATTGAATCAACCTTATGAAGCCCTACCGAATCTGGCACGGGCGTCCCCTTGCCAGACCAGCGAAAAATAAAATCAAAACTTTGAAAAATAAGACCAAAAAGGTGGGGGTGACTCGGCACTTGTCCCAAAAGAAAACTTTTTACAAATGTAAACAACAGCACTGATGCCTCAAAACAGCGTCCTGCCCGAGGCCTCCAAAACACAATTCTGAATCTTTCAATTCAGTGTCCCGGCGAACCAGGATTCGGATCAGAAGAGCGTTTGATTGGTAAGGGCACATCCTCTACACGTCGGTTCACTGGGGAGCCTGTGTATTGTATGAGGGCTCCTCCTTACCACGCTGGAGTAGGCACATGCTACAAGGGCCACACGCATCCCCGTGCTGCGTCTCTCGCGGATCCGGATGATGAATGGATCAAAGAGTGTCCGGGATACTAAGGGCACATTCCTCCTTAGGTCCGGCATCACTGGAGCTAGCAATCGTCACGGGGGCATCACCATCCCCCGTGCTATGCTTCCCACGGATCCATTACATCGGGTAAGTGAGGATCAAAGAGTGTTCGATACATTAAGGGCATATTCCTCCTTATGTTCGGTAACACTGGAGCAGCAATCGCCACATGGGTATATCATCCCTCCCCGTGCTATGCTTCTCACGGATCTTGTGCATCGAGTATGTCCCTGAGGACCCCGAGCTAAAGAGATATTTGGTTCTGGGGAATGCTCGTCCCCAGTCCAATGAGCATGACCCGGTGGGACGTAACCCGACCCCGAGCTGAAAAAGGTACTTGGAACTGAGGGAATGTTACGTCCCCAGTCCGAAGGGCTGACTCGGTGGGATGTACCCAACCACGACCTGAAAAAAGGCACTTGGACCTGGGGGAATGTTACGTCCCCATTCCGAAGGGCTGACTCGTGGGATGTACCCGACCCCGAGCTGAAAAAGGCACTTGGACCTGGGGGAATGTTTACGTCCCCAGTCCGAAGGGCTGACTCGGTGGGACGTGCCGACCCGAGCCTGAGAACGGCACTTGAGCTGGAATGTTATGTCCCCAGTCCGAAGGGACTCGGCTGGCGGGACGTGCCCCGACCCACGCCAGCCAGACGACCTCGCGCGGAGTAAGATCCACCCCGAGCTGTTTGAACATTAAGGGCATATTTTTCTCCTTATGTTTTGGATTGTTTGCATTGACATATTCCCCCGAGTTCTTTGCGCTTTTTTTTATTTAGAAGAGCGGATAAATAAAAAAGTTTTGATTGGAATGCCCTCGTGGGACAACATTCTGTCCCTTCTTACAGCTCTCTGTGGGTCAGTTAGAGGGGCTCTGTATGATTCGTATTGTCCCTTATTTTCGAAGCGTACGGCCGTAAGCGCGTGGTGGAGTGGGCACGGCTTTACTGCAGTATTTTTCTCTACATGCGCGTTGTTCCAGGCTTTTTACCGTAATCTGTCCGCCGTCATTTTAATCGTTTCTAGGATGTATACTCCGGGCTTCACTTTCACCACCTTGTAGGGCCCTTCCCATTTGGCGCCCAGGGAGCCCTCTTCTGGCTTTCGAGTATTAGGGTGACATTTCTTAGCACTAGGTCGCCTGGGATGAAGTGCGTGTCCGAATCCTTTTATTGTAAAAACGGGCCATCCTTTGTTGGTAATTGCTGTTTTCATGGCCGACCTCTCTCTCTTTTCTTCGATCAGGTCGAGGTGGGTTTCTGATAAGTCCTTCATTCTGCTTACTCTCGTAGTGCTGAACCCTATGGGAGGTTACTCCGATCTCTGCCGGGATGAACTTCATCATACCCGTATGCTAGGGAAAACGGGGTTTCTCCCGTGGAGTCCTTATAGGTTGTCCGATGCGCCATAGTACCTCTGGTAGTTCCTCGACCCATAGGCCTTTGCTGGATCCAAGCCGAGCTTTGAGGTTGGCCTTGATGGTCTTGTTCGTTGCCTCGACCTGGCCGTTTGATTTGGGATGGGCTGGTATACAAATCTCAGGGCATCTGGAGGTCCTCGCAGAGTTTTCTGAAACATTTGCTGTCAAATTGCTTCCCGTTGTCTGTGATGATGGCTCGGGGAATCCCGAACCGGCAGACGATATTTTTCCTCAGTAATTCAGTGGCTCTTTTCTCCGTTATGGTGGATAATGGCTCTGCCTCCACCCATTTGGTGAAATAGTCTATGGCCACGATGGCATACTTCGCCTGTCCTTTCCCTTGTGGCATCGGTCCAATGATGTCTAGTCCCCACTGGGCGAACGGCCAGGGACTGAGCAGTGTGGTCAACTGTTCGGCTGGTTGGTGGGGAAGGTTTGCGTTTTTCTGACATCCTTCGCACCTGCGGGCCACTTCTATGCCGTCCTGGTGCATGGTCGGCCAGTAAAAACCTTGTCTTAAGGCTTTGAAAGCAATTGATCGACCTCCGGCGTGGCTTCCGCAGATGCCCGTATGTATCTCTCTGAGCACATAATTTGCCTCATCTTCTGCAAGACATCTTAAGAGGGGGACTGAGTAACCCCGCCGGTAAAGTACCCCGTCGATTAGGGAGAATTTGGTGCCCTTGTACCTTAATTTTCTGGCCTCCGTTTTGTCCTCTGGTGTTTCTCATGTTTCCAAGTATTTCCTGATAGGTTACATCCATGATGCTTGGTTTTCTTTATCTAGAACTTCTACTTTAGATTCTCTCACGCTTCTTTCCCAGATGTAAATCAAGGGGATTATCTTGGGGTGTTCGGCTTTTGTTGAAGAGGCGAGCCGTGCCAGGGAGTCTGCCTCACAATTGTTTTCTCGGGGGATTTGTTCGAAGTTCACATCCCCCATTTTCCCTGTTCGAGGTAGGCCATCATACTAGGCTCTTTCGCTTGAAAGGCTCCATTCAGTTGCTGAACGGCTAACTATGAGTCACTCCTTACTACCACATTTTTGATCCCTAGCACCGTGCATAGTCTCAAACCGCCCAATATTGCTTCATACTCTGCTTCATTGTTGGTTGCTATGAAAGCGAATTTCAGGGCGAGTAGAATTTCTTCTCCTTTGTCGCTTTTTAGGCGATTCCCGCGCCATTGCCTTGTGTGCTGGCCGAATCGTCTACGGACATTTCCCACTTGTCCTCGTCTATAGCCAGGGTCTGGGGGTCGGTACATTCGGCGACAAAATCTGCCAGGGCTTGTCCCTTTACTGCTGCTCTTGGGAAGGTAGGCGATGTCATGTTCACTTAGTTCTACCGACCACTTTACTAATCTGCCGGAAACCTCTGGCCGCTGCAGAATTTGTCTTAGGGGGTGGCCGGTGTATACCCGGATAGGATGGGCCTGGAAGTAAGGCCGTAATTTTCGAGCTGCCGTAACTAGTGAAAGGGCGACTAGTTCGTGTACTGGATACCGGGTTTCAGCGTCTAAGAGGGCTTTGCTGATATAGTAGACAGGCTTTTGGATCTTGTCGGTTTCCTGTATCAGTACTGAACTCACTGCTCGGTCCGAAACAGCCAGATATAGGTATAATGTTTCACCTGGAGTGGTTTAGCCAGGAGTGGGGGGGCTGCACCAGATACTGTTTCAATTGCTGGAAGGCTTCTTCGCACTCTGTCGTCCAGTCGACATCCTTTTTTGCTATTTGGATTATTTTGAAGAAATGGTGGCATTTGTCAGTTGCTCGTGATATGAACGGTTGAGCGCGACCACTCTACCGTCAGACTCTGTACTTCTTTTACTGTTTGGGAGACTTTAGGGCATTATTGCCTGGATCTTCTGTGGGTTTGCTTCAATTCCTCGGGCACTTACCATGTAGCCCAAAACTTCCCTGAAGCTACCCCGAAGGTACATTTTCCGGATTGAGCTTCAGCTTGTGTTTTCTTAGAAGCTCGAATGTCCTTTTTAGGTCATCCGTGTGGTTGTTTGGTTCTTTTGACATTGTTATCATGTCATCGACATAAACCGCATTGTAATGCCGATGAGTGGTTTGAAAACTTTGTTTACAACCTTTGGAAAGTTTGCCCCATCGTTTTTTTAGCCCGAAGGGCATCACTTTATAGAAGGTAAAGCCTCTGATCTGTGATGAAGGTTGTCTTCTCTTCGTCTGCCGGGCACATTTTGACCTGGTTGTATCCGAGAAAGCATCCATGAAGCTCAGTAAGCCTTGACAGGCTGTGGTGGTCTACTAGCTGGTCTATGTTCGGCAAAGGAAGCTGTCATTTGGCATGCCTTGTTTAAGTCGGTGAAATCGACACACATTCGCCACTTGCCATTGTTCTTCCTGACCAATACCACGTTTGATACCCAATCCGGGTACCTTGCTTCCCTGATGAGACCCGCCTTTAGTAGCTTCTCGACCTCGGCTGCTATTACTTTACTCCTCTCTTGATTGAAGTTCCTTCTCTTTTGCCTGACTGGCTTGCGAGAGATGAGTCTACTGCTAGGCGGTGATTGATGAATTTCGGGTCGATCCCCGGCATGTCATTGTATCCCCAGGCAAAGGCATCCGGGTATCCCTTCAGGCATTCTAGAAGATCTTGTCGTATGGACTCGCTCAGGCCTCCCCCTATCTTTATACTTTTTCCTGTCCCGTAAAGTTCTATCTCCTCGGTTTCCTCGCTGCAGCGAGTCGAGCACTTTTGTTTGGCCAGGCGCCTGGGCCTCTGTCTTCTTCTTTTTCTCCCTGGTTCCTTTGTCGTTTTCGATTGTCTTCTGTGATGCAGAGAGTTTCTCGTGAGAGAGTTGCGAAGCAGCTGCGAGCTGTTTTTGGCTTCCGCACACAATTCCAATCCCCTCCCGAGTGGGGAATTTCAGTTTCAGGTGGTAGCAGGACATCGCGGCTTTTGTTTTCATCATGAGGGGTCGCCCGACGATGGCCTGGTAACTGCTCATGCAGTCTACTACAGTGAAGTCTGTTATGATCGTCCGGGTCCGGGGATGTGTCCCGACAGTTATTGCCAACTGTATTCTTCCTAGTGGGATGACGGCTGATCCTCCGAAACCGTATAAGGAGTGCTATCGTTGTCAGGGTTGCATATTCTACCCCTAGGTCGTCTAGTGCTTCTCTGGAAATTATGTCAACCGCGCTCCCGGGGTCCACTAGGATTCTGTCTACCTCCGACCCGCTGATGATTGCCTTGATTATCAATGCATCGTCATGAGGAAACTTACTCCTCAGGTATCCTCATCAGTGAACATTATGGGTACCGACCGGCCTCCCTGTAGCCCTGTGACCTGCTCTGTTTTTAAGACATCTGGTCCTCGGGTTCAGCTGTAATCTTTCCTTGACCGGTTAGAGTTTTTCCGGCCAGTGTTCTTCCTCCTGCGATGATATTGATTTGGCGACCACGTGCTCTTTGTCTGGCTGTCATGACCTCGTGGTCAATGTATTTGTTTAGATACGTTTTCGTGCTAGATCTTCCATTTGTTCTCGCAGATCTTTACATCCGTCTGTTGCATGTCCTTTGGAGTGTGGTGTACACAATAAGCCTTTTGGTTCCTTTTGTCCGGAGGGATCTCCTTTGGTCGGGTTCTACTAAGAGGCCTTTCCCCTGGATCTCCATGACAATTTGCCCTAGTGGTTTCTTTAGGGGAATGTATGCATCTTCCCCGACCACATGGTTTACTTGGGTCGGCGCCCTTCTCTCTTGGTTGTCTCGGTGCAGTGGCTTGAACTCCTTGTGCTTCGGGGGTGGTCTTCTGGATTTTCTTTCTGTTCGGCGGGGGGCACCCTCCATTGCGGTTCTTTCTCTGATGGTGTTCCCTTTTCGGGACACTTTCTCTTCGTTTTCTAAAAAAACGAATTTTCGGGCCACCTCCAGGGCGGTGGCGTAGTCCGGGGTGTCCTAGATCCTTAGGTGGGTCCATAGCCTTCCGACCCTCAAGGCTCCCTTCAAGCTTTCCAGGGCCTCGGGGGATTCATACCCTCAGACTTCAAGTACCATATTATGGTATCTTTCAATAATTATCTTCAGAGGTTCATCGTCTCATTGTTTCATAAGCCTTAGTTCTCCAATCGTCTTTCTGGGGACACAAGCCCCATTGAAGTGTCGTATGAATGACTTTCTCAGTTGTGCGAAGCTGCTGATGCTTCTTGGGGCTAGGCTTCTATACCATAGAATGGCCGGTCCGGCCAGAGTTAGGGGGAACACTTTGCAGATGGCGTCCCCTGTTACCCCTTGCACCTCCATTAGTAGGACGAAACCTTCAATGTGAGTTTTGGGATCGGTATGGCCCTTGTATGGTGTCATGGTCGGCATGCTGAATCTTTTGGGAATTTCTCTGATTTTATTTCTTCTGTGAGGGGGGACTCATCTTTGCCGTCCTAGAAATCCCCTCTGTTTGCATTGGGGTATACTCCCCATTTGACCAGCTCCTCTCGCAGCCAAGATTTCATGCTGCTATCTTTGGTTCCATTCCGCCTCCTGCGGTCTCTTTTCTTTCTGTTATCCCGGGGGTGGTGCCTCTCGTGGCCGGTATCTTCTCGTACTTCTTCGTCATATTCTTTCTCCTTTCGCCGGGTGTTGCGAGGGCTATCATAGGAGGGGTCTGGTGACGATTTGTCACTCTATTCTTCCCATGTATCCTCGGTCTGGGAATCTTCCTGAACCACTACAGATCTTACCCTGTAAGGATCCCTCCTCCGGGGTCTATCGTCCTCACTTATATCGACAATTCTCTTTCCTTCTGCTATGTCGTTCCTTCGTCGGCTAGTCCCGGCCTCGAATTTTCCGTTGTGTGTTCCTTCTATCCTTTCCAACCGATCTACTATGGTTTTTAGCAGAGTTTGGCTTTCCTCCCTTTCTTTCCTAAGGTTCTCCTCAATCTTCTCCATCCAATCTGCAGCCGAGCTCCCTGATGGTTGGTGGCTTCCGTCTTCCGCCATTGTCTCACTACGCGAGTTGCTTTTTGTTGAGTTCCCCACAGACGGCGCCAACTGTTGACGGTTGATTTTGGTCTCAGGGTAATATCAGAATATCACTCCCGAGGAAATCCTCCCTCAATAGTGAATTTGTTTGGTTATAGGGGACCAAAGGCAAATTTAGCAAAAGACAGATAAACATACCAATCAACAAGGAGATTTAACGTGGTTCGGTGGATTTGGATCCGACCTACGTCCACGGACACAAAAAAGATGGTACTTTTATTACTTAAACACTCTTCTCGGGTCTCTACAAGTCAGAGCTTGAAGATTCATATCACTTTTTTTTATGCCCTTTTACACATACTATGCCCTCCTATTTATAATAACACAAAAATCAGACTCCTATTTGCATAAGAAATCTTAATTGAACTTAGTCTCTTCTCCTTGCAAGGATTCCTAGCCTGATATTCCCTTCTCTTTTCTTTATTCCTTTTCGGATTCTGACTTCATTTCCTTGTGAGAGTAGGATAACTCGTTTTATCTTATCCGCAAGAATAGGGTGTCGTCATCTTGAACGCGTCTCGCCGTCTGGTCGGTCTTCATGAGGTCGGTCATGATAGTTTTTATGCTGAGAGTGTTTCTGCCGACCTTATAGTGCTCGGTCATCCGAACCAAAGTGGTCGGTCTTTACATGTTGTGGTCGGGTCGGCTTTGATGATCTCAATCAGTCAGGGAATTACCCTTCTGTCCTCGTCGTGCTGTCTTAAATGTTATAGTGCCTGAAAACACCATCAACAATAATAATCCGTAAACCGAACCGAACCAATCGTAAACCGCTGGTTTAAAATTTTTTCAATCCGAACCGAACCGTATTTAATGGTTTGGTTTGAGAAGTAAAAAATCTGAACCGTTAAAATATGGTTTGGTTCGGTTTTTAGCAAAAACCGAACCAAACCGAACCGCGCCCACCCCTAGTAAGTATATTATTGTATTTTTTTTAAAATTTTGACAAATTTACTTACGACTATATTTTTAAATAGCCGTTTGAGATTATTTGTCCACATCGTTTTATTTTACTTTTTATTTTTTATTTTTAAATGAAAATCCTATATGTATTTTAAAAGAAAAAATTAATTAAAAAAAAGTTCCAAATCTCTAAAATTTTATAATTCCACCTGACGCAAATTCTAAATTAAACATTTTTTTTGGAATCGTTGGAAATCTCGCCGCCAAACCACCCATTCTGGGATTAAGTGGAGTATGTAAAACCTCCGGTTGTCTTATGCTCTTACAAGAAACGCATTCTCTAGATTCGAACCCAAAATCTCAATATGAAATCCTAAACCCTGCACTATCAAACCACACCCTTAAGGACTTATAAATTAAACATATCACAACCTGATTAGAGATATAAACTTTTAGTTAAGTTTTACACTTTTTAATTGTTAAGTTGCTGGGAAGACCATATTTTGAAAAGAATTATAATTCATTAGATTTTAGTTTGGGATGCAATTTTTTCTTTCTATGTTTAAGAATTCATAGAAAACGGATTAAAAATTTTATATCGTCAACAGTTGTTGTGAACGAGGTTTGAATCTTATGTTCTCCCAATCGGTCAAAATTGATCAATATTTATCAATTTCGATCCCATATTGATTATAGATTGAAAATGAAAAATCATTTCGAATTACGTTTTGATTTTTAAATCATATCAAAAAATTATCTTAAACATAGGATAGAACGATTTGGAATCTCAAATCTTGAATCAAACATTTCAAAATCCCGAATCACATATTAAACGCTATCAAATCTCGATTCATAGATCGAAAAATTCAAAATCCTAAATTTCGAACAAAATTCGAGACAAAAAATTATCCCAAATTTATGATATGGGATCCTGAAATCCTATTCAAGATTTTCTTGTAGAAACTCAAATATCATAATAGAGCCTGATATCACTTATAAAATATGAGTAATGATATACATACATAAACTTTTACTTAAAGTTGCTCAGTGTAGCTACAGTGAGATGGGTGTAGAAACTTTATGTAAAAGTTTAAGTATGTTTATCATTTTTTATAAAATATTATTAATCGTAAGGGTGGCAAAAAAGCTCGGGCCTGGCCTGGCCTGTCCGGGGTGAAAAAAACCCGGGCCGAGCTTCAAAATGAGGGGTCCGACTCGGGCTCGAGCCAGGCTCAACCAAAAAAGCACGAGTCCGACCCGACCGAGCTTAAAATAAATAATTATATATTTATATTTATAAAATATATATATTTATAAAATATATATATTTATATAATAAATTTTTTATATTAAAAAAATCGGGCCCAGGCCGGACCGGGCCAGCCTAGCCCAGTAACAATCCAGGCCGGACTTTTCCCAAATTTAGGTCTAAATTCAAATTACTGAGCTCAGACCAGGCTTATCCGATCCCCGCCCGTTGTCATATTGCAGTTTTATTTTATCATGAAATGTGAACCTCTGGTGACAATAATAAAAAATAAAATACACGTGTCAAAATATCATTCGTAGATAATAAAATTTGTAGATTCCAACCAAAAAACCCACCAGTAAAAAGAAACATTCAATTTCGATTGGAGTAAGGTAAAACTTTTCAATCTCACCCTCACCAGCAAAAGTAGTTGAATCACACACACACCCATTACTAATTCAACTTCAAATCTCTTCTTCCTCTTGTCTCTTCTTTATCAGTCAAAACACACACATAGCTAGAAGAAAAAAAAATGGGTCCTGTAAAGGCAGCAGTGGGCGATTTGGTACTAACTTTTATGTGGGTATTTGTGTCATCCACTTTTGGTGTTTTAACGGCTGAGATCGCTGCTGTTCTTGGTGTTCGAGGCCTTTTTTGGCCACCCATGTTCATTACTACTGCTATTGTTTTTGTTTTTGTTTTTGTTTTTAGTTTCATTGGTGACTCCCTCGGTGGGGCCAGTTTCAATCCTACGGGCACCGCTGCGTTTTATGCTGTCGGTTTAAGCTCTGATAGTCTCCTCTCCATGGCCCTCCGCTTCCCTGCCCAGGTTCACTTTTTTGTTAATTTTTAATTTGTTTTTTGTAGAATTATGATTCTGGGTTCTATAATTATGAAAAATTTGATGCAATTCATCAAGAAAATATGCATTTGATTTTGATTTTGAGGCATAAGATACTTACAACCAACCAGTTACAACCAACCAGTTATTGCCTAAACTGTGAAACAACTATTAGTAGTACTAATGGAGAGGTTCAGAGCAAGGATCATGAGTTTTGGGATTTGGCGAGTTCTTAAAATGAAACCCTACAAATATAAAGTCATATTATAACATTTAAAGTTAAAATATCTTTAGATTTTTGTAATTTGGGGATAAATTTTGGCGCCCAGCTCTGGACTGTTGCTAGGACTGCCTCTACTTTAGAGGGACCCATTTGTGAAAAAAGACTAGGGCTAATGCATGAGCTGTCACACGGGAATGCATGTAATGTTTGTATTTTGACAGGCTGTGGGAGCTGTGGGCGGTGCATTGGCGATCGTGGAGTATATGCCGGCAAAGTACAAGCACATGCTTGGGGGTCCTTCTTTGAAAGTTGACTTGCAAACCGGAGCCATTGCTGAGGGGGTCTTGACTTTCCTTATTACCTTTGCTGTTCTTGTGATCATTCTCAAGGGTCCTCGTAGCAACATTTTGAAGACGTGGTTGCTTGCTGTAGCAACTGTTGTGTTGGTTGTTACAGGTTCTACTTACACAGGACCTTCCATGAATCCTGCCAATGTGAGTACTCCGTCTCTATCCGCTTCACTTTTAATAGAAAACTGCATCTGTTTTGAATCTGAATAATATAAATTTTCTTTATTTATCATTTCATTATGTTGCTGACCCCATTGTATTAAATGGCACAATTGTTGAACTTATCTCAAACCTTTTGAACCCACTTTTGTCTTGTTAACTATGGAATAGAAATTTATCCTGCACCTGATTGGCTGAATGATAAATGATTAGAAAATGAAGTTCAAGAACTTTTTGCATTTGTGTAGAACTAATCACTTCATATGAAGTGCAGAGGGTAATAGATTAAGTCCTTCGCTTGGTTTCATGAATAATGGAAGGTTGGTAGAATGTTGGCTGTCATTGGTCAGAGTATGAGTTCATACAGCATGGTTTCCTGTGGCGACGCTTACAACTAAGGATGCAATGTCGGGGATGGGGGAGCATTGAGTAGCAAGGACATTGTGATGGGGTAATCTGCCTCTGAAAGATCCAACACATTGCAATTGAATAGCTATTGCAATCCAATCTAAAGTCAGTAAAATTACTTTAATTGACAGGTTGTTAGAAAGCTCTATAAAGAGGGAGAGAAGTGAAAGGCAGTTCAATCCACATAAGCCCTATAATCTAGAGGGAGAGAAGTGAAAGGCAGTTCAATCCACATAAGCCTTATAATCTAGTTTAAAACCTCTGTTTCCAGCCAATTCTGTGATCACATTGTTCTTCCCATTTGACGTTAGTTTGCTGACATTGACATGACTTGGAAGAATCTTCTAACAGTGTTTAGTTTTGTCTTCCTTTGAGCGCTAGTGGTTTCAATTCAAGATAGTTGAACGTTGCTGCAATCTTCAGGAACCATGATGGCTTATATTACATAGCATTCAGGAAAGAAATAATTATGTTTACATTGGTGCCCTTTGGCTCTATTGTAGACTTGAGTTGGTCTAGTTGGTAGCTTTTGGTCGATACTGATGTTTCATCTGGTGGATTTATCTATTGGGCACATGCCTGTAGGAGTACATTCATGTCTCTAGAGAAAGATCTTTTAACCATAATGAAGCCACAAAAACACCTTTCTTCTATTAATATAGACAGGCCGAAAATCTCTGAGCCAAAACGTTCATTATTTTCACCGTAGCTGAATTCACATAAATTGGAGCTATTCTCTCCTCTGGGTATTTCGGTACAGTGCTCCGATTACCTTCTAATCTCTTATTAGATTGGGGTTGCGCTCATGTCCTGTTAGATATGTTACGGAATGTTATTGGAAGATAAAACTTCATAAACTTATGATTGTTCCTTGTGCTATTTAAGTTAGGTGGGTTTCATAGAGAGCTTAACAAGAAGTGCATCATAGCTTGTCTCGTATATTGTTATATAGCATCTCATTTCCACATTACATTGTTACTTGCGGATCGATTTATTCTCTTACGTTTAAATCGTCCTTGCAGGCATTCGGCTGGGCATATGTGAATAACCGGCATGACACATGGGAGCAGTTTTATGTATACTGGATTTGTCCATTCATAGGAGCAATAGCGGCTGCTTTGATTTTCCGTGCTGTCTTCCCTCCACCGTCTCCACCTCCACCAGCAGAGAAAAAGAAGAACTAAAGGTGGCTTAATCTGCCAAGATGTTTTATATATTCATCATTAGATGTAGGGGCGGGCACCCAATCCGCCAACCTGGTCAACTCGATGGGTTGGGTCGGGTTTTGGGCGAGTCGACATCAAAGATTCGGGTTGCCCTAGATCTCAGTTTGTCAATTCTAAAATATTTGATGATAATAATACACTATTCTTGAATAGGAATTGTGAAAAATATTTTCTATAATATTTATTCTCTACGTAACTTCAAAAGCATTTTTGTAAAAGCACTTTTGTATTAAATGCTTTTTTCTCTAAAATTGTAATAAAAGAGTTTTAATTTACGAAAGTATTGAGGTGGAAAGTGAAACGGTTTCTTAAAAGCACTTTCAAACTCACTTCAAATGGCATTCATTTCATTGCTTATTCAAATGGTGATATCAACCACCAAATTTAACAAAATTTAAATTATACCCGGTTAAAAGTTCCTTTTAACCCATTAACACATGAAACTGTATTATAAGTACGGGTGACAATTTGGGTTAGGATTCGTTTATTCGTTCGATTCGATTCGCTTTAAAACGAATACAGGTTTAAAAAAATGGATTCGTTTAATAAATAGGTCAATTCGATTCGAATACGAATACGAATTTAAGCTCATTGATTCGTTTAGAATTCGTTTAATTATTTTTATTTACTAGTTCTTGTTTATTTTCAATTAAGATTCGAGAAATTATAGTTAATTATCATAGAAAAATTAATATTTTCGATATTTGGTGAGGTATTTTTAGTAAATATATTAATTACATATTTCATATGTATATATTTATGAAGAATTAATGTAAATCAAGTGTGGTAAATTATTTTATTAAATAATAATATTGACTAAACGAATAAAATACGATCCATCACATTTTGATTCGATCCGTTTAGGATTCGATATAAATTCGATTCGTTGATTCGTTTTGCCACCTCTAATTATAAGAATGGTGATATCGTTCCTAAGGGGCGTGATTTGGTGGTGTATGATTCATGATTTGATCTTAAAGTCTGGGTTTGAATTCAAAGAGAGCGTTTCTTGTAAAAGTCTTGGACAATCGGAGGTTTTACCTGCTCCGTTTAAGTTCGAAAAAGGTGATTTGGTGGTATGGTTTTCATTAATTCAAAAAAAAAAAAGAATGATGATATCACGTCAGGTTTGTGAATTGAGAGCCTTTCAAAGCGAAACGTAGATAGAAAGAATCGCAAACAATCCCCAACTTCGACAGTAATTTGACCACATGTAAACGATGTCGTTTTTTATTAGTATTCGAGTGTGGCTAGGCTTGAGTGAAACTCTATAATTTTTAATAAATTTCAAAGTTGGACCTGTTTTCATTGAGTTTCATTTTTGAAGCTCAAAATAAAATTTAAATATTCGAATCCTGGCAATTTCGGATTTGAATTTTTCATGTTAAGCCTTGGTTACAACAAAAGAAGAGAGAAAATTAAAATTTTAAAAGAATTAGGACCCAAATTTTACATTAAAATACAAATAAATTTAGACAATTATACCATGAACGAACACAATTATATTATTGTAATCAAAGTGCATAATTGCTCAAAAATTGATTTGTGTGACAAAAGAAAATCCCGAATATCAATCCGAATTTGAAATTTTGCAACGGTCAATATAGGTTTGAGGATGATTTTGAGCTAGAATTTGACAGGATTTTTTTGTATCGAATCTTTACTTTTTACTAAATAATTCTCGAATCTGAATCGAAATTCAACATCTCGAATCTTTAAATCTAGAATTTGATATGATTTTTTTTTATCTCAGTTCATAATTAAGACGAGATCAAAATTATCAAATATCAACAAATCTCATCCGATTTCCATATCTATCTACCCTCGTTTAAATAAAATTTAATTAAGGGAAGTTATCATTTATCCACCAAAAATTTGATAGATGTTCAAACAAACACTCAGTTTTCAGAAAATATCATTTATGTACCCAAAATTATTTAAAATGGTCAATCACCACCCAAAAATATAAGAAGTTTTATCATCTATCCACCCGAAATTTAACGGATGTTTAAAAAACATAAATTTTGGATGATAAATGTTTCTTTTTTGAAAACTTTGAGTGTACAAATATTTTTTTCTTAAAATTATATATTTTTTCGAATATCCGATAATTTTCGGTCGAATAATATGAAACATGATGACTTGGAAAAATAATTATTATTAAAAAAAAAAAAAAAAAACCACTTTATTTACACTTCACACCATCCATCTACGAGGCAGCCCATTTCTCTCCCCTTTCTCTCCGGTCTCGATTTATACAGTACTAACAAACAAACCAATCAATCAATCAATCAATCAGCATTGCAATTGTTCCACATGATCAACGTTCCAAATTCCATCATCTCAAATCTAAATCCACAATCTCACAACACACGATAACTTCTCTAAGACAAACCCTGGATCCCTCACCGGACCCGCCATCTCAGTCCTTAGCCTCGTCAACCGGCGGCAACGGTCAGATCCGGTACCGATCCCCTTCCTCCGGCGAGCTCATCGAGATCGGCACCGGATCCCCTCCCGACCAGCTCGACAAAATGAACAAACGGCCTTTCAATCGCCAGCACGACTCCTTGTCGGACAAGATCGACCGTTACCGCAGCGTTTTGCTCGTCATTTCGATCCCGATCACGTTGATTGTCTTCGTCTTGTTTCTAATGCCCGGTCGCGGCCCCGCCTCTGACGTGGCAATGGATTACGGTATCGGCAGGAAGTTTTCGCCCAATTTGAAACTGTCCAAGAGTTACGCTGTCGTTTTTGACGCGGGGAGTTCGGGGAGTCGTGTACACGTGTATTGTTTTGATCAGAACTTGGATCTTGTGCCAATTGGCAAAGATCTCGAGCTTTTTGTTCAGGTAGTTTCTTAAATTTTTAATTATTTGTTTTGAAATGAGAATTTAATATTTATTTTTTAGAATTTTGGATCAGGATAATGTAATTTAGATTTAGATTTTTTCGTGATGCATTCTTTAAGGGTGTTGTTCAAATGCTAATGTTTCGAGTGCTTTAGCGGCTTTGAGTTAATAATTTACATAATGCACATGCCCTTAAAATTGCTTTATGAAGAGGTACTAATCAAGTGCTTTTTTGAGAAGCACTTTTAGTAGTTTGTTTTCCCTGAAAGCGGAAACATGTTTTCTTGCAAAAGCATCTAGCAAGTGCCTGGCAGAAGCTCTCCATGTGCATTTTTTTTTTTAAATCTCAAAACGCGATTTTTTCTGATTCAACCAACCATTGGAAAATGAATAAAAGCACTTTTTGAGTATGTGAGAAGCACTTGCAATTGCAGTTTTTGTTGGTTTTAATTCTGGCTAAAAATTGCTTGTATTTGCTTTGATATTGATTCTACCAACATTATAGTATGTTGTTGCAAATAAAACAGTTTTATATGCATGCATTAAGTGATTGATTTAAGTCCATGAAGTGCTTGAACCTAAGTGGTGATCTGCGAAGCGAAAGTCCATCTCTGTAGAAGCGATAAGGGCCTTCGGACTCTCTTGTTCTTTCTAATGAAATAAAATAATGTAATATATATATATCTATATGCGCACACGACACGTGGCCATCCGGATCCCTCATCAGGGCCTGACAATAGAGTTTGTCATCAGAGTATGAGGGCATAACCTACCATCAGAGTCTGATTGCATAATCTATCATCAGAATCTGAAGTCAGGATCTCCGTCGGAGTCCGAATTCAGAGCTACCCGATAGGAGTTCCCTCTCAGGCTTGATTCCAACAAAGGCAAGCAAAGATCGTGCGAAGATTGAGCCCGAGATATCAGCTCATTAATGACACGAATCTGCTGAACAAAGAATGAGACATGTAATTAATTACTTTCTGTTTCTTTAAGCTGGACAATCATCTAGAATAGGGAAATTTCGAGATTCTAGGGAGTGGACCAGTTAATAGGAAACGTGAATGAAATGTAACCGTTGTTAGTTTATTTTCCTTGTAACGAGATATTATAAATAGTGCAAAAAACCCTTAAGCGAGGGATCAACCTTTTGTTTATCAAGCAATAATAGAGAACTCTTGACCTATCTCTGAATTTTGTTGAATTTTATTGTTTGTGAGATTAATTGCACAAACAATATATATATATATATATATAAGAGATTTAGACCATTTTATAAAAAAAATTACCACTTCAAGATTTTTTACTTGAATTGTAGTGCATTTCATTCATTCTTCCCTTACCTTTGTTTTTTTTGGGTGCTATTTATTGCAGTGTTTTATTTACTTCTGATTTAATATTGGTGTTGCTGTTACAGATTAAACCTGGTCTGAGTGCATATGCAAGCGATCCACGAGCTGCAGCGAACTCAATAACCTCGCTTCTTGATAGAGCTCAAAGCGTTGTGCCACAAGATTTGCGACCAAAGACACCTGTTAAAGTTGGGGTGAGTAAATTTAGATAGGTCTCTATTCTCTTTCTCCGGGGTTCTTTATGTGATGTTGTAATACCATTGTTCCAAATTTTTAGTTAAATTACTGAGATGGGGTTTAATTGTTTTTGTAGGCAACTGCTGGGTTAAGACAATTGGGAGATGATGCGTCTGAAAGAATTTTGCAAGCGGTAATTCCTGCTTTCTTAACATATCATTTGGTGTTTTTCACGCCTTTATTTCCTCTTCCATTGTACTTACAGTTTTTTGAACTTCAAATTTAAGGTTAGGGATCTCCTCAAATATAAAAGCGCCTTCAAATCTCAGCCAGATTGGGTCACTGTTTTGGATGGTTCCCAAGAAGGTTCTTATCAGTGGGTATGTGATTTTCTTTTCAGCCCTTTTCTTTTAGGTTTTGGCCTAGAAAACAGAATGCACATGTGATGTTGAGTCATTAAATATTCATGAAGTTCCTCTATCACATTGCACACATACTTGACATACGCATATACATAGTTTGAAAACTCCATTTGAGGCGCGCCTCAAGGCACCACCTCGGCCGCCTCAAAGGCTTGAAGCGGTCCGCCTCATGACGCTTCGAGTCGAGGCGGCCTGAGGCGGTTTGAGGCGGACGTTTCGACTCGAAAGCCCTAAATTACTATTTTTTAAAAAATAAAATATTATATAAGAGAGTTGAAATTTGGGACAAAGATTCCCGAATCGAGCTTCTTTATAATTAAAAAGCTATCGAAAATAAAATTTCTAATTTTAAAATCCTAACCGGCAGTATCGTTAACAGCGTTGATAGGATAGCTCGACCTCGATGCTTCACCGAAAATCACAAAATAATTATTATCTTTAAAAATAATAAATATTTATTTATTAGTTGTAATTTGTTATTAATAAATTTATTTATGTTAGGAATTATATATGATGATGATGTTTTGGAGGATGACACTTCAAACAAACATTTCATACTATTAGACACAAATGATAGCCTATTTAGAGATTAGCAGTCATTTTATTCCATGAACCTATTTTGTTGTATTTCATTTTGTTTAATTTTGATTGATGATTTTATGTAATAATTGATATGGATTTGCTGTGGATGATTTATTTTGATGTTTTTATTTTTTTTCGTGTTCAGATTGAGGTTGTCGTTTCGACCGTCTCAATCCGAAGAATATGCCCGCAAATGGATGTTTGAAGAATATGTTGTAAACATTGATTGAGATAGTAATGATGGTTAAATTGCCTGTTTGATGTACTGATGTCTTGCTTAAATTAGTTTAACTTGTTTCGGACTTTCAGTGATGCCTTTGGTTTTAGAACGTAGGTTCTCCCATGCTTATTTAGCAAGTGAAAGAGCCATCCAAATTTTTTATCAGAAGGCATAGCCTTGTTTCTGCTGCTTGGTTTCTTGACTTTTTCCTGGACTCTTAGACTAGTCAAATAAAATATACTTTGTAAATTCCAGGCTCTGACATCCATAATATTTACTTGTTGAGAGGTGGAAAGGGTATTGACTTATTTCAGGACATATGAACATAGAGATTGATGATGAATCATAAACATCTTTTTATCATTTGGCTACATTTAAAGTTTTAACACATTGTAAAGAACATCTGGTTTGTGCATTCTTTTGTTTGAATGGATGTAGTCATGAATTTTTATATATATCTTGTATTGCAGGTAACGATAAACTACCTATTAGGGAATTTGGGGAAGAAATATTCAAATACAGTTGGAGTGGTTGATCTTGGAGGTGGATCTGTACAAATGGCATATGCGATATCGGAGAAAGATGCTGCAAATTCTCCAACAGTGCCAGATGGAGAGGATACATATGTGAAGGAAATGTATCTGATGGGAACAAAATATTTCCTCTATGTTCATAGGTCTCCTCTTTCTTTCTTAAAATTGATCTCATTTATTTATTTTATGATTTCTTTCATCAATCACCTCATGGATAATTTATAATCATTTTGTTTGTAGGTCCATATTAGAGAATTTTTTAGGTTCTCTATCTGTTTGGAAAAGACATTTTATTCAGCAAAGTACCATATAATTTTCCAGAGACATTTTCCAACTATATGTTTGAATTAATAAAATTTTGGCATCTTGCATACAGTTACTTGCACTATGGTTTGTTAGCAGCTCGAGCAGAAATCTTGAAGGTCACTGAAGACTCTGACAACCCATGCATTTTGGCTGGTTATGATGGTATGTTCTAGTAACTATTTTTCTTGAGTCGTGATAAATGATCCTTCTGCTTTCTGTGTACCAGTCATGACTGATCTCTCTCGCTCTCTCTCTCTCATTCTCTCTCTAACTTTTGGTTTCATAGAATGCTATGAAGATTGAAGGGGAAGTTTATCTTTTGAACAGGAAAACTTGTTTACCTAAATCTTTAATTTTTCTGGAAAATATTTAGGATCATGTAGTTATTTGGGGTTAGAACTGGAACCGAAATTTTTCGGTACGGTTAGGGTTCACCCCTGACGGAACTGAAAAGAACCGCTGGAACCGTTCGGTTCCAGCGGTTTGAACCGGAACCGTTTTAATTTTTTTTTTTAAATCATTATTAAAATTTAAAAAAAAAAAACCATAATGGAACCGGGAACCGGCTGGTTCGGAACCGAACCGGACCAGTGGCCACCTCTATTTGGGGTTATCAAAATTTAATATGTGATACAAGTTTTATTTACTCTTCCTGTTGTCATATGATGGCAAAATGAAGTATTTACAGATATGGTCATTGTAATCTTTTGAAGGATCTTACAAATATGGAGGAAAGGAATACAAAGCATCAGCGTCTCCCTCTGGTTCAAACATAGATGAGTGTCAGAGTGCAGCTATCAAGGCTCTCAAATTTAATGATACTTGTACTCACATGAAATGCACATTCGGTGGAATATGGAACGGCGGAGGTGGGGATGGACAAAAGAATATGTTTGTTGCTTCATTCTTTTTTGACAGGGCTGCTGAGGTATTTCCTCTTCTATAACTTCATTGCTTGAGAAGATTAATTTCCAGCACACCTCGCATGGCTACTCTAACTCAATAAAATTTGCATGCAGGCTGGATTTGTTAATCAAAATGAACCTGTTGCCAAAGTTCGTCCTGCGGATTTCGAGACTGCAGCTAAACGTGCCTGCCAAACTAAACTTGAGGATGCAAAATCCATATATCCACGTGTGGACGAAAGCAATCTGCCATACATATGCATGGATCTTGTCTACGAGCATGCGCTGCTCGTAGTTGGATTTGGTAAGTTACATCGACATCGAGTCAATTTCTGTTTATTCATAACCAGTTGCATCCTGCAACGCAATATAGTGTTCGTATTCTGATATCTATGATATTTTCTGGACAGGCCTTGATCCTTGGCAAGAGATTACCTTAGTAAAGCAAGTTAAATACCAAAACTCGCTTGTCGAAGCAGCATGGCCGCTAGGCAGCGCCATAGAGGCTGTCTCGTCTTTATGATTGAATCATGTTTTCGACTTAATTACCCATCAGCGATCTGTGGTTTTTGGGTGCCGGAGAAGTTGAAGCTCAAGTATCCACAGCCAGTGAGACCTCACAATATCAACTGGGATTGGGAATTGAATTTGGTCTATATATCTTGGGAATAATATAGGAGGAAAAAAAAATTGTTCCATTTATTACCATTTGTAATCACATTACAAAATGTTCTGATTATAATTTTTTGAGTGAGTGATTTGATTCAATTACTTCATTTACTGATGTTTTAGCAAAAGAACAAACAGAATTGAATGATAAATGCCATTTTATTCTTCATCCCTTGCTTTCTCTTTGAATCAATTGAAGTCAAAGATCAATAATTTTTGGAAAATTCATGTCCTATTTTAGATCCAGAGAGTGAGATAAGATTTTATTTTCCAACAATACTCTATTATTATTCTATTTAAATTTTCTGGTGATTATTATACTTAAATTTTTGATGATTACATTTCTTAGATTTAGAAAGAAAAATGATGTCAACGCAATGATACCATAAAAATCAATATTTATATAATAAAGTATTTTATATTATGTAGAAGGTATATATGAGGAAAATTAGAGCAAATCTTCCTACAAAACTCTTTAAACTGTTTAAGTTTGAATAAGTTTAATTAAGTGGCTATGTTAGCTTCTTTTTCACTATTTTTTTTTCATTTAGATTTTGGCAAATTTGAAGATATGATGGTTGCCCTTCTTAGTGGAGAAATCACATTGATCCTTTTCACTTTTGATGCTTTAATTTGGATGAATTCATTAGTAGATATATGAAAATTTTGATATTTTAAAGATGGTTTTGATATTTTAATCAATCATTGTTGGTGTATTTGATACTGTAAATATTTTTATTTTTTATTTTTAATTAAAAAGATGACGGTTTTAATAAGAATCGTTATTAAAGTTCTGGATTTTTAATGACAGTTAGGTTTATAAAAAAAGGGTCATTAAAAACATACTTTCAATGACTGTTAGGTGATAATAAACGTCATCATTTGTATATTTTTAATGGTAGTTATTATCATATAACTGTCATTACAAGTATACTAAGGATGACTGTTTTGTGATGAAAATGTCATCTTTGGTGTAATAACCGTCATTAAAATGGTACTTTACATGACGCTTTAAAAAATGTCATAAAAAATGTTCGCTTTTAGTGACTCTACATAAGATGACAGTGGTAAAATCGTCATTAAATATTATTTAGAACTGTCCTAAAAAGTCATTTTCAATGTTCTCAAGGTGCGTGGTTTGGTGGTGTAGGGTTCAGGATCTCACCTTGAGGTTCTGAGTTTGAATATAGGGAGTGCGTTTCTTGTAAAAGCCTGAGACAGCCGAGGGTTTTACTGCTCCGCTTAAGCTCGGAAGAAGTGGTTCGACGGTGCGGTTTCCAACCATTTCAAAAAAAAAGATATATGGGTCATGAAGTATTGTTGGAGATACTTTTAAGTTTTTTATTTGTTGTGATATTTAATTTTATAGCTGTTGATGACTGATTTTCGTTCCAGGGGTAATTCTGGAAAATCACTTCTCTAACAATCCTCCCTCAATTGTGAATTTGTTTGGTTTGGGGACTAAATGTAAACTTAGCAAAAGACGGGAAAACAAACAGACAAAACAGATGATTTAATGTGATTCGACGGAAAGAAGCAAACCTACGTCCACAGACACAAATAAAATGATATTTTTATTACCACATTGGGTTTAGGCCATCCTCCTTATATCTCGCTTACTCACCTAACCGATATCTTATTAGCTCTTACTTACAATAAGCTTTTTGCTCTCTTTTACAAGTGAAGAAACAAATTAGCCAACCCCCTTATAATAAGTTCTCAACTCCTTTATATATTAGGACAAATTCTATTATTACACCAGCTTATGACGTCAGCCACGTGAACCGTCCATTACTCGCACGTTACGGCCATTCATGACGTTGGCCACGTTTCCTAACCATTATTGTCCATTACTCGTACATTATTGCTCATTACTCGTACGATATTACTCATTACTAGTACAGTATACCCATCCAACTGTCTGGCGGCTCTAGGTTTCATGTAGGACTTACGTCAATCATACATGTGCATAAGATTCAACAGCCCCGACCTATTACTGTCTTCTTAATCAAGTCAGGTTGAAAGGGTCATATGACTTCGTCGGGTCAGTCTGTCCGAACGAGTAACATCTTTTCATTGTATCTACTAACATGTAGGGCTTGTGTGCTGAGACTCACAGTGTTTGGTATGACCTCCTCTCTTGTCCTCGATTGGGTATGATCTGCTGAGTCGATTCTGACTTCAGAGGCTGGCACGAGACTCTGAATGTCGAGGCTACCTTGAGAGTCTGATGTTGGACCTGATCTGAACACCTCGGGTCAATCTTCGCAAGTGCTCTAATGCCATCGAGCCTGACCACCTCGGTCCTGGCCACCTTGGACCTGACCACTCCGAACCTAACCACATCGAACATGTACCTCGGGCTCGGACCCCTCTGTCTGACCTTTTATCTTCACAATGACCTTGGGCTTTTACCCATTAACTGTAATCCTCATTTTACCATTCCTAGGGATTCTGAATTTCTGGGAGTTGAAAACCACCATCAACATCTGCCTCATAGTTCTCGGTATCAATGAATTAATGAGTTGATACCGAGAACTATGAAAAAAGATGGTGATGCATGGACCTGCAAGTCGATCTGTTGTCCTCAGGCTGATACTCAATCCTGATCCAGTCCAAAATCTCAAGTGTGTTCCATCTCTCGGTACCACAACTTCAAGCTTCAATTCTTCTTATGAAAATCCACGTCGAGTTCACAACCCTGATCTGACGCCTCTGCTTTTGATTCGTAACTTATTCATCTTATCCGCTTGGCCTTCTCTAATCGAAAAGGTTGATCAGAGCTAACCCTAGTCAGCTCACACATTGGATTCTCTGCTTGAAGAAACTCATCTCATGCCACCTCGGGCTGATGCATGCTCTCGACATGCTGCAATCTCAGTAGGAAATGATCTGCAAAGACCTGCAAAATAAAACGTGGGTCACGGGGAAAGCTCACCTAAAGCTATCGCACATAAAAGAGGTCTCGGCGAGACGTAACCCGGCCCCAAGTTGATAATAATGTATTGGTCACAAAGGAATGTTCCCTCATTGTGCCATCAACACTCGGCTATGGGGGAGAAACTTCGACCCCATGCCTACAAAGATTATAAGACCTCGGTGGGACGTAACCCGACCCCGAGCCATTATGAGCACTCGGCCACAAGGGAATGTTCCCTCCTTATGCCACTCAACAAGAATAAGACCTTGACGGGACGTAACCCAGCCCCGAGCCAACAAATCACCACGGCTTCAGCGGTACGAAAGCAAACACGAGCCATCAAACTACCACGGCCTCGGCAGTACGAAAGTAGACCCGAGCCATCAAACCACTACGACCTCGGCGGTACTAAAGCAGCCCGAGCCAGAAATTTCTTCCTAAGACTTAACAACAATGGAAGATTTTCAACCTCCAGAAATCACCATGGAGACTGAAAATGGCGTCCCCCTTCAGGTCATCCACCAAAAATAAAATCAGGATAAAAGACAAGACAAACAAAATGAGGGTGACTTAGCACATACCCCGTACTAACCAAAAAGAAATAACAAGGGAGCCTGAGACAGCGTCATGCACCATGCCACCCAAAATAATAATTTTGAACCTTACAGTTTAATGTCCTGGCAAACCGAGTTACGGATCGAGGGGGTGGCCAATAGTCATGAGACTCTCCCCATGTTAGGGAAGCCCCGAGTCTGCAAACGCTAGGGAGACCCTCAGGCCTTCCCCGTGCTATGCTCATACGGATCCAAAGTGGGATGATCAGACGCCACATGGGATACTCTCTCTCCCCGTGTTCGACATACACGATGCTACAAAGCCACAGATGCCCGTGAGCCTTACCCGTGCTACACACCTATGGATCTGAAGTGGAATGACCAGACGCCAAATGGGCATTCTCCATCCCCGTATTCGGCACACCCGAGGCTACAAAGCTACAGAGACTGGTGGTCCTTACCCGTGCTACGCACCTATGGATCTGAAATGGGATGACCAGACGCCACATGAGCATTCTCCCTCCCCGTGTTCGGCATCCCCGAGGCTACAAAGCGACGGAGGCCCGTAGGCCTTACTCGTGCTATGCACCTATGGATCTGAAGTTTGATTTCCAGACATCACAAGGGCATTCTCCCTCATCGTGTTCGGCATACCCGAGGTGACAAAGCCACAGAGGCCCGTGGGCTTTACGCGTGCTATGCACCTATGGATCTGAAAGGGGATGATCAAACACCACGGGGGCATTCTCCCTCCCCGTGTTCGGCATACCCGAGGCACCAATTCCATGCAGGTCTTCTTGTTAGTGTTCCTCAAAGATGTAAGTCATTGGGTAGTGACGCTCCTCCCCAGGGGTTTGATAATGACACTAGGGGTTGGCGTGCCGCAGGGGGTTCGCGCTTTTCCCACGTGTCCTTCATCCCTTCATGCATTTTGAACTCCTCAAAGGTGCAAGTCCTGAGGTATTAACGCTCTAGCCCGATGGTTTGATAATGGCATTGGGGATTGGTGTGCCACGGGTTTCACGTCTTCCCCACATGATCTACACCCATTGATGTATCCCCATCACGAGTATCTTCCCATAATATTAGACATGTCACTCTTTGAGGGTCATTCTAAGAGAGGCTCTATTGGAAATATCTCATCAGTATTCCATGACTTCTTGAGCCGGGTACCGTCCAGCTGATCCAAGGGATAGGTACCCGACCTGGTGACATTGCTACTGGCGCTGCCTTATATTTATGACCTCATGATCAACATACTCGCTGTGGCAGTCGTTCCTCACTAGGTCTTCCATCTGCTCCTGCAGGTCCTTACAATTCTTTGTGCTATGTCATCTTGTTTGATGGTGGGTGCAATAAGCCTTTTGATACCTCTTGTCCACCTTAAATTTCCTCACGTCAGGTTTAATGAGTAGACACTTGTATCGTATCTCCCAAGCTATTTGTGCCAAAGGCCTACTGATGGCAGTGTAAGGCGCGTCCCCTGTAATCTTGATCTCCTGCTGTAGTCTCTTTATTTTCTTAGTCATTTGTTTTTTTCTATTGCGGTCAGCCTCTTACTATCGGTTATATCTTCCGTCATTAGACTAAGCCCTACCGAAGTCTGTTCTCCCGCCACTCTTTCTTCCAACTTTTCAATTCTCTCCATCATGGCCTCCAAGAAGGCTCGAGTTCCCTCCCTTTTTATCCGTAAGTTCTCCTCCATTGTCTCCATCCACCTCTCCATGGTTCTCGTCTCATGTCATCGTCTTCACGTGCTTGTTGTTTTTCGGACTCTCCTCACAGACGGTGCCAACTGTTGACAGCTGATTTTCATTCCAGGGGTAATTCGGGAAAATCATTCATCAAACAATCATCTCTCAACTCTTAATTTGTTTGGTTTGGGGACCAAATGCAAACTTAGCAAAAGATAAGAAAATACACATATAAAATAGAGAATTTAACGTGGTTCAGCAGAATGGATCCAACCTACGTCCACGGACACAAATAAAATGATGTTTTTATTACCATCTCGGGTCAGGCTAACCTCCTTATATCTCGCTTACTCGTCTGACCGACCTCTTACTAGCTCTTACTTACAATAAGCTTTTTGCTCTCTTTTACAAGTGAAGAAACAAATTAGTCAACTCCCTTACAATAAATTCTCAACTCCTTTATATACTATGACAAATTCTACTGTTACAACAGCTTATGATGTCAGCCACGTGAACAGCCTATTACTCGCACGTTACGACCATTCATGACGTTGACTATGTTTCCTTGCCATTATTTTCCATTACTCGTACATTATTGCTCATTACCCATACATTATCGCTTATTACTCGTACGTTACACCCATCCAACGGTCTGGCGGCTCTAGGTTTCATGTAGGGCTTACGTCGATCATACATGTGCATAAGATTCAGCAGCCCCGACCTATTACTCTCTTCTTAATCAGGTCGGGTTGAAAGGGTCATATGACTTCGTCGAGTCGGTTTGTCCGAACGAGTAATATCTTTTCATTGCATATACTAACAGGAAGGTCGGTGTGCTGAGACTCACGGTGCTTGGTTTGAACTCCTCTTGTTCCTAGACCGGGTCTGATCTGCTGAGTCGATTCTGATTTCAGAGGCTGGCACGAGGCTTTGAATGTTGAGGCTGCCCTAAGAGTATGATGTCAGACCTGACCTGAACACCTCGGGTCAATCTTCGCAAGTGCTCTAGTGCCCTCGAGCCTAACCACCTCGAACCTGACCACCTCAAACCTGACCACATCGAACATGTACCTCGAGCTCAGACCTCTCTATCTGACCTCTTATTTCACAATGACCTTGGGATTTTACCCATTAACTGCAATACATATTCTACCTTTTCTAGAGATTCTGACTTCTTGGGAGCTGAAAACCACCATCAATAATAGCCTACTAAAATCATATCACATCCACTTCATGCTGCAACATGCACTATGTATGAGGATTTTTTGTATAAAAAAACTCTTTAAATTAAAAGTTATGTCATTTTTGATAAATATCTAGAGTTATACATGCAACATTATTGGAGATACTTTAAGTTTTTCAAGTGTTGTTGTGATATTTAACTTTATAACTCGTTAAAGTCATATCATAGCCACTTCATGCTACAACTTGCGCCATGTATGATGATTTGTTCTCACAAAACTCTTTAAATTGAAAGGTTATTAATTACATCATTTTTTTTTTATAAATATATAGAGTTATACAGGGAACCTTATTGGAGATGTTTTAAGTTTTTCATGTGTTGTTGTGATATTTAACTTTATAGCGTATTAAAATTATATCACAGCCACTTCTTTCTGCAAGTTGTTATAACTTATGTAACTATAGTAGATTGTACTTCATCTCAAATAAAAAATAGATTGTATATATTTTATTAAACAAAAACTGATGACCTAGGCACAAAAAACTATTGATCAAATGCAATGGGGAGAGTAGAAACTTTATAAATGTATGAAATACCTTTAAAATGTATGAAAAATATTATAAAAATAAAATAAAAATAAACGCGAGTGTAAGAATCTCGCTACAAACAAGATGTGAGAAATGTCCTGATGTACACATAATTATTATTGTCTTTTCATATTGAGAATATTTCTCATATTCGAACCTATAATCAAACGGATAATAAGTTTAAATATAACTAATGCGCGTTATCCACGACCTTCAATTTATATAGGTTTCACACAGATGTCCACGTAAATGAGAAACTTTTATGTATTGTAGGGTGGAATGGAAATAAACATATGTTTCGTGTTTAGTGTTGTTATGGCAAACTGGCTTGAGTTTGTTTCTCTTATTATAGATTTTTGGATTTTAGTGTAAGAATTTCTTTATACAAGATCTTTATCACAAGAACTTAAAATATAAATAAATGAATTATTTTGATGATTCTGAGAACGTACCTGATTTAGAATCCATAAATGTAGTGGAAAATTTTGATAGATCTGTTGAATAATTGCACTGAAGAGATCATCATCTGCTCATTTTTCTTGATGGTGAGAAGCTTACTCTCCCTTATTAAGCTTCTTTAGCCTTAAGCATTTTCTTTATGAAAGCATATGCTTTCTTTAATCTTTTTTATTTTGTTTCTCACGGCAATATGTTTTTTTTTTTTAAGAAAAAAAATTACTTAGCATTCATTCTTGCTCTTTATAATACATTTGCTTAAAAATGAGATTTTGTAAAGTTTATCCTTATGTTTTACATCAAATATCAATAATATATAATAATACATAACTACGATTTGATGCTAAGCTTAACTTTATGTTTTACATCTGTAGACAACAGAACCTGGGCGACACTGTTCTAGGCTCGCGGCCTAGTCGGGAGTACGGAGTAGCCACGGGGGACTAAACCGGAGAATAATGGAGTCGCCACCCGGTGTGAACCGAGAAAATGAGATTTAAGGCCGCACTCACCCCTCGCAAGGGAAGACCTCAAACCATTGGGTTCGGAATGGTCCCTTACTTATGCCACTTGTAATGACAGGATTTATGTGATAATTTAATCAGGCTTAGGTAACACTTATTTCCAAGAGTATCATGCTTCTAAATTCACGGGTACAAAATAACACTTATACATACATTTCACATATATCTCACATCTAAGAACACATGCCTGGAAATACCTCAAAGTAACAACGAACATACAACTTCATTCAGCATATCATATTCATGAAAAACATAAACATACGTAATAACAGCACAAGCATACATGTGAGCACTTTTCCAAGTGATACGTGGAATTGTATCCCAAGTACAGACCGCATTACCGTCCATTCGGAATCGGCTACGGAATTTTGTCTGGGTTTCCATCCGATATATCACAAGAAATAATACTCCAAAGTCATCATGGCATAGGTATATGAATCGTAATGCGTTAAATCAAGACTAAGGCAAATGACGCAACTAATGGAATAAACATGCTTTTCATCATTATGTGCACAAAGATAAGAACGACTATGTGTGGTTCCATAAAAAATCACCTAAGAAACAATTATACATGGCATGTGATGAATATGTCTCAGTTCAGTGTGTTCGCGTTCGTGTAGCGTTCGTAAACGCGTTCGAACGGTAAACAGAAGGTTCGCATTCGTATGGCGTTTGATAACGCGTTCGAACGGAAATAAAACAGAATGCTCACGTTCGTATGACGTTTGTTAACGCGTTCGAACGGAAATGAAACAGAATGCTCACGTTCGTATGGCCTTTGTTAACGCGTTCGAACGGAAATGAAACAGAATGCTCACATTCGTATGGCGTTCGTGAACGCGTTCGAACGGAAATGAGACCTGATGCATGATAAGGCAAAATGCATGCGCGTTCGAGTTGCGTTCGTAAACGCGTTCGAACGGGAACAAACCTGATGCATGAAATGGGACGTAATACATAAACAACAAAATAAAGGGGTGCGGCGAAGTACTGTCGTAAAGGTGGCCTTTTGGGGCTCTTGGTCTCTCAAATAGAGGACCTTTAGACCAACATACTAAGCCCATGCGCGTCACATCACAACACATGAAATAAAGACAACAAAAATGTAGGACTTCGTATGCCCAATTGAACGTACATTCAACCCAAACACACTTCGTCCAGCGCGGCGAAGTAGTGTCACAAAGGTGGCCTTTTAGGCTCTTCGTCTCTCAGATAGAGGACCTTTGGACTAACTCACTAAGCCCATGCGCTCGATCGCATCATACATACAAAAATAGAGCCAATCATATCAAAACCAAGTATGTCCGATTGAACACATCTTACATCCAATCCGAACACACATCAACCGGCGTGGCAAAGCATCGTGGTAAAGGGTTTTAACCCCTCCCCATAGGGGATCTTTCATTCCACTTACTAAGCCCATGCGCTCGATTGAATCATGCATAAATAAACAACATACAGAATTCAAGTGACGAAAAATAAACAAAAGCAACACAAAACAAAAGAGGGTGTCGTTTACTCAAGCGGTACGTGGAGTTGTGTCCCGAGTACAGATCATATTACCGTCCATTCGGAATCGGCTATGAAATTTATGTTCGGGTTTCCATCCGATATACCGCGAGAGTTGACACGTCTCTCATTCATCCAATACCCACAACACACATCATACACAAGCAAGATTTAACAAACAAGTAAAATACAATCCAAATAAATAACAAAAATCAAATAAAGATGAGTGTGAAAAGTACCCTCATGTCTAACCTTTTAGCCAACTTTCAGGCTTGCGTTTCACGGACGTCGGAAGGGTACAGCTCCTCAACTTCTCCGGTTCACTGGTTTAGCGTCCTAGCTCACTGCTTTGCTGTTTTGCTTGCGGTTCGAACTCCGTTCTGCTCATATTCGGCCTCTGTTTTGCTGCTCACTGCTCAGGCCACCTGTTTTAACGTTTCAATGAACTGTTCCAAGTTTTTGTGGGTTTTTAGTAGTGCAGTTGTGTGTGATTATTTTTAAGATTATGAATGCAGTTTTTATGTTACTGTTTTTAAGGTTTTTAGGGACTGTTTTAAGAGGATTTGGGCTGTTGTTTTAAGGTGATTCAGGGGCTGGTTTTGAGTGTTTATTAGGGGGTGTTTCAGTGGTTGTAAGGGCTGAATGGGGGATGTGTTCTCGGTGAAGGAGGGGAGTGTTTTGATTCGGCTAATGAGGGTTATTACTTGTGGTGGTCTCGACTTTGAAGGACTTTGGTGTTCTGGATTCGGCTAAGGGTGAGTTTGGTTTGTTTTGGATTCGGCTATGGTGGTTGTTGGTGCTTTGGATTCGGCTATGGAGGATAGTTGCATGTGGTGGATTCGGTTATGGTGGAGGATTGAGGCTCTTGTTGTCTCGGCTATGGAGGAGATGGTTAGGGCTCTTTGTTCTCTTTTTGTGTATATGTGAAGTGTTTTTTCTTTTTTGTCTTGGGGTGTATTAGAGAGAGTGGAGAGATGGTGTGGCTAGGTTAATGCATGTTTATATAGAAGAGAGCTAGGGTTTGCCTTGTCTCACAAGGAAGAGATCTAGTTTCCAATTAGGAGTCCTAAGGATGGTATACACAAGATTGAGGGGGGACAAAATATTTTAAATTAGGAAGTCAACTATTTTAGATTGGTAGATGTCTTATTAGATTAGGAAGTCAAATATTTGATTGGTTTTAATTGGTTATGATTGATTTTAATTAGGCATATCTTCTTTTTAATTTTAGTATATGATATATTCAAATTATTTAAATTGGCATGATTTTAGTTTAGGTTTGGTAAATGTTTTATTTAATTATTTAATTAATTATATAATATCTTATTCAGTTAATGTTTTAATTAATATTTATTTATTTAATTTGAGATGTGTTTTATGGGCTTTGGGGAGCTAAATGGGCTGGGGTGTGAGGCTAGCAGTAAAACCAGAATTACCGACACTGTTCGAACGCTTCCTCGAACGCGACACGAACGCCCGCAATCTGTTTTCCGTTCGAACGCATACACGAACGCAGCACGAACGAAAACAGTGAACCTTGTTTATTCTGAATTTCCCCTTCCGATATCTGTTTCCCGCGGCTTCCGTGACTCAAAAGGTAGTGCCTCCAAATGAGACTCATCATCGGGTTTCACATGTAAAAATGCAATGCCTACAGTCGCCCCCACTTTGATGGGGCTTGTGCAGTGTGTGACAGTGACAATCCTATCAAAGTCTATGCAATGCATTTTTTACTTACCTGGCTAGCTAGCTGTCTCGAGCTGAGCTGATACTGCAGTGGACCTCGATCCTGAGACGCATCTCGATACTGCTGTTGATGTGGGCCTCGCCTGCAAAATGATGTGATGTGGAGCCTCGCTCCTCAGCCGATATGGGCTTCGCCCCCAAGCTGATTTAATGTGATGTGGAGCCTCGCTCCTCAGCCGATATGGGCTTCGCCCCCAAGCTGATATAATGTGATGTGGAGCCTCGATCCTCAGCCGATATGGGCTTCGCCCCCAAGCTGATATAATGTGATGTGGAGCCTCGCTCCTCAGCCGATATGGGCTTCGCCCCCAAGCTGATATAATGCGATGTGGAGCCTCGCTCCTCAGCCGATATGGGCTTCGCCCCCGAGCTGATATAATGTGATGTGGAGCCTCGCTCCTCAGCCGATATGGGCTTCGCCCCCCGCTGATATAATGTGATGTGGAGCCTCGCTCCTCAGCCGATATGGGCTTCGCCCCCAGACTGATACAGCTGATATGGACCTCGCCCCCAGACTGTTACTGATGTGGGCCTCGCCCGCAGAATGATGTGGGCTTCGCCCTAAACTGATATTGATATGGGCCTCGCCCCCAGACTGATACAGCTGATATGGGCCTCGCCCCCAGACTGATACTGATACGGGCCTCGCCCCAAGACTGATACAGTACTGTCGATGTTCCTGATTGGTTTGTCTTTTGACGCTTTCTTTTTTTTTTCTCTTTTGAAACCTGTTATTACAAAACAGAACAAACACAAAAAGGATGCAAATATGTTACGTGTATGCATGCATGCATAATTGGGTTTCCTATCCCGTTGGGCTAGGTCTTCTGCCAGTACTCTTGGTGGCTGCTTGGTCTTTTGACAAGTCTGTCCTCTTCCCTAACCAACGGGTATCTATGATGGCTTTCAAGACAAAAATGGGGTTAACATGGTGCATGTATGCATGAGGTGCATGTGATGCATGATATGCACGCGATACAAGAAATATATCAACTCATTAAAATTTTCACACAAATCGGCACATCATCATTTTAGAAGTTTTTGGGCCAACTGTCATAGGAGTGAACTCGTCCCAGTTTAAATGGCCCAACGAGTTCACATCTCATGGCAAGGAGCCCAACTAAATCCGAATGGTAACGTTCCGAACATAATCACAAAGTGGCCCATCAATCATTTAGAAGCCTTTGGCCCAATAGTCATGAAACACGTTCTTGTTCCAGTTTAAATGGCCCAACAAGCCCATATCCCATGACAAATGGTCCAACTGGATCCAAACGACGATGTTCCCAAACACAAGCATAGAAGAAAGATGATGCAAACATGACATAATAAATTCTACACAATGGCCCATCGACATTTCAGAAGCTTTGGGCCTATAAGTCATAAGGTGCGAACTTGCCCCAGTTTAAATGGCCCAACAAGCCCGCATTTCTGACAATAGTCCAACTGCATCCAAATGAGGATGGTCCACAATCACATATCCAAGGAAATAATTATTACTTTAGCCAACCCGGTCTATGGGTGGGTTAGCAAGAGTATAGACAAAGGCTCTCACCGGCGAAGGATGGCCCACAACTAGGTCTCCTCACTCAAGGGTTCGAGCAACCAAGTGAGTGCACCCTTTTTTATACAGTAAGGTACGTGCCAATGAGCTATGGTGTGTGACGGACTGTCAAATGGATTTCCCGTTGTAGATTCCCCAGAGGGAAGGTGGAGCGAGGCTCACTTAAATACCCAAGCCTCTTAGGCTCTTCTCGCTTGTTGTCAGGAATAAACAACGAGTCCTCCAAATTAGTCCATCATAATAGGCTACGAGTAGATGGCTATCTAGGTGCCTTCACAGCTTTTCCTTCTAGAAAGGTAGTGAATGAAGGAATACACCAAACCATTACCTAGCCTCAAAATGCCTTTGATTAAACCCTCACTTTATCCACTATAGACACGGTCAATTAAAACATAAATCCAAACATCACAAGTCAATATTTCGGGGACAATTCTCTATCCCCAGTGGAGTCGCCAGACTGTAGACAACAGAACCTGGGCGACACTGTTCTAGGCTCGCGGCCTAGTCGGGAGTACGGAGTAGCCACGGGGGACTAAACCAGAGAATAATGGAGTCGCCACCCGGTGTGACCGGGAAAATGGGATTTAAGGCCGCACTCACCCCTCGCAAGGGAAGACCTCAAACCATTGAGTTCGGAATGGTCCCTTACTTATGCCACTTGTAATGACAGGATTTATGTGATAATTTAATCAGGCTTAGGTAACACTTATTTCCAAGAGTATCATGCTTCTAAATTCACGGGTATAAAATAACACTTATACATACATTTCACATATATCTCACATCTAAGAACACATGCCTGGAAATACCTCAAAGTAACAACGAACATACAACTTCATTCAGCATATCATATTCATGAAAAACATAAACATACGTAATAACAGCACAAGCATACATGTGAGCACTTTTCCAAGTGATACGTGGAATTGTATCCCAAGTACAGACCACATTACCGTCCATTCGGAATCGGCTACGGAATTTATGTCTGGGTTTCCATCCAATATATCACAGAAAATAATACTCCAAAGTCATCATGGCATAGGTATATGAATCGTAATGCGTTAAATCAAGACTAAGGCAAATGACGCAACTAATGGAATAAACATGCTTTTCATCATTATGTGCACAAAGATAAGAACGACTATGTGTGGTTCCATAAAAAATCACCTAAGAAACAATTATACATGGCATGTGATGAATATGTCTCAGTTCAGTGTGTTCGCGTTCGTGTAGCGTTCGTAAACGCGTTCGAACGGTAAACAGAAGGTTCGCATTCGTATGGCGTTTGATAACGCGTTCGAACGGAAATGAAACAGATTGCTCACGTTCGTATGACGTTTGTTAACGCGTTCGAACGGAAATGAAACAGAATGCTCACGTTCGTATGGCGTTTGTTAACGCGTTCGAACGGAAATGAAACAGAATGCTCACGTTCGTATGGCGTTCGTGAACGCGTTCGAACGGAAATGAGACCTGATACATGATAAGGCAAAATGCATGCGCGTTCGAGTTGCGTTCGTAAACGCGTTCGAACGGGAACAGACCTGATGCATGAAATGGGACGCAATACATAAACAACAAAATAAATGGGCGCGGCGAAGTACTGCCGTAAAGGTGGCCTTTTGGGGCTCTTGGTCTCTCAAATAGAGGACCTTTAGACCAACATACTAAGCCCATGCGCGTCACATCACAACACATGAAATAAAGACAACAAAAATGTAGGACTTCGTATGCCCAATTGAACGTACATTCAACCCAAACACACTTCGTCCAGCGCGGCGAAGTAGTGTCACAAAGGTGGCCTTTTAGGCTCTTCGTCTCTCAGATAGAGGACCTTTGGACTAACTCACTAAGCCCATGCGCTCGATCGCATCATACATACAAAAATAGAGCCAATCATATCAAAACCAAGTATGTCCGATTGAACACATCTTACATCCAATCCGAACACACATCAACCGGCGTGGCAAAGCATCGTGGTAAAGGGTTTTAACCCCTCCCCATAGGGGATCTTTCATTCCACTTACTAAGCCCATGCGCTCAATTGAATCATGCATAAATAAACAACATACAGAATTCAAGTGACGAAAAATAAACAAAAGCAACACAAAACAAAAGAGGGTGCCGTTTACTCAAGCGGTACGTGGAGTTGTGTCCCGAGTACAGATCATATTACCGTCCATTCGGAATCGGCTATGAAATTTATGTCCGGGTTTCCATCCGATATACCGCGAGAGTTGACACGTCTCTCATTCATCCAATACCCACAACACACATCATACACAAGCAAGATTTAACAAACAAGTAAAATACAATCCAAATAAATAACAAAAATCAAATAAAGATGAGTGTGAAAAGTACCCTCAGGTCTAACCTTTTAGCCAACTTTCAGGCTTGCGTTTCACGGACGTCGGAAGGGTACATCTCCTCAACTTCTCCGGTTCACTGGTTTAGCGTCCTAGCTCACTGCTTTGCTGTTTTGCTTGCGGTTCGAACTCCGTTCTGCTCCTGTTCGGCCTTTGTTTTGCTGCTCACTGCTCAGGCCACCTGTTTTAACGTTTCAATGAACTGTTCCAAGTTTTTGTGGGTTTTTAGTGCAGTTGTGTGTGATTATTTTTAAGATTATGAATGCAGTTTTTATGTTACTGTTTTAAGGTTTTTAGGGACTGTTTTAAGAGGATTTGGGCTGTTGTTTTAAGGTGATTCAGGGGCTGGTTTTGAGTGTTTATTAGGGGGTGTTTCAGTGGTTGTAAGGGCTGAATGGGGGATGTGTTCTCGGTGAAGGAGGGGAGTGTTTTGATTCGGCTAATGAGGGTTATTACTTGTGGTGGTCTCGACTTTGAAGGACTTTGGTGTTCTGGATTCGGCTAAGGGTGAGTTTGGTTTTTTGGATTCGGCTATGGTGGTTGTTGGTGCTTTGGATTCGGCTATGGAGGATAGTTGCCTGTGGTGGATTCGGTTATGGTGGAGGATTGAGGCTCTTGTTGTCTCGGCTATGGAGGAGATGGTTAGGGCTCTTTGTTCTCTTTTTGTGTATATGTGAAGTGTTTTTTCTTTTTTGTCTTGGGCGTGTATTAGAGAGAGTGGAGAGATGGTGTGGCTAGGTTAATGCATGTTTATATAGAAGAGAGCTAGGGTTGCCCTTGTCTCACAGGAAGAGATCTAGTTTCCAAATTAGGAGTCCTAAGGATGGTATACACAAGATTGAGGGGGGACAAAATATTTTAAATTAGGAAGTCAACTATTTTAGATTGGTAGATGTCTTATTAGATTAGGAAGTCAAATATTTGATTGGTTTTAATTGGTTATGATTGATTTTAATTAGGCATATCTTCTTTTTAATTTTAGTATATGATATATTCAAATTATTTAAATTAGGCATGATTTTAGTTTAGGTTTGGTAAATGTTTTATTTAATTATTTAATTAATTATATTAATATCTTATTCAGTTAATGTTTTAATTAATATTTATTTATTTAATTTGGGATGTGTTTTATGGGCTTTGGGGAGCTAAATGGGCTGGGGTGTGAGGCTAGCAGCAAAACCAGAATTACCGACACCGTTCGAACGCTTCCTCGAACGCGACACGAACGCCCGCAATCTGTTTTCCGTTCGAACGCATACACGAACGCAGCACGAACGAAAACAGTGAACCTTGTTTAGTCTGAATTTCCCCTTCCGATATCCGTTTCCCGCGGCTTCCGTGACTCAAAAGGTAGTGCCTCCAAATGAGACTCATCATCGGGTTTCACATGCAAAAATGCAATGCCTACAACATCAAATCTTAATAATGAATGTTTAATTAATATTGGAGATAGAGAAAAGCATGGTTAGTTATAATATTAAAGGAAACTTATTGAGTAAGTTTTTATATAGGAGTGAGAGTGAGACTTTAGTTCACTAATTTATGGAGTGTAATGGGCTCACCCATTTAAAGCTCATAACCATTCCAAAACCCGCTCTAATTTCCACACATCAAATAATATAGAGTTCAACCCACTTATTAGATCAAACAATTGGGATTCACAGTTTCTATTATAAAACCAATTACCTTAGCGGTTTATTAAAACCTATATCACAATTAATTGAAGCCCATAATAATATTAGAATAAAATATTCTAAAATTCTCTCACTTGGACGATATCAACTGTAAATATTTTAATGCTAAAATTACTTTATGGATCCAAAATTTATTCAGAAATAACTCTAGTTAACAATTACGTCCAATAAGATCATAGATATAGAATCATAGCGGTAGCTACATTATAATGCAACATAGTCTCTTCCATGGTCACGTATATCAAATAACCTTATCGATGTGAACAAGGTGTGATAGAGCAGTAAGATACTAGCACTCACTTTATGATCTAAAATTCATGTGTTATATTCTCTTATTGGTCACCAATTTCTCTACTTTATGTAGCCCAGACACGCATGAGAAATCAAGGCTTAAATAATAAACATGTATGTTTTTTTATGTCTTTATTATCTCGAGATAAACTTTATGTGTCACAAGATATATCAACAATGCTTCTTAACTTTATCCAATGCTTATGATTGACACTCATCATAAGACTTACACAATGATGTATCAAACAATAAATATTAATATCTTCTAATAAAGATGCACTTTTGTAGATAATCACTGCAAAATATCCAAAATACATACACAAACGTACAAACAAAATAACATAGAGCAATGATACCTCTCACTAATCTATGGTATCAAAAGATTTTACCAAATCCATACAAGTGACATGATATAGGTATTACATTTATTTTGTAGATGATTATACCGGATATGTTTGGATTTTTCCCTTTACTCTCAAATCTGAAACTCTCCAAACCTTTAAGAGGATTAAAATTCTTGTTAAAAAACAATTCCATCTTTCTATAACAGCTCTTTAAACTGATATATTTAAAGTCTTTTAACGTTTTCTTAGTCTAAAGAGATAGATTTAGACATAATTTTCCTCATACACATCATCAAAATAGAGTAGTAAAAAAAAAAAAAAAAAACATATGCATATTGTGGAAACATAATTAACTTTACTTGCTCAAGCTCAAATGCCTTTGAAAGCATAGGTTACCTAGTACAGTTCCAAAAAATAAGTCACCCTTTCAGAAGTTTCATGATCAGTTACCTGATTATCAGTTTGTTAGAGTATTTGGATGTTCATGTTTCCATATCTTAAGGCCTTATAATCAACATAAGCTATATTTTCACTCTAAAAAATGTATTATGATTGGCTTTAGTCCTATTCATAAAGGATAAAAATGCTTAGCTTTTGATGGGAAGGTTTATGTTGCTAGACATGTACAATTCAATGAAAATGAATTTCCTTATAATTCTTTGTTTTGCCCTAAAGCTGACTCATCTTCCAGTGAACTTCTTGATCATTCTCAAATTACTCTCCAGTGCCATAGTAGATCCTCTACTCTAAACACCATTGATAGTCATACAAACTCCATCAACAGAACTTCCACCAGGTGTCTGCAAAATTAGCATCTTATGATAACTAGATCTAAGGTAGGTATTTTCAAACCTAAGACCTATCTAGTTGTTGTTCAAGATACAAAACAAGTTAATGTCAAAAGGGACTTGCCTAGTAGCAAATGGTTTCCAGCTATGAAAGATGAGCCTAGGTGCGTCTCACAAAAATAGGTGAGAAAAACCTACACGAATTGACCGACCCAACCCAAAATTAAGTTGAATATCTGTACAGTATTTCTTTAAAAAATTTAGATAAGTTTTGGGGTGAACTTTTAAATTTCAACAAACATGTTAATTGGTATTATTAGTATATTATTATAATTATTTTTGATATATTTTCAATGATTTCTTTTAATTTTAGTTGATTGGATATATACATACATACATACATACATATATACATGGCAAAAAAGCCCGGACCCCGGCCGGGCTCAACCAAAAAAGCTCGGGCCCGGCCTGGCCCGGGCTTAAAATAAATAATTAAATATTTTTTTTATTTATAATATATATATATATATAATACATTTTTTATATTTATATTTTTTTATAATAAAAAACCAGGTCCGGCCCGGTGACGCCTAAATTTTTTATGTCAAAAGGGACTTGCCCAGTAGCAAATGGTTTCCAGCTATGAAAGATGAGTTTAGATTAAGGGTGGCAGTTTAGCCCGCGGCCCGGCCCGTGGTGGAAAAAGCCAGGGCCGGGCCTTAAAATGAAAGCCCGACTCGGGCCCGGGCCGGGCTTTCCTATTTTGGCCCGGGCCAGGCCCGGCCCGGGCCAAAATTAAAAAAAAAAACATAAATATATATATATTTAATATGTTTGTATCATTTTTATTTATTTTTAGCATTTAAATTGTTAATTTATCAATGAAACTTGTGATTTATTTATAAATTGTCTTTGTATATAGTGTAAATATATTTTATATTTATATATTTTTAATTTTTTTTTAATTCGGGCCCAAAAAAAGCCCGGGCCCGGGCTTTTTTTTGTTGGCCGGGCTTGCAAAGCCCGGCCCGACCCATTGCCACCCTTAGTTTAGATGCGTCTCACAAAAATATGTGAGAAAAACCTACGACTCAATCCAAAATTAAGTTGTATACCTATACAATATTTCTTTAGAAAATTTAGATAAATTTTGGGGTGAACTTTTTTTGCCGGACTTATCAAAGCCCGACCCGAGCCCGACTCGTTGCCATTAATATCAAACATTTATATTATCTATGACGTCCAATTTAGATAATTTATGTACACTAATTGTTTAAAAGTTCTAGAGCCAAGAAAATGAACTCATAATGAAGATAATTAAAATAGGTTTAGTAATTTTGACTAAGCAATTATAATTTCTTTGATGGATTTAGGAGTGGCATCGGGTCGGGCCGGGTTCGGACTATGATAAGTCCGACCCGAGTCTGGGAAATAATATTTAGGTTCGAGTTTGGGAAAAATTCAATCCTAACTGTTATCGGGTCAGGTCGATCCATCTTGGGCTCGGGCTTTATCATGCCATTTTTTATACAAAAAATTATATATATATTTCCTTAAGTTCGGGTCGAACCGGACTTCTAATTCTAAAAACCGGCCCGGATTTTTTATCTCAAACAAACCAGACCGAATCCGGACTTTTTTGCCAGATGAATTTTGGGTTCTAATCAGGACAAAGACACACCCATCACATTAACAGGCCATTAGTGCTGCTTTCTTCTACTGTTAAGTCTGTTATTTTATATGGTTGGGGCAGTTAGTGGTATTAATTTTATTGGATTATATTTTAATAAAATAAAATCCATAAGAAAAAGAGACAAATAGAAATTTGGGGAAGGTTAGCCTGGAAAGATCTTATTTTAAAATCCCACCTAACATGAAAAGAAAAGGTCAAATACATTGACTTTTTAATTAATCAAATCATCACTAATTAATTAGTGATTAGAAAATGATATTAGAGAAGATTATCTTAATCAAGGTGACATGTGACTGCAAACATTTTTCATTGTGCCTCCTATTATCTCCAACAGTCTCAGCCTATGAAACAGTGGTGGGATTTTAAGGTTTTTTTTTTTTTTTTTTTAAAAAAAATTATTTATTATTATTTAAATTATTACAAACTAATAAGTAAAACAAATATAGCCTTTTACTATACTAAATAAAGTCCGTTACATTAATTTAGTTATATTTTTTTATGATTTCTATTTATGTCAACTTAAATCTCTCGCAACCTAATTTAACATATAACAATATATGTATTCTTTTTTTCCTCATCGAAACACTTAAAGATTTACGTTATATATGTTTGAACTTCGAACCATCTTAATTTTATTTTTCTTATATTCTAATATTACAATCTAATGGTATTTACAATAAAACAAGAAAAAAAATCTATTGAAATCTCTTAAAATTAATTACCCAATGAGATAGTTTGAATATTTAACTTCAAAATGGGTGGAATAAACTTTCAAATATTTACCATCAATGCTTATTATTCTCAAATTTTTGGTAAAAAAATTCCATTATCAAATGTTGTATTTGCAAGAAATTGTAGGCTATAAAGGCTCCCACTAGAATTTTCTTAAACCATAAATTTTAATTAATCAATGAGAGATTAAGATTTAAGTTTTGCAATTGAAGGGGAAAAAAATTAATAGGTTCAAAAAATAGCCAGTGATGGTGATATCCAAGTTGTGGGATTATTATATTTGCTTAACAGCCATGAATTATGGGCAAAGTTTGTAGTGACATCATGATGTGATGAGCTTTATCCCATGGCTCAAATTGAGAGGAAGATTCAATTACTTGTAGCTCCAACCCCACTAAATTATAAATAAATAAATAAGTAAATAAATAAATAAAACAATCATTGGTACCTTTCTATTAGGAGTATTCATATGATCGGGTCGATGTGACCCGACCTAATCCGGATTGGTTCTAAAAAAAAATATACAATTTTCGAGTTGATCTGACCCGATCCGACTCGATTTTTGCCGACTCGACCCGGCCCACTTGAATTTGCATACTCAATTTTTGTGTTCGGATTTATCAACCCGCGTGACCTGACCCAATTGAATTTCAAAAAAATTGAAAAAAACCCGACCCGTGAACACCCATACTTTCCACAAGCCCATTTCATTATTTGGAGTACTAATATTCATTCTCAATTTCTCACTTTAATTTGAAATCCTGGATCCTGATTTGATTTTTTTTATTTAAAATAAAAAAAATAATCTCAAATTCCGTACTAAATAATACGAAATCTTAAATTCGAATAGAAATTCGTATTTCTTTTTCATCATTAATCACACGATATCTTACAAAAATTACCAACCTTTTAACAAGTTATAACATAAAAGAAGGATAGATTGATTTGATTTTTTTTTATTTAAAATAAAAAATAATCTCAAATTCCGTACTAAATAATAAGAAATCTTAAATCCGAATAGAAATTCGTATTTCTTTTTCATCACTAATTACACGATATCTTACAAAAGTTACCAATCTTTTAACTTGTTATAACAAGTTATAACTAAATACTTTTTTATTTTTTTTTTTTTTATTTTGTAATGATGCTCTCATACATTGTGCAAATTATACTCTTTTTTTGGAATAGTTGAAAATTATGCCGTCAAATCATCATTTTCAGGTTTAAGCGGAGTAGGTAAAATCTCCAATTGTCACATACTCTTACAAGAAACGCACTCCCTAAATTCGAACCCAGAATCTCAAAGTGAAAATCAGGAATCCGACACCACCAAAACACGTCTCTTGGGGACGCAACTTATAACCCACTTGTACACTCCTGCATCTTTTGATGTTAATGTGAAAATAATCTTTTGGATAATATGTAAGCATATTCTCAAATAATTGCTTATCCATTTTATGTGAATGCAGCATTAATTTAACAAAAAAAATATATATATATATATACATTACCTCATTAATAAAGATTAAAAACACCAACTTACATTATCATAATCAGTAATTTAACTCTAATTGTTCCAATTTAAATATTATGACCAATCTAGCTGATCTAGTTAAATGAGATTAACTTCCATTATCCTTTAGTTCAATTTATATGAAATTTAATTAAAATTTATTTCCAGTCAAATTATTTAAAATTGAATTCATTTCATTCAATTGTAAAAATTCTAAAATCTAAGTAAAAGAAGGATGGTGAATTCAATTGTATAACTAGCGTGGAGAATCGGTCGGATCGGATAGAGATTTTCAAATTCCATTCCATCCGATTGTATAATTAAGACGAAAAATCGTCTTATATTCTTATAGATATTTTAATAGGAGATTTATGATTTTTAAATAATGAATCAAGATATATCATTAGTCTCAAATATCATGTTATTTTTTAATTGGAACAAAAAATTTCTCAAATTCCCTAATAAATTTTATAAGAGATTAAATTTCTTCTTGAATAGTGCGGGATCTCGAAACATGATTGAAATTAAATATTTTCAGCCAACCCCGTATTCCAAACAATAGGGAAATGTACCTCTAATTATGGTTATAATCACCTGCATCAGATCATGCACAAACTGTTGTATGAGCCAAATTTGGTCCAAGGTTAATTTCTCCCTTTCACTCAAGGCCCACTGCTAAACGCACCCCTGAAAACCCATAACCAAACTCTGGACACTATACAGGCCCAAGCCCAATGAGTTGCAACATCTGTAACCAAGAGACGTCCAAAGGCCAGTCCACTTAACGTCCGGCCTCATAAACAAGAATCAGCCGTTTCAGTCTACAAACGGGCAACTGCACTAAATGCCCCTCGTGAAGTCATCATAACTGACTCCCAACGGACAAGAAATCAAGGAACAGTAAATGTGCACGTTCCCCTAAGAGCATGTATATAAACGAAGAAAGATGAGGGAAAATGGGTCTCTTCTTTCGATATAGCTCAATACTACTCTCTTCATAACTCTCTAAACCCCTCATCCATAGCCCTCACGGCATCTGACAGAGTTCAAGGTAGCACTTAATCTTGATCTTCTGTTCACCTCATCCTTTGCTCATTTACTGACTTGGGCGTCGGAGTGTCTTCGGCATCCACCACACCGGTGGGTAGTATCTACACGCTCACCCTACTTTCCTTTGTTTTGCAGGATCGCTGGTGCCCCTCCTTACGAAATCTCAATTGTAGGCCTCGGTGAAAATCAGCGTCTACAGTTTGGCGCCCACCGTGGGGCCCTAGCGATTCACAGCAAACCAAAGTTCCAGCCATAGAAACGAATTTCCAAAAGCATAGACATGGCATCAATCGGGGAGCCGTCAGACTCAATGGCCGGCCAGTTGGTCGTTCTTCAAGAACGCTTACGCATTCTTGAAGAAGAGAATTCGGCCATGAAGACCACTAATGGTGACCTTCAAAGGCAGCTGGAGCGACTCACCACTACTCGCGACCAATTGGGATCAATGAATCCCTCTGAAGCTCCGGGTCGCCGACAGAATCCAACGGGGGGTCCAGAGTTGGGGCGAGATGGAGGCTCCCAGCAAGAAAATCAACATATGGGCCGCGAAAGTTCTCTCCGGAGTCTTCCAACCGACGTAGTGACGACTACGACCATCCGTCGGGAGATGGAAGAATTCAAGGAAGCCATTCTGGCGAGTATGCCAGGGGTCAGGTTACCACTGACAAAGAGCAGGTCAGGAGCTTTGGCCGATACTCCATTCTACGAGGGGATTAATTCCATTGAACTTCCCCGGAAGTTTAGGCCTCCGGAGATGAAATTGTACGATGGATCAACCGACCCGGATGACCATATAATCCATTACAAGTACAAGATGATGTCCATGAGCCTCACTCCCCATCAAAGAAAAGTGGGCTTGTGCCGAGGTTTTGGGGAAACGCTAGCCGGTCCAGCCCTCACTTGGTTTATAAATCTGCTATTTGGGTCGATTGGATCCTACAAAGAATTGGCAGACAAGTTTGTTGCGCACTTTGCTAGTTCATGCAAGTTCGAGAAGACGACAGACGACCTCAACTTGATCCAGCAACGGAATGGAGAGTCCTTTCGAAGCTACGTCTCGCGATTCAACAAAGGGAGAATAGCAATCCCAAACCTCCACCAGCCGACAGCAGTAGAGGCATTCAGGAATGGCTTGCAAGCGGACAGTAGCCTTTATAAGAAATTGACAAAAAACCGGTGCTACACTATGGATCAGGCTTTGACGAGAGCCCGAACAGAGATCAGATGGGAAGAAGATAAAAGAAACACGAGTAGAGAAAGATCTTCTAACGTTCGGGAGAAGAGAGTGGGTCATTCCAGGCGACCAAATGATATTTTTAAGGGAAGCAAGCAATCTTTTGACCGTAGGCCTTACCGTCTGAGGGATGGCCGACCCTACGATAGGGCACCCAACCACAGGCCTGTTACCTTCGACAGAAGAGAAGGGTCCTCAAACGTTACCACACTACTCCCAGACTACAACTTCACTGTCTCGTCAAGAGAACTCGTTTCAGTCCTCAGGAAGATGGGAAATGAAGTCAAGTGGCCTCCACGGTCAAAGGACAATTCAGGGAAGAAGGATACCAGCAGATGGTGTGAGTTCCACCGAGATTACGGCCACACGATCGTTGACTGCATCGCTTTGAGGCTGGAAGTCCTAGAGCTACTAAATAAAGGACACTTGAGAGACTTGCTGACTGAAAAGGGAAAAACTACCTTGGCCCGGAGGTAAGATCGAGTGGAAGCTCCAATGCCGCCTCCCATCAACAGCACCGCCAACGTCATTTCCGGAGGTTCAGAAGTGAGTGGAGTTTCTTATTCGGCGGCGAAACAACAGACGAGGATGGTTTCCTCCGTCCTCTCGGACCATGAGCGAGCTGTTTTAGGGGGTCACACCGGCTTGATGATTGAATTTTCAGATGACCAATCGTCTAGCCATGTCAATCCTCACCATGATGCCTTGGTAATATCCCTTCAAGTGGCCAATTTTATGGTCAAGAGGGTATTGGTCGACACCAGGTCATCCGCCAATATTATCTTTTGGTCAGCACTCAATGATATGGGAGGAGGATCAGAGAAAATGAGTCGACGGTCTAATGCTGTGATTGGTTTCAGCGGGGAACAAAAGTTCACAATGGGCGAGATTTGTCTTCCAGTGTATGCATGAGGGGTGAACAAAATGATTACGTTCTTGGTCATAGATTGCCCGTCAGCCTACAACATAATAGTGGGACGACCGTGGATTCATGAGATGCAAGCGGTTTCCTCCACGTACCACTAAGTGCTGAAATTTCCAACTGAATGGGGAGTCCATGAGATTAAAGGAGATCAACTTGCTTCAATGACGTGCTACCAGACGACCCTGAAGCCCAAAACTCAGTCGGCATAGCAATTACAGGAGGGGTCTCATCGAGAGAATGTTAATGAACTTAAGGTAGAGGAACTCGACGAAATCCAGATTCATCCACAATTCCCCGACCACGTGGCCCGTGTCGGAGCTGACCTGGAACCGTTGCTGCGAGCAAAGTTAATAGAATTCTTGCAGAAGCACCACGATTGTTTTGCTTGGTCGCATGAAGATATGACAGGTATTGACCCAGAGTTGATGACGCATGAGCTGCATGTAGACCCGTCCTTTCCACCCGTCAAGCAGAAGAGAAGGAAGTTCGCCCCAGAGAGGAACCGGGTAATTGATGAAGAAATACAAAAGCTGTTGGAGAATGGAGCGGTCAGAGAGGTGCAGTACCCGGAATGGTTGGCAAACGTCGTGGTCGTGCGAAAGAAGAATGGGAAATGGCGAGTCTGTATCGACTTCACGGACTTGAACAAAGCGTGCCCGAAAGATTCATTTCCCCTGCCACATATAGATTCGCTGGTCGACGCGACAGCTGGGCATGAGCTTTTGAGTTTCATGGATGCATATTCCGGCTACAACCAAATACTGATGCATCCGGATGATCAAGAAAAAATGGCTTTCATCACCAACAGGGGGATCTACTGCTACAAAGTTATGCCGTTTGGATTGAAGAATGCGGGCGCTACCTACCAGCGACTGGTAAAGAAAATGTTCAGCCGACAGATTGGAACGACAATGGAAGTGTATATCGATGACATGCTGGTGAAATCTTTGGTAGCCAACCAGCACTTGGAACATCTAGAGGAAGCTTTTGGAGTAATGAAGAAGTATGGAATGAAGCTCAACCCGACCAAATGTGCTTTCGGGGTAGCTTCGGGAAAATTCCTGGGGTACCTGGTCACACGGCGAGGAATTGAAGCCAATCCGGAACAGATAAGGTCAATTCTTAACATTCCGTCTCCGTCGAATTAGAAAGAAATCATGCGGCTTGCAGGGAGAGTTGCGGCTCTCAACAGGTTCATTTCCAAGTCGACCGACAAGAGTTTTATGTTCTTCGCTACGCTCGGAAAGTCAAAGAGATTCGAGTGGACTCAGGATTGCGAAAAGGCTCTAACCAGACTGAAAGAATACCTGACTATGCCACCACTCTTATCTAAGCCACTCGACAGAGAGAGGTTGTATATGTACCTTGGGGTTTCTCCTCAAGCGGTTAGCGCGGTACTAGTTAAGGAAGATGGGGGTTCACAGCATCCAGTCTACTATGTGAGCAGAGCCTTGCTAGATACGGAGACGCGGTATACCCGAATGGAACAACTGGTCCTAGCCTTGGTCATGGCAGCACAGAAACTCGCCCTTACTTCCAGGGCCACCCAATCACTGTCTACTCCACTTATCCTTTACGGAGTATCCTCCACAAGCCCGAGCTGTCTGGGAGACTGACCAAATGGGCTATAGAACTCGGGGAATATGACATCACGTATCGACCACGAGTGGCTATCAAATCCCAAGCGCTTGCAGACTTCGTGGCGGATTTTAGTCCTGGCATGCAAATAGAAGGGGAGAATAAATTGCTCACTGTCGACTCGACTGCGGCATGGAAGCTAGCAGTGGATGGGTCGTCCAGCAGTCGTGGTTCTGGTTTAGGGGTAGTAATCACCACACCTGAAGGAAACTTAATCCAACAAGCTTTCAAATGTGGCTTCCAGGCTACGAACAATGAAGCTGAGTATGAAGCACTGATAGCCGGATTAGAATTACTCAAGGAATTGGGAGCAAATAGAGTGGAGGCGACGTCCGATTCACAACTCGTCGTCAATCAACTTCAAGGGACCTACCAGGCTAGAGGGGCTCAGATGGCAACATACTTATCCAAGGTAAAAGAGGTCCAAGCGGCTTTCGAATCTTTTGAGATTTCGCAAATCCCAAGGATTCATAATACACATGCAGATGCTTTGGCCACCCTCGGGTCGACTCTACAGGAAGGGAAAATCCAAGCCATACCTGTGGCATATCTGCAATGGCCAGCCATAGTAAAGATTGAAGCAAGCACTGTTTCTCACCTCACAGAAAATCGGTCTTGGATGACCCCCTTGGTCGAATATTTGGATGCCGGAACACTGCCAGCAGATAAAACCGCCGCCCGAAGAGTGAAGCAACAAGCTGCGAGGTTCGTTCTACACGACAATCAGCTTTTAAGAAGGTCAGTTGGTGGTGCGTACCTTAAGTGCCTTACCCCTGAAGAGGCTCAATACGTGAGGTTAGAGAAAGCAAAAGGTGCATGGGCAGATGAACTCCCAGGTGTGTTGTGGGCGTATCGGACGACAGTCAGGTCATCGACTGGAGAAACACCTTTCTCCATGACCTTCGGCACAGAAGCCGTCATTCCAACTGACGTAGGGGTACCGTCGCCTCGATACCAGTGGGTCAATTAAGAAACAAATCAACAACTCATGGCCGGGGCACTCGACACCATTGAAGAATTGAGGGAAAATGCATCTATAAAACTTGCAGCCAGCCGACAGAAGATGTGCAAATACTTCAACAAGAACGTGAGATGCAGATCTTTCAAGGAAGGCGATTGAGTCCTTCGACGAGTCTTCCAAAATACAAAGGAAGCTAATGATGGAAAGTTGAGACCCACTTGGGAAGGCCCATACGTTATCAAGAAGTTAGTGGGCCACTGATCCTACATATTAGAAAATGAGGATGAAAGTCGAGTCCATAACAGCTGGAATGCCCTCCACCTCAAGAAGTTTTATCGATGATCTCAAGGCATCACTGTCACCCGATAGAAATAATGCGATCAACTCGCTGTTGTTTGACGTTTTATGACACTTGTTTCGTTTCAATTTTTACTTAAGCAATTTTGAAGTTAACAACATGGTTTCCTTTCCTTAGCTCAGTTAGTAGAAGCAGTAAATGCGACTCCAGGCGACAACCATATAAAAAAAACTAATGTCCAAACGACAACTGAAATTTATATTCACAGATCAAAATATTAGTTTGTACAAAGTTTCGAGTACGACCATATTTCGAACAAAATACGTTACGGGGGAAGGTTTACAATAAATCAATCTACTGGCCTTTCAACAGGCCTGACTGAGTCGGCTGAAATTGCGGGGTGGCCTATCTCCGTCGCAGGATCCAATCTCGACTCCACCAGCGGGGGTTCAGCTGCTTCTTCCACGATATCGACCATCTCGGTCTCCCCAGCAATCAATCCTACTGTCGCCATCTCGGTCGCCCCCTTGGAGCTTACTTCTTTACTCCCTTCAACCTCGGTTTCCTCTACCGAAAAGGAGAGACCAGCTTCCAACCTTTCCTCCAGCATGATCCATTTCTTGGGGTTCCACGAGTTGTGCTCTCCCGACATGTATTCCTTCATAAGCTGGCTCCTATCCTTTATTATGGCCTCCATCGCCACTCCCTCCAGACGATCTAGCAGTTCAATTTTCTGATTTTCCAGCTCCATGATACTAGCCTTCGCCACCCTTAATTCAGAGGTTGTCGCTTCCAACTTAGCTTTCGAGGCCGCGACTTCACTTTCGGCTTCAATCATCCTTCTTCTAGACTCCTCGGAATCGGTCTTGGCTACAGCCAAATCCTTTCTGAGGGCCGCGTTCGACTTCTCTAGATCCTTGGCTTTCCTCAAGCTTGCTTCGACGTATCTCTATTGAAAGATAGTGTATTCCAGAGTCTGGCACATTCCAATAAGCTAAGTCAATGGACAATTCCATTATAAAGTATTTGGATACGAGTAGAATCCATACCTCGTAGTTTCTTGCTACAGCCCTCTTCGCAGACTCCAATGGCCCTAGAGTTAGCATCCGGCTTTCATCTTCTTCAAGGAGAAGCCCATCGGCGAACTGTGACAGACTGGAGGGATCCGACATGACGGTTGTGCTCATTGGAATTTTGATTACAACGTTCTCCAAGTCTTCGTCGATGTCAGGCAGTTGCTTCCTCTTCTTTGAAGGTTGACCAGACCCAGTCGACGCCTTGAGAACCGTTTCAGAAGCCATGATAGCCTGAGTTTCTTTTCTCGAAGGCGGAGACTCGGGGACATGACCGGTCTTATCCCTCTAGCTTTCTTCTTCTTCCTACGCTCCAGCATCTCGTCAACCGATGGAAGCTTGAACTGGCTCATCCTTTCAACTGCGCACAAAATTTCCTCCGGGGTTAGAATCCGCAAGAACAAACTCCCTCCGTGAACGACCCGATTCGCCCAGATAATGAGTACGACTGTCAGAATATTTTTGGTCAGGGGCAAATGGATACCTTCGGGTCCAAAATGGACTTCCTTCCACAATGGTGACAGTCTCAACCTCTTCTCAGTCAACATCACCCTCCAATTCCTCTCTGCCAGAGTAAGACTTAGAATATAATTTGTGTTCGCTACAACCCCTAGTGTCACGTCGAGGCTACGGTTGTAGTTAGAACCTGCGAATCAACAAGAGAACATTAGAGATGTGTTAAGTCGGTATTCAAAAAAAAAATTGATCTACACTCACTCGTTATCTCCCAGTATTCAGGAATTCTACCAGTCCCAGTCGACCCAAACACTCCTTCTCCTCTAACAAAAAAATTTATTTTCTGCCACCCCCCTCTATCATTAGAAGTCAATCCGGAAATTAGATGTTCTCTTTTCTGTCGAAGAAACAAGTGGTATCTACCATTCTCAACCACATGCTCCTTCATATAATAAGTGTAGAGTAAATCCCTCACCTCGAACCTAATCCCTAACTCGTAAGCTAAGACTTCAGCCGACATGCAGACCCTCCATGTGTTTGGTATAAGTTGTGAAGGGGTTATTCTATAGTGATCAAGCACTTCCCACACGAGTATTGGAATTGGGAATCTAAACCCATCAGAGAAAGGACGCTCATAGAATCCGATCCAACTGGGAATTCTGAAGTCGATTCGTTCATGCGACAAAGGCAACCTAACCCGAACCGACTCAGGAAACCGGTACTTTATTTTGATTTCTCTCATGAATTACTCGGGAACCCGAGTCTGGGGGTTTTTGGTCAGAAGATTTGTTGGTTCGCTCGTACTGGGTACTCCCGACTCGGAGGGAACGATACGTAGAGGCGGCACATCTTTGGGTATACCTAGAGGAATCTTAACCGACGCGACAGTCATTTCTTCCCCCCACTCTCTCGAAGTTCCTTCCCCAGATCCATCAGAAGGGGGAACCGTTTGCAAGGGCGAGCTTTCGTATATTTCCATGAATGAATCTTTTGTACTTAAGAAAGCTTCAGACGACAATTTATTTGTGTTTCAGTCTACAAACAACGAATCAACCTAAAACCAGCATGGCAGAAGATCAAACCTAGGCTACGCACAAACACAATCTAAATTTCTGCTAAGGCTAATGCGGATTGAAATCTTAGATCCAATGAAGAACAACTTGAATATTTTCAAGAACAGTTTGAAGATTCTAAGAACTAGAAGAAGGGAGAGAAGAATACCTTAAAATCGTGAGGAGAGCCCTTCAAACTTTCGACCCACGAGAGAAATGATTTGAATGAAGTAAATAAGGCCGCTCACGCCATTTTATACTCTTGCGCACAGTGACCCCTCGATTTCCCGCCAAAAGATCCTCGAAGGTATCGCCGCATTAATGGCAAGTGGGGAAATCGAGGAGAACAGGAAATTACCCCAATAGAAGCATGGTCGACTGGGCTTACCAGGCCCATTCAAAACAACTGTTCAGTTAGGGCCCAGAGGAGAAGCAGATGAGTAGTCCACTTAGATCCAGCCGACGGGACCACCTTCCATTTGGCTCGTTAAGAAACCGAGTTAATTGGCCTTCTCCTGGTCTAGTCGACATGTAACCTCGCGTTGGTTCCCATTTTATACCAGGAAAGTGCACGACTTCCAGGCCTCACCAAGACTGGATAACGGGACCGCATCCCAATCGACTCGAAAAGGAGCCGGGTTTAGATCATTGACCTTCCTCTGGTCCAGACGACACGTAAGCCTTGATTCGGTCCCTCTTTGATTCCGATCGAGTGTATAACTTCCTGGTCTCATCAAGTCCAGTCGACCGGGGACATCCCCCACGGACTCACATCGGGTCAAGTCAAAGACATGGATTACGCATGTCGTGTGACTTAAAACTTCTTGGTCTCATCAAGTCCAGTCGACCGGAGACATCCCCCACGGACTCGCTTCGAGTCAAGTCGAAGACATGAATTACACATGTCGTGTGACTTAAAACTTCCTGGTCTCATCAAGTCCAGTCGACCGGGGACATCCCCCACGGACTCGCTTCGAGTCAAGTCGAAGACATGAATTACACATGTCGTGTGACTTAAAACTTCCTGGTCTCATCAAGTCCAGTCGACCGGGGACATCTCCCACGGACTCACTTCGAGTCAAGTCGAAGACATGAATTACACATGTCGAGTGACTTATAACTTCTCGGTCTCGTCAAGACCAGTTGATCGGGGACATCCCTCATGGACTCGTATCGGGTCAAGTTGCGAATACGGAACACGCATGTCGCGTGGCATATAATCTGACCTTCATCCGGTCCAAATTGATTGGGCACTTCCCCCGTGGGGTTAGCAAAGTCGAGTTCGTTATCCCAACCTCCATCTGGCTCGGATGACTAGGCACGTCCCAGACGACACTTATAGAATCAAGCACCTAGCATGACATTCGTTTGGTCCAATCAGTACGCAGCATCAACGATCGAGTACACCTACATAATATGGCTCCGCGCCAGACGGCACTTACGTCGAGTACTCTCCAAGCCAGAGACTCATTGACTTAGAGAGTATGGGACAAACTGTTGTATGGGCCAAATTTGGTCCAATGGTAATTTCGCCCTTTCACTCAAGGCCCACTGCTAAACGCACCCCTGAAAACTCATAACCAAACTCTGGACACTATACAGGCCCAATGAGTTGCAACATCTGTAACCAAGGGACGTCTAAAGGCCAGTCCACTTAACGCCCGGCCTCATAAACAAGAATCAGTCGTTTCAGTCTACAAACGGGCAAATGCACTAAATGCCCCTCATGAAGTCATCATAATTGACTCCCAACGGACAAGAAATCAAGGAACAGTAAATGCACACGTTCCCCTAAGAGCATGTATATTAACGAAGAAAGATGAGGGAAAAATGGGTCTCTTCTTTCGATATAGCTCAATACTACTCTCTTCATAACTCTCTAAACCCCTCATCCACAACCCTCACGACATCTGACAGAGTTCAAGGTAGCACTTAATCTTGATCTCATGTTCACCTCATCCTTTGCTCATTTAATGACTTGGGCGTCGGAGTGTCTTCGGCATCCACCACATCGGTGGGTAGTATCTCTACGCTCACCCTATTTTCCTTTGTTTTGCTGGATCGCTGGTGCCCCCTCCTTACGAAATCTCAATTGTCGGCCTCGGTGAAAATCAGCGTCTACAACTGTCTGGTGTTGTGATTAGAAAATTGTGGTGAACAAACGATGGTTCATAAACGGTGTTATGAAAGTTTGATTTATTCTAAAAAAATAATTACAGTACGTTTTTTAATATTTTGATGCTGAAGAAAAACTAAAAATTTAACTTTTATAAAACTCAGTTTTGGAAAAAAAAAATCATGATTAGTAATCACAATTTCTCATCATTAACCAAACACTGAGTCCGTTTGGTATTATGTTTTGACCCAAACACAGTTTTTTAATTGTTTGGTTAATGATGAAAAATTATGAATACTAATCGTGATTTTTTTCTTCCAAAAATTGAGTTTTGTAAAAATTACAAATTTTAGTTTTTCCCCACCATCAAAATATTAAAAAAATAGCACCACAATTACTATTTTAGCAAAAATTAAAATTTCATAATACCGTTTTTGAACCACCATTTATTCACGACACTTTTTCTGTAAGTTAATTACAAGAATTTGAACATAAAGATTTTACATGATCGATGAATTTCATGCTCATCACAAAAAATAAACGTACCTTGAGCCATGATGATTTGTAGTAGAAGAATAAACTATGATTTCTCTAACTTTCCCTCTTAATTTTCTTGATGTATGTAATTGATAGAATAATACACACTTGATATGGGAAGAGAGACGACCAATGTTTTTAACGTGGACTCTTTAATAAATACACTCTCATCAAGTGCAGTTGAGACAGTTAAAACTGCTCTTATAAGTTATCCAATAAAATTAAACCACTTAAATATTGGGTAAGGAAGTGCAACTACCCAGTTCCTATTATTTTACCAACTCTCAGATATTGTAAAATGTGAGCCACATGTCACGTCTTACACTCTCCCACTTGGCTCACGTGAGCAAAATATAATGCACATATTCTTAAATTAAGAGATATCAAAGATTGATCAGATCGTTATATCATAATTAAGTATAGACACTACAAGAATTATGGCTTTTAGCGTCCAAAAATTTAAAAATCACTTTTAGCGTCGTAATTAATATTCGACAACAAATATCCAACTTTTTTCGTCGAAAACAGTTATCGACGCTAAAAGTACTCTTATAGCGTCGAATAATTTTCGACGCTAAATTATTTTACTATTCCAATAATTTTTGGCGCTAAATGTTATACTTTTAGCGTAAAAAATATAAGTCGACGCCAAAAACTAGACATTTAGCGTCGACTAAGTAACGTCGCTAAAGGTTTATGAAGATTCCATCGACAATCCTTTAATCTTTAGCGTCTAAATTTAATTCGACGCTAAAAATATGACATTTAGCGTCGAATAACATATTTCGACGCTAAAAAACAACAATTAGTGTCGAATTAAATCTTTCGACGCTAAATATAGATTAAAATGCAGAATGCCACCAACCCTTCTCTCACTCTGTTTTTTCTCTCATTCTCTTCATTTTCATCCTCTGAAATCTCAGAATCTGTCCTCTACAACCTCACAACTCTCCTACAAATTTTCAATAAAATTATAATCAATTTTCCATAAGGTAAATCTTCTTTTATATTTCTTTATTATTTTTCAATTTTTATGATTATGTTTATTATATACTTTTTGTTAGTGGTTTATGGTTCATATAGGTAGATTAAGTTAATTAATTAACTAAATATAATTTTTTTGTAAACTATTACTTTATCAACTAAATATATATATGTATATGCTTAAATAATTAATTAATGAATTAGTATTGTTGATGAGTGTAATATGATATTTAATCATTGTATTATTATATTTAGGTATTTCGCTGAAATGGATAGAAATGAATATCGTAATGGAGTGTATGAGTTCATGGAAGTCGCAAAGCAACACATTGATGCAGAAGGTCGTGTTCGGTGTCCATGTACAAAGTCAACACATTAAGTACGTTAAGGCTCACGGCCATATCCGGATTGAGATATCAGATGATGGACACAGTCAAGTCGGACAACATAATTCAGCGTTTACTACAGCCATAGGAGCTACAGCTCGATTTGAAGCTCCCCAAAACTACTTTTCTTAGAGAAAGATACAGTGGGAGACGAAAATCAACCAACTATTCTCTTCGCTACTTGTGAGTTTCCGTACGGTATTAAGTTTTCAATATTGTTTGTTAGTTAACATTTTTATTTTATACTTGTTGACGGTGGATTTTGGTCTCAAGGTAATACGAGAATATCACCTCCGAGGGAATCCTCCTTCAACGGTGAATTTGTTTGGTTATGGGGGACCAAAAGCAAATTTAGCAAAAGACAGAAAAACACACCAATGGACAAGGAGATTTAACGTGGTTCGATGGAATTGGATCCGACCTACGTCCACGGACAAAAACAGGATAATACTTTTATTACTCAAATACTCTTCTCAGCTCTTTCTTGTGTTTACAAGTCAGAACTTGATGATTCTGATCACTCTATTTTTTTTTATGATTTTTATGATCTTGCTCTCAACTCTCCACTTTCAACTTGTTCCTCTTATACACACTCTACCCTTCTATTTATAATAGTGAAGAAATCATACTCCTATTTGTACAAGAATTCCCAGTTGGAGATGGTTTCCTTTTCCTATCAGAATTCCTAGTCAAAACTATTCCCTTTTCCCATAAGGAATCCTAATTAGAACTACATTCACTTCTTTTATCCTATTTGGACACTGACTCATCAGTTTTCCCAATGAAAGTATGATAACTTGTCATCTTATCCGCAAGAATATGGTGTCATCTTCTGGAGCATATCTCGCTATCTGGTCGGTCTTCATGAGGTCGGTCATGATAGTCCTTTGAACTGAGAATGTTGTTGTCGATCTGATAATGCCCGGTCATCCGATCTCAAGTGGTCGGTCACCTATCATCAAATGCTCGGTCTCTTACTGTATAGTGGCCGGGTCGGCTTTAATGATCTCGCCCAAGAAGGTAATTACCCTTTTTACCCATGCTGTACTCCTTAAATAACATAAGTCCTGAAAACACCATCAACATCTGTCCCCTAGTTCTCGGTAACAACGAGTTTGTGAGTTGATGCCGGGAACTATAAAAAAAGATGGTGTGCTGATCGCCTAGCTGGTGGTCGTTCCAGAAATCACAGAGAAATTGTCTTCTCCATCAACTAAGTCTTCTGTTTCTATCTTCATATCCTCGGTTATTGGAGATGCTGACCCTATTCAGAATGATTATCCACCTCAAAGCAAATTGCTTACTTGGGTCGTTCCATCAGGAGATGAAGTTCCTCTTGTTGTCCAAACTAAAAATGACTCCTCTATTGTAATATATGTACCAGAGATTTAGAGGTCCTGACCCCTGACTGATCCAATCTCGATTGTGAGGAGAAAATTTTGCCTCTGAGCTAACGATGATGTGCTCGGTGGCATGTGATCGTGTCTCGAGCTGTGAGAGATGCTCGGACCTGGGGGAATGTTACGTCCCCAGTCCGAAGGACTGACTCGGTGGGACGTACCCCGACCCCGAGCTGAGAAAGGCACTTGGACCTGAGGGAATGTTACGTCCCCAGTCCGAAGGGCTGACTCGGTGGGACGTACCCCGACCCCGAGCTGAGAAAGGCACTTGGACCTGGGGGAATGTTACGTCCCCAGTCCGAAGGGCTGACTCGGTGGGACGTACCCCGACCCCGAGCTGAGAAAGGCACTTGGACCTGAGGGAATGTTACGTCCCCAGTCCGAAGGACTGACTCGGTGGGACGTACCCCGACCCCGAGCTGAGAAAGACACTTGGACCTGGGGGAATGTTACGTCCCCAGTCCGAAGGGCTGACTCGGTGGGACGTACCCCGACCCCGAGCTGAGAAAGGCACTTGGACCTGGGGGAATGTTATGTCCCCAGTCCGAAGGGCTGACTAGGTGGGACGTACCCCGACCCCGAGCTGAGAAAGGCACTTGGACCCGGGGGAATGTTACGTCCCCAGTCCAAATGAGCTGGCTCGGTGGGATGTAACCCGACCCCGAGCTGAATAACCAAGTGTCCTCGGCGGAATGAAATCCAGCCCCGAGCCGAATAAACAAGTGGCCTCGGCGGAACGAAATCCAGCCCTGAGCCGAATAATCAAGTGGCCTCGGCGGAACGAATCCAGCCCCGAGCCGAATAATCAAGTGGCCTCGGCGGAACGAATCCAGCCCCGAGCCGATTAACCAAGTGGCATCGGCGGAACGAATCCAGCCTCGAGCACTGGTTAATCCTTGGGACTTATTCAGATGGGAAGTGTATCCACCTTTGAAACCCTACCGAATCTGGCATGGGCGTCCCTCTGCCAGACCGGCGAAAAACAAAAATAAGATTCTGGAAAATAAAATAAAAAGGTGGGGGTGACTTAGCACTTATCCTAAGACAAAAACGTTTCGCAAGCATAAACAACAACATGGATGCCTCAAAACAGCGTCCCGCCCGAGGTCTCCAAAACACAATTCTGAATCTTTCAATTCAGTGTCCCGGCGAACCAGGATTCGGATCAGAAGAGCATTTGAATGGTAAGGGCACATCCTCTACACGTCGGTTCACTGGGGAGCCTGTGTATTGTATGAGGGCTCCTCTTTACCACGCTGGAGTAGGCACACGCCACAGGGGCACAACGCATCCCCGTGCTGTGTCTCTCGCGGATCCGGATGATGAATGGATCAAAGAGTGTCCGGACTACTAAGAGTATATTCCTCCTTAGTTCCGGCATCACTGGAGCTAGCAATCGTCACAGGGGTTTCATCACCCCCCGTGCTATGCTTTCCCACGGATCAATTACATCGGGTAGGTGAGGATCAAAAGAGTGTTCGACACATTAAGGGCATGTTCTTCCATATGTTCGGTAACACTGGAGTAAGCAATCGCCACGGGGGTATCATCCTTCCCTGTGCTATGCTTCTCACGGATCCTATGCATCGAGTATGCCCCTGAGGACCCCGAGCTAAGAGAGATACTTGGCTCTGGGGGAATGTTTCGTCCCCAGGCCAATAAGCATGACTCGGTGGGACGCAACCCGACCCCGAGCTGAAAGAGGTACTTGGCTTCTGGGGGAATGTCTCGTCCCCAGACCAATAAGCATGACTCGGTGGGACGTAACCCGACCCCGAGCTGTAACAAACATCGATCTCGGCGGTACAAGAGCAGGCCCGAGCCGGAAAGAGCCATCGGTCTCGGCGGTACAAGAGCAGACCTTTTTGGGATCTGTTACCTTTCTTGCAACTCTACGAGGGTCACTACAAGCAAGACTCTTCTTAATACATCCTCTCTGCATCTCAGCTTTCCACACATTCGACCGGATGACTTCCGCTATCAACTTGGTCGACCTCAAAAATCGAATGGTCCATGTACACACTGAGATAGCCTTCTTTCACCAAGTCTTCCACCTGCTCCCGCAGGTCTCTGCACCCATTCGTGGCATGTTCCCTTACGTTGTGGTCATTTCTCTGATGATGTTCCCTCTTCGGGATATTTTCTCTTCGTTTTCTAACAAAACGAACTTTCGAGCTACCTCCATGGCGGTGGCGTAGTCCGGGGTGTCATGGATCCTTAGGTGGGTCCATAGCCTCCCGACTTTCAAGGCTCCCTTCAAGCTTTCCAGGGCCTCGGGGGATTCATATCCTCCGACTTCGAGTACCATATTATGGTACCTTTCAATAAATATCTTTAGAGGTTCATCGTCTCCTTGCTTCATGAGCCGGAGTTCTCCAATCGTCTTTCTGGGGACACAAGCCCCTTTGAAGTGTCGTATGAATGACTTCTTCAGTTGTGTGAAGCTGCTGATGCTTCTTGGGGCTAGGCTTCTATACCATAGGATGGCCGGTCCGGCTAGAGTTAAGGGGAACACTTTGCAAATGGCGTCCCCTGTTACCCCTTGTACCTCCATTAGTAGGACGAAGCCTTCGATGTGAGTTTTGGGATCGGTACGGCCCTTGTATGGTGTCATGGTCGGCATGCTGAATCTTTTTGGGAATTTCTCTGATTTTATCTCTTCTGTGAGGGGGGGACTCATCTTTTCCGTCCTGGACATCCCCTCTGTTTGTATTGGGGTATACTCCCCATTTGATTAGCTCCTCCCGTAGCCAAGATTTCATGCTGCTGTCTTTGGTTCCATGCCGCCTCCAGTGGTTTCTTTTCTTTCTGCTATCTCGGGAATGGTGCTTCTCGGGGTCGGTATCTTTTCGCACCTTTTCGGTATGTTCTTTCCCTCTTCTCCGGGTACTGTGAGGGCTATCATAGGAGGAGTCTGGTGACGATTTGTCCTCCTCTTCCTCCCACATGTCCTCGGTCTAGGAATCTCTCTGCACCACCACAGATCTTACCCTGTAGGGACCCCTCATCCGGGGTCTGTCGTCCTCACTTGTATCGACAATTCTTTTTCCCTCTGCTGTTTCGTTCCTTCGTCGGCTAGTCCCGGCCTCGAACTTTCTGTCATGTGTTCCTTCCATCTTTTCTAACCGGTCTACTATGGTTTTTAGCAGAGTTTGGTTTTCCTCCCTTTCTTTCCTAAGGTTTTCCTCGATCTTCTCCATCCATTATGCAGCCGAGCTCCCTGATGATTGTTGGTTTCCGCCTTCCGCCATTGTCTTACTACGCGAGTTACTTTTTGTAGGATTCCCCACAGACGGCGCCAACTGTTGACGGTGGATTTTGGTCTCAGGGTAATACGGGAATATCACCTCCGAGAGAATCCTCCTTCAACGGTGAATTTGTTTGGTTATGGGGGACCAAAAGAAAATTTATCAAAAGACAGAAAAACACACCAATGGACAAGGAGATTTAACGTGGTTCGATCGAATTGGATCCGACCTACGTCCACGGACAAAAACAGGATAATACTTTTATTACTCAAATACTCTTCTCAGCACTTTCTTGTGTTTACAAGTCAGAGCTTGATGATTCTGATCACTCTCTTTTTTTATGATTTTTATGATCTTGCTCTCAACTCTCCACTTTCAACTTGTTCCTCTTATACACACTCTACCCTTCTATTTATAATAGTGAAGAAATCATACTCCTATTTGTACAAGAATTCTCAGTTGGAGATGGTATCCTTTTCCTATCAGAATTCCTAGTCAAAACTATTCACTTTTCCCATAAGGATTCCTAATTAGAACTACCTTCACTTCTTTTATCCTATTTGGACACTGACTCATCAGTTTTCCCAATGAAAGTATGATAACTTGTCATCTTATCTGCAAGAATATGGTGTCATCTTCTGGAGCATATCTCGCTATCTGGTCGGTCTTCATGAGGTCGGTCATGATAGTCATTTGAACTGAGAATGTTGTTGTCGATCTGATAATGCCCGGTCATCCGATCTCAAGTGGTTGGTCACCTATCATCAAATGCTCGGTCTCTTACTGTATAGTGACCGGGTCGGCTTTAATGATCTCGCCCAAGAAGGTAATTACCCTTTTTACCCCTGCTGTACTCCTTAAATAACATAGGTCCTGAAAACACCATCAACAATACTTATTTTTACTCGGTTGCTATTCTTGTAGGAGTGGTTCGACTTCGATCTGACCAAAGTAAATGTCCAACAATATATTGACTACCACATGGGGAAAAGTTATAAAGATTATAGGACAAAAGTCCTGAAACCAATATTCGACGAACATGGACCTTCAGATGCTCAACAACACAAACCTGATTTTATAGAGGAGCAAGAATGGACATTCTTATGTGAGCTTTGGTCTAGAAAAAAACACGAGGTAAATTTTGAAATAAACGGAAATTTATAATTATCTTTGTTTTCGGTACTTACAGTGCTGGTAAATGCAGGATAAATGTCACGCAAATGCGGAAAATCGAAATCACTTGCGTTTCAACCACCGTGGAGGTTCAAAGCCATTTATCCAACATCGTGCCGAACATTCTGAGGTTAATATATCATAACGTAAAATTTAACAGTTCATTATTTTTACTAATGTGGAATAATATTGAATTTATTTCCTGTTTATAACAGAGTAGCACATGTGAGGTGCAATCATTTCCAAATTTTTTCCGTGTGACGCATTACAATGAGAGAAACAAATGGATAAATGAAGAAGCCGAACGCTGCTATGTAAGTTTCAGTTTTTAAAATAAAATAATTAATATTATATATTTTAATTTTTTTTCTCAAATTCTAATATTAACTTATTTTTTGAAACAGAACGAAATGATGGAACTCCAACATCAAACTCAGTAGACAGGGTCCGACCCGATACCAGATGAGCATTTGTCGCAATTGGTTTTCAAGAATCAGACAGCTTACAACGTTGGCCTTGGCACTCGTAAGAAGCCGACGTCATCTGGACGCAATACTGTTAATTCGGAAAATGCCTCTCTTCGAGACGAGTTAGCCACCACCCGAGACGAGCTGAAGCAGACTAAGGACGAGCTACAACAGGTCAAGCTGGACCACGAGAAGAAGATGGAGCAGTTAGAACAGCAAATGCTCCATTTCCGTCAGATGTTGGAGGCCACAATCAGTAAGGGTGCATCGGGCTCGAGCGTCCCCCATCACAGCAGCAATAAATTTTATATTTGGTTTTGTATAAAAAAATTTGAACAAATAGTTTTAATATAATATGTTTTTTTTTCTAAAAAAAAATTCAATATAATAATTATTATAATATTTCGTAATTCTCTTATTAATCAGAAATTTTTTTCAATTAAATTAAATATTAAATTAATTATTTTAGACCAAAAAGAAGTAAATTAATAATTTTTTTTAAAAATAAAATTTGTAAACTATTTTCGTCGAAATAGTCGACTCTAAAAGTTTGACTTTTGGCGTCGAAAATTTCGACGCTAATAGTTACAAAAAAAATCGCCGCTGTAAGTATACATATATTACTTTTTAATATACCATAGCGTCGAAAGGTGTCGACGCTAAAAGTCAAACTTTTAGCGTCGAATTATTTCGTCGCCAAATATAACCTATACCGTCAGAAAATTTATTTTAGCGTCGAAATAAATTGGACGCAAAATATAGTTTTAGCGTCGCATTTATTTATTTCGACGCTAAAAGTTATTCTCGTCGACATTTCGGCGTCCAATTTTTGCGTCTAATTTTTTCGACGCTAATATATTTTGCGTCAAAACTATGACTTTTGGCGTCGATATATTTCGACGCTAAATGACATAAATTTTGTAGTGAGACCAATACGAGTCATGGCGCTTCTACATCATTAAATCGACATAGTTCCTTCAAAGTACCACGATATCAGCTTTCTACTTAATATGATCTATAAGTGACAAATCTTGTAACGGTATTATAAAACGTGAGCCACATGTCATGTCTTACAATTTCTAATCACAACACCAAACGTACAATTATGTTTTAATCCAAACATATTTTTATCAATTCAACACTCGTTAAATCACAATACCAAACAAATCCTAAGTAGCTAGACTAATGAAATCACAGCATCAGCAAGATCATTGATGAGGGGGTCCCCTTTCGTCACCAATCGTCGGCCAGCATTTTTGCTCCTTTGCTTTGCAATTTCGTCTAATAAAATTATAATGTTTTAAAAATTGAAATAATGATTGAACGGTTGATTTGAAAAATTCAGTGGGTAATTAATTTGATCGATTGAGTTAATTGACGTCATCATAAAAAAAATTTGTTTTGATTTTAATAATTTAGTTTTAGAGATTATTTTTTTTATCAAAAAAGATTACTAATTTTGAGTTTTTTGATTTTTTTTTTTTTTAAAAATATAAATTAAGATTGGATTGATCTGTTCATCGCTTTTGATCAATTTTCAATAATTTTTTAATTTTTGATTTTGAAAATTTACTCGTACTGACCCAGCCACGGTTCCGGTTTCGAACCGGAACCGAACCGGTTGGAACCGGAAGATTCCGGTTTCGGTTCTGGAATCGAACCGGAAGGGGACCGGTTCGGTTGGGGTTCCACCCCAACTCGAACCGTACGATTCCACCGGTTCGGACGGTTCCAACCGGAACCCTACTAGCCAACGGCTAGTAGCCGTTGGGGGGGGCAGGGAGCCGTTTGGCTCCCTGCCCAAATAAAAAAATAAAAAAAAATTTTAAAAATTATTTTTATTATATTAAATATAAATTACTAATGTACCCCTAATAACGGTAATAAAACAGTTATATTTATGGGCATTTTTTGTATCAAAAAAATTCTAAAATTCTATAAATATGATTCATTTTTCATAATTTCATCACACCAAATTCTCAACTCTCTCATTTTCTATAATTCTCTTATTCTCAATCCTACTTCAATACAATTCTCTTATAATCTTATATTCTTATTCTCAATCTCAATTCATTTAGTTGTTAATTTGTTATCATTCACATCGCAATTATTCAATTTTCTTATTTTTCTTCCTAATTTCTCAAACGAAAAATGGCAAGCTCATCTGAGAACATAATGTCAAATATGCTAACCCAAGAGAGCGGCCCTAGTGTCAGTGCACAATCACGGAGAAGAGAAGTTAAGGCTCAGTCCTCGGATATTTTCAAAATTATTTTACTTTGGAACGCCTAGAAGATGGTTCACAACGAGCAATTTGCAACTATTGTGGGGTTATCTATAAATTTTCTGGTGGATACGGCAATATGATCAAGCACATGGAAAAACATCATCCGGTTGAATTTGGCATTGATACGACGCAGACTCAAATGGCCAGGTACGCATCATCTAGTAGAGGTACGAGTAGTGTAGATTTATTTAAATATTCTGATGCAAAAAATAGAGAAGGATTTGCGAAATTAACTTATATGGCACATCTTTCTTTAAGCTTTGGTGAAAAACTTCATTTTACTAATTACATGCATAATGTTTTAAACCCTGCTGCTTGTAGAATGACTCGAAACACAAAAAATGTCATATTTTCAAATTATAAAAGATGGTAAAATTATTTTAAATGAAATATTTAAAGAGATGAAATGTCGTATTTCTATATGTTCTGATATTTGGAGTGACCATTGGCAAACACACTCATACATGGGTGTGACTTGTCATTGGATTGATGCATCATTTAACATGCAAAAAAGACTTATTGCATTTAGAGTTTTTGATGACCCACATACTGCACATAATATTATAGAATGATGAATGTAATTTTTTATGAATATGATTTATTAGAAATTTTTTAACAATTGGATTTGATAATGCATATGCAAATACTGCATCCATTCATGATTTAAAATCCTTATGTGAACCAAATTTAGGGGGTCGATTTTTTCATATTCGTTGTACATGTCATGTCCTTAACATATGTGTGCAAGACGGACTAAAATTATTATCACCTTTCCTTGATCCAATTAAAACGGCACTTAACTGTATTTGGTCATATTCTCAAGTTATGAGAGAATGGACCAAGTTTTGTAAAATTAATGGTATTAAACCGATTAAATTTTCAAGAGATGTTCCAACACGTTGGAATTCTACTTATTTTCTTTTATGTCAAGCATTTCAATACAGATGCATTATGTAGTTTTTTTTCTCAACATGTTCAAAATATCACACTTTATCCTAGTCAATGGGATATTTGTGAATTTTTTTTATAAATATTTTAAGAGTTTTTAATGATGCTAATTTAGTTTTCAGCGGTGTTTATTATCCTACAGCACATTTATTTCTTCTTGAGGGTTTGAATATTGTTGGCACTATCGATGAGCATGTTGACAGTGGCGACCCTAATGATATTGTTTTGCTCGAAGCCATTACTGCTATGAAGGTAAAATGGTTGAATTATTTTAGAAAAATTCCTTTACTTTATCTTATTGCTGCTGTTTTTGATCCTAGATTTAAATTAGAAGGTTTGAATGGTGGTTTACAAGCTTATTATGGTTATTTAGGAATATTAGATGATGTTGATATTACGAGCATAATGACGAAATTAAGAAGTGATTTAATTATTTTATTTAATGATTATATTGTAAGATATAACTTAGGAACATTAGGTCAATCTAGTAGTAGCGAACCAGTAATTCAAACAAGACTTAGCGCATGGGATCGTTGGTTATTGCAACGAAATAAAAATCTAGGGATACGACAACTAATAACCCTGAATTAGACAATTATTTATCTACAAATTGTGAGTTTTCTAATGAAAGTTTATGCAGTAAAAATTTTAAAATCCTTGAATGGTGGAACCGGCATCAAAATATATATCATGTTTTATATATTATTGCTAAAGAGATATTGGCAGCACCTATTTCCACCGTTGCGGTTGAGCAAGCCTTTAGCTTGGGAGGTAATATATTGGAAGCTAGGCGATCTTCATTACATCCAAGTACTCTAGAAGCAAGAACTTGTGTGGATGATTGGACTCGAGCTGATCTGAGACAACAAGAAGATGCCCCCGATGATTTTGAAGATTTGTTCGATAATGCTTCTGCAACAAGTGCAAGCGGAACCGGAGCCGAAAGATCAACTGATAATGATGATTGATAATTGTAAAATTATAATTTACAAAGGGGATATGTCTAAAACTTGTAATGGAACTACGTGAGCTTTGATTCCTCTCACCATTGGAGGATACGTAGGCAACTTAAATTTTTAAAAATTTAAGCTCAAGCTCTTCAATGTAATAAATTTTTTTTTTATTTATAAAATTAATCTCATTTATTTTAATTAATTTTCAAAAAAAAAAATTCTTTAAACCGAACCGTTCGGTTCCGGTTCGGTTATGTGTTTCGGTTCACTTAAGTGTGGAACCGGAAACCGGCCGGTTCGGTTCGATTCCGAACCGGAACCGAACCGCCGGCCGGTCTACGTACTGGACTCATGATAAATTTCCAATTTAACTAATTCAAACAATTGATCCGGTCTAATTTTGAAAATAATCCAAAAATATTACCAAAAGTCTTAACATTTTAGGGAATTAGAACTCTTCTCAAGCCTTCCATGTGGGGTCCGAGTAGGGGTGGGCATCGGATCGAATCCGATTCGATCCGATCCGATCAGATCGAATCGGATCCGATTTGATTATCAAATCCGATCGAATTGAGCTGGTCCGGTTCGACGGATTTCGGATCGAATCGGATTTTATCCGATCCGATCCGCTCGATTTTTTTTTTTTATATTTAATATGCAAAACGACGTCATTACATATTACATAAAAAAAAAATCGAATTATTTCGGATTGGATTTTATCCGATCCGATCCGCTCGATTTTTTTGACTCAAAACCAGATTATGTTCACCGAATTTGGATCGGATCGGATCGAGTTCGATAAGAGGATTCAGTCTGAACGAATCAAACATTTCACAGCATTTCAGATCGGATCGGATTCGGATTCGATCCGATCCGATCCGATAATGCACAGGACTAGGTCCGAGGGTTAATTTTTTTGACTATAAAATTTTTATATGGCCGTCCATTTATTATCATTCAATCAATAAATAAGAGAGAAATAATTAAAATACGTATGATTTATTGATTGTACGATTTTATAGACCGTCCCTATATAAATTTTTATCTTCATTCTGCGTATGTATTTCAGGATCAAGCCCCAATGATGTTGACACATATGTATGACCTCAGCCTAAAAGCAACACGTGGGTTGGGGCCCACCACCTAAAACGATTTGACTTGATTTGATTAATTTAATTTAAATTAATGGACGTTATTAATTAAGTTAATTAGGTGATGATTTGTTGATTGAAGAAGAAGTGTACAAATTTTATATGAGCATAGAGTTGGTAAAATTGAAAAAAAATCCAGGAAGTTCGTGGTTTGTTAGTATATGATTCAGATTCAGAGTTTGAATTTAGAAGTGTGTTTTTTTTTGTAAGAATTTGACATAGTCGGAGATTTTACCTATTTAGTTTGAAAATGAGTGATTTGACGGTAGGATTTCTAACGATTCCAAAAAAAAAAAAAAAAAATAAAAAAAAGAGTAAAAACTATACTGAAGATTTTCTTTGAGTCTGCGCCGGAATGTTTTAACTTTTTTGTAACTGTCTCCGTGTTTGGTTTTGATTGGAAAAATAATGACTTTTGGATGTAAATCCTGATAGCGTCTTTGGTTGAAGAGAAGATTTTACGAGGTTTTTTCATAAGTGACGGAATCGAGAATTTAATTTGACATGAGTTAAAATATTAAAATTATAAAATTGATTAGATTAGAATATAAAATTTGTAAAATTTAAAAAGCCAATAATAGGTTTTAGAAAAAAAAAAAATCATAAAATCATAAAATCACTTACATATGTCCAAAATCCAAATTATAGTCTCTTATTAGAAACGAATAACAACTCTGATAAGAAATAAAACCAAATCCACTTGTTGATTATATAACTCGTAAAGCATATATTATTGTAATTATACATCAAATTATTGGTAATTAATTATTTTCTTTTGATCAATAGAAGGGCTGCTAGCATGACAAAATTAAATTCAAAGCATCTGCCACAATCACATGGATTTTATTTTTTTTGCCAACTCATAAAAATGCACTAATTGTTCTAATGTTAGTGTTTCACATGTATTTTATTTGGCAAATAAAAAGTAGTTCAAAAAGGAGACAATCTTAAAATTGATGGAAACAATATGCTAAATTTCACCTTTAATATCCACTTCTTTTTATACTTTTTCAAAGATATAGGGAGAATAATTTGCCCCCTTTTTTAAAAAGGAAAATGATATTCATTTACTTGAAAAAAAAATATATTAAAGGAAAAATCGGTAGGAAAATTTTCCGACTTAGGTTTAAGTGGAGCAGATAAGACCCCTGATTGTCCTATGCTCTTACAGGAAAATACACTCTTGAACTCAAACACAGAACCTGATAATCAAATTTTAAACCATTTGCCGCCAAATCACATCATTTGGAGGCTTGAGGCGTGATTACGACAAACATAATTAGCAAACTAATGTGCTGTCTTATTACAGGCTTGTGTCATAAACCAAATAGAATTAAATAAAATCATTTTTTTCCCATTAGATGGAATTTATTACATGAATCTTTTGATGTTAACAAATTTTATCGAAAATCATTGTTATATTAAATTCAATAAAATCTAAATATATTTTTATTTCTTTTTTCTATATTAAGTTATATCTTTCTTTAGCCTCGCTTGACTTATGATAAAAATATTTATTCTATTTTTCTTATCACAATACTTATAGGTCTATGTCAAAGATATAATATCAAAGAAAAAAAAAAGTGAAGATCCAAATATATAATAAAACCAGCAGTAAGCTAGCTGGCATTATTTTTTAATAAACTTTATTTGGAAAAATCACTTTTTTTTTCCCATAATCTTTTGACTTTTGAGGTTTCTAAATAGTTTCCTAAATTCCCTCCATTTGTTGTGGTCTCCTTTGTATTTGTGTAGAATCATCCCTTTATCAATTCCAAATTCCAATTTTATACCTAGTCATACATATTGAATAATAATAGACTATGCACATATTTATCTATTATTAATTAATTACAACTTGTGTGAAAATAAATATTAATTAGCTAACTAGCCTAGCCAAATTAACCAAACCAAAAGAATTCCAAATTGATCAAATTCATTTTTTATTACTAAAAACCCAAGATTTTATTCTTTGTAATTTTTTGAATTGTTGAAAACTCAGTCGTCAAATCACCCCTTATGGGTTTAAGTGGAGTAGGTAAAACCCCAAGTTGTCTCAGGCTCTTACAAAAAACACACTTCATGGATTCGAACTCAAGACTTTAAGGTGAGATCCCGAACTTTACACCACGAAGTCACGTCTCTTGGGGACTTTGTATTTCTTCTTAAAGGGTGAAAATAATTTTTTATAAGAGACAAATCAAAATCAAGGTCTCTTATTTTAACCCCCGCATGATGTAAAAACACATTCAACAATCAACAATGATTGTAATAATTGAGTTTTATTAATCTAATCTTATCGACAGTTGAATTAATGACGTCTCTCGATTAAATAAATAAAGTAATAAAAAAAAATTACATTATAAATTTATAATTTGTTAAAATGGAGATTAATTAGGAGATGAAATTAGAGGTCGTCATCGGTCCGGTTCGGTTCCGGTCCCGGTTCCACACTTATGTGGAATCGGAATTGGAACCAGAACCGAACCGAATCGAACGGTTTCGGTTCAATTCCGGTTTTTTTTTTTATTTCTAATAATGATTTAAAAAAAAAAAAATTAAAACGGTTCCATCGTAGAACCGCTGGAACCAAACGATTTCAACGGTTCTTTTCGATTCGGTCAGGAATGAACTCTAACCGAACCGAAAAATTTCGATTCCGGTTCTGAGTGCCCACCTCTAGTTCAAATCAAAGAACATGCAATTAAATTGATATTTTAAAAAGTTAGGTTTTATAAGAAGATAAAGCTCATTATACTTTAAATGTGAAAGAAAGAGTGAGTTTCTTTTTCTCCCACATTCATTTTCCAACAGGTGGATAGGATATATCTAAAGAATCCCCACAATTAAAAAAGAAAAAAAAAATGTTAAGACCCAAATTTTTAAGAAAATTGATATAAAATTTCTCAACGTTTAAAAAAGAAAATTAAAAGACATACAATCACATATTTCTTAATACATTTTTTTTTTTATATTTTGACAATTAAAGGGTTAATATTATAAATTAACATAATAATGCATAATAAACATACTAAATCATCTTCATTTCCATCCAAATTAATAAAATTTATTAACGGAAAAAGATTTACAAGACAACTTAGTACACGAAAGCTCATCGAGTTTGTAAAAGATAGATATATGCAGTTTTATTTCTACGACTAGAGAGTTTATTTCCAACTACCCCACAAAATTATTAAAAATAAAATAAAATAAATTACAATAAATTAATAATTGAAAGTCTATGTCTAATTTTTCAGGCTTCTCTTTGAAGTGCCTTGCAGCCTACGGATCTTTCAATAAGCAAAATGAAAATGGGGTCTTGTTCAAGCTCCTCTATTTAAGTCCTCCTTTATCCCTTTGCTCTACTTTCTTTAACTTCTCTCTCTTTATCTTCTTCTTCTTCTTCTTCTTTGTAGCTTAAATATTTCTCTGTGTAAAGATTTATATATAAGGAATGGAAGAAGAAGAAGAAGCCATAGTTTTGAATAATAATAATAATGATGATCAAGAACTGATGATGGATTTGCCTCCTGGGTTTCGGTTTCATCCCACAGATGAAGAGATCATAACTCATTATGTCAAAGAAAAGGTCATGAACACAAGCTTCTCCGCTTTTGCTATTGGTGAAGTTGATTTGAACAAATCTGAGCCATGGGATTTGCCTAGTAAGTTTACTTAACGGACTCTACTTATAACGGGTGCCTTATGAACTGAGTACGATTTTTTTTATTATTTTCGTAATGTTAATTATACTTGTTGTTACAGAGAAAGCAAAGATGGAGGGGAAAGAATATTATTTCTTCTGCAGGAGAGACAGGAAGTATCCCACCGGAATGAGAACAAATCGAGCAACGGCTGCCGGATACTGGAAGGCCACCGGCAAAGACAGAGAGATTTATGAAGGCAAAGGAGGTGGTTGCCTTGTTGGTATGAAGAAGACTCTTGTTTTTTACCAAGGAAGAGCTCCTAAAGGTGAAAAAACCAATTGGGTCATGCATGAATATAGACTTGAAGGCAAATTCTCTTACTACAATCTTCCCAAGGGTGCAAAGGTAATTTCCTTTTCCTTTTTCTTTATTCTAGCCCAAAGGGTTTTTTTTTCTTCATGATTTAGGGTTCAAATCCTGAAAATAGTTTCTCTGTGAACGAAAAAACCTTACCCGTGCACAGGGTACGACTAACTCTTTTTTTATTTTTTTTTTATTTTGGTTGATTGAGATTTATCTTTCATAAGAAGCCTATTTTAATTCTTTTGTGTTACTAATTGAGCTAAATTTGTAATTTTCTAGCTAATTGTTTGTTTGGTTTTCATTTACAGGATGAATGGGTTGTTTGTAGGGTTTTCAACAAAACCACTGGAGGGATTAAAAAGATTCAAATTCCAGGACTACAAATGAATGATCACTCATTTGGGGATCATTATCTTTTTGATAATTATGCTTCACTTCCACCTCTAATGGATCCTTATACTTCTACTACAAGCATTCCAATTCATGGTGATGATGATGATCAAAATGAATTCAAACCCACAGCAGCATCCACTTCATCATCAAGATCTCAACACTGGCCAAATCCTGCTTGCTGCTTGCACCAAGGTGCAATCTCATCAACATCTCATCTTCATCTTCATCATCATCATCATCAAAAATTGGATTACAGCAGCAGCCATTGCAAAGCTCAAGAGCAGTTCTCATCTAACCAATTATCTATGATCAGCCTCTCAAGAGACAGTACTGGCCTCAGCACTGATATGAACACCACTACTACTGAAATATCATCTGTTGTTTCAAAGCAATTAGCTGACAATAAATCTTATGAAGATCATTTTGATGCCACATCCATTGCTGAATTGGATAGCTTTTGGGACTAATTAAAATGACTTGAGACGATCGACAAAGTTGTATCTATACATCAATTAAGTTGCAGCTAGCAGTTTGTTTTTCTAAATTTTTAGGATATATATTAAATATTGTATGATTTTAATTATTTAAATTACGTTTTTTTCTTATGTAATTGTAGCTTGGATTCTGAACTTATATATAATACTTGTATAGAGAGATTATTCATTCATCGTGTGAAGAACTTTGTAGCTTGTGCATCTATATAGTGATTTTTTAAAAAAAAAAAAAAATATTACTTCTAATTTTACTCTGAATGCTTTGATCAACTTATGGGTGGAATATGAGTGATAGAATTGGAAATTAATAAATTAAAAAAAAAATGGGTGTAATATCAATGGAGGAGAAGATGAGAGAAATACGAATAAAATTGTTCGGATATGTTTAACGTAGACATTTAATTAAATGCCCCAGTAAGAAAATGAGAGTAAATAGTGTTGTCACATGTCAAGTGAGGTTGAAAAGACCTAAGTTAACGTAGATATAAACCATAAAAAGAAATCAAATTAATTTACTAAACTTAATGCAACAATAATTTCAATTACAATATAATAATATTAAAAGATCAATATACGTATCCAACCTTCCATAGTGAAATTAAATGCTTTGTTTGGGTTTACTTGGTTATATTATATTAGCTAATTTCTTCTTTCTTTTAAATTTTTTTTATTATTATTTCTTGAAATTTTCAGTAGTCTCTAATGTGTGTGGTTTGGTAGTGTAGGGTTCAAAATCTCACATTGAGATTCTGAGTTCGAATTCATGGAGTGCGTTTCTTGTAAGAGCCTGAGACAGTCGAGGGTTTTACCTACTCCGTTTAAGTCCGAAAAGATGATTTGATGGTGGAGTTCCCAACGATTTAAAAAAAAAAAATTGAGTATGTTAGCTATACTATCAACTTCATAATTTTGCAAATTTTCAACAAAAAAAAAAAAAAAACAATTCATATATATTAATTAACTGTTTCTTGTTCTATCTTCTCTTCTTCAAGTGGAATTGATCTAACCAAAAAAATAAAAATAAAATTGCAATTAGAGATCAAGTGGGGGATTACTTGTACACTTAATGAGTTAACCTCCTTAATTGGGATTTAATTAAACTATTGCATCATGAATCACATGCGTCATTCCCTGAATCTATGGAGCAGAGATGCTCTCTCTTGGAGAATTCATCAAACTATTTTAGACTAAGTGACAATAACAATCACATTGCTAGCTAGGTTTCTTGAACAAGGCATAATCTTAGAAAATTTCCCGTGATATTTGGTGAAATTAAGCGAATTTTTCTTATTATTTTAAAATTACGCGAAACTGGCCCTCATATATGAGATTTTGTTATAAATATATTAGTTTTTTATGAAAAACATGAGGTGAAGATGTCAATCGGAACATCATATCCCGAACCAGTCCCGTCCCATTTCATCCTAATTATGATTCGAGATTATTTTTCGGCTCAAATCCTGACCAGTTTTTTGAATCAGGATAAAAATTCAGCTTAAATTTAGAATCGAATAATTAAGGATCTCGAATCCAGACGATTTCACTTAATTTCATGAAGTTTTGGCTCATTTTTCCTTATTCTCTCACATGTGCCTAGCCACCTATAAGTTGTTGTTTCTATTTAATTTTAACATTATGCCACAATGAAGTTGGATCCACATGTCAAAGAAATCACAAGGTCGGTTCACATTGGTATTAAATCAAGCTAATGTCAGATTAATAATTTTCAAAACCTAGATATCATTTGAAAAGTTGTAACGATCTTATTCATATTCGTGTAAAACTAAGAAAAATGGACACATAAAAATAGTATAATAATATTAAAAAATAAGTAAAATTATTTATCTTTTAATTAATTTTTTTTAAATTAATTTTTATGTGATTATTGTTACTCTAAAACTAAAGTCAATCTTTCGATGTATGACCCGAAAATAGTTTTTCAATACTAGTATACAATACAAATTTTCTTGATATAAATTGGAAGGTTTAAATTATAAATTTTGAGATTTTCTTTTTAAAACATCAAGATTTTTCCTAAAACGTCACATATGATTTTTCCTAATATTTTTTTTTATATTTTAAAATATACAAATTGTAATTTTTTTATAATTAAATTCCTCATCAAATATTTTATTATAATAAGAAAATAATATTTAAATTTTATTAAATTTGCACAAAGAGCGAGCCCAACGATAGTATATATAAAAATTCAGTAATTTTCTTCGTAAAATGCTACATAGGATTTGTCCTAAAACATAGCATAATATTTTTCTTTTATTCAAAAATACACATAATATTTTTCTTTTATTCAAAAATACAAATTCTATTCATAATTATATTCCTCATTCCTCTTCAATTCTTTTATTATTATAAAAAATAACATTTAAATTTTATTCAACTCGCGTAAAGAATGGGTCCAATGTTAGTTTGTATAGAACTAAAGTTAAAAGATTGTTTTAATAGAGAATTATGTGCATAACCAGAAAATAATTTTGAAAACCCAGAAAAAATATAAATTTTTAAGGTATAATTTCGACTAATTAATAAATTTTAATTGGAATGTGAATCGAACAAGAGGGTAAAGGGTTTGACAATAATTTCTTATCCTTATAACACCATTATTTAGAGATGAGATTGGTAATTAAAAAAAGTTGGTAGGTCCGTATCAATTTAATCTATCTATATCCAAATCCAATTGAAAGCACACGCCATTGAATTGATTGATATATTGGAGTGGGTTATTGTAATTTGTAAGAGAAGAAATGGAATTGGAAATTTGATTGATCTAATCTTAGTGATAAAAATTTTGGACTTGAGTGGTTTGCTCTCTCTCATGTTCAAGGTTCGAATCTCATTAGACGTATTTTCTTAGGGTCATGTTCCATAGTGTAAAAAGCTAACGATTTATCCTGATATGTGCTGTGAAACATCTGAGGGCACGAGACATGAGTCGCGGGAATAGTCAATATATGCGTAAATTGGTCCGGATACCCCGGTTGTCAAAAAAAAAATCGATTGATCTTGTGAATATGTGGTGTGTGGTGTTGCATTGAATTACTTTCCATTCAAAGCAAAGCTTCCTCTTCATTTTTCATACTTGCAAGAAAGTTTACCTCCTTTTATGGGTAGGTACCCTCTTTGGCTCCATATATTATTGCAGCAAGGCATAATAATAAACAAAAATCAAATTAATTAAACAAAAATAAAGAAAGTAAAAAACAAAATCTTAATTTAGTTTTTTTTTTTTATAACAAATAGTAGTCAATAATTATTTGATAATAATTTAAATATAATTAAAATTTGAAGTATATATTATTATTAAAATATTCATAATATAAGATTATAAAAAATTTAAAATATTATAATCCAATTCAATAGGGGATCCAAATTTTTCTTATTTTGTTTTCTTTTTATACCAAAACCAGCATCCATTTGCTGCCGCCGCTGGCTGCTGCCATTACTGCCGCTGGTTTTTTCAACAAATCATTATCACTACAATTCCGAATACTCTTTTTTTTTTTTTTTTTTGAAATCGTTGGAAACCCCGCCACCAAACCACCCATTCTGGGCCGCGGCGCAGGTAAAACCCCGGCTGCCCCAGGCTCTTACAAGAAGTTGCACCCCCTGGATTCGAACCAGAACCTCAAGGTGAGATTCTGGACCCTTCACCACCAAGCCACACCCCTTGGGGGCACAATTCCGAATACGCGTTAAATGAATAGACATTTTATTCACCGCGTTCACCGACTAACTGTCCTATCAAAAAAATCAACGGAATCATAATTAAAATTTGCCTGCATGTTCATTTTTTTTTTATTTTTAGAAATCAGAAAATCTAACCGTCAAATCATCTCTTCCGAGTTTAAACGGAGCAAGTGAAATTTTCAGCTATCTCAGACTCTGATAAAAAATATATTCTCTGAATTTGAACACATGACCTAAAGATCAGATTCTGAATCCTACACCATCAAACACTATCCCGACCTTGCATATTCATTTGATTAAGTAATAAATTCGTTAATTTGTGTTCATAATATTTGTAAATTACTAACTCTTATATAATTGTTGGAGTGCGCAGCGGCATGGCTCTCAAAATTGACATGTCATTTTTTCTTATATTATCTCTCATTGACATGTCATCTAGTTTACATAAATTGAAAATTGAGGTCATAGTTTTGTTATACAAAGATTTATTTATTTTTTGAACAAAGTTGTGTTATGATGAAGGCCATTTTTGAAGTTTGAGTGATCCTAATTGAGTCTCTTGATAAACGGAAAATATATCAATATTTACCGTTCTTTTACTTAATTTTTTGTTTAGTTATTTGATTTTTGTGATTATTTTAATATGTTTTGTGTATTTTGTAGATAAATAAGATTTCACGACTCAATGGAAGCAAATCAGGGCTAAAACGGCGAAAAACGGATAAAATGGCAAAAATGTAATTTTCCACGTCGCGACGCGCCTCAGTAACTGTTCTGTCGACACTTGTCATCATGACGTCAGCCTCAATCATTCACTATGTTGAGAAGGTTCTTGAAAAATATAATAAAGGAGATCTAAATGTGGCTAGAATACCTGTAGACCTAACTCTTCATTTATCAAAGAATATTGGCTCAAGCGTATCGCAATTAGAGTATTCGAGAATCATCGGAAGCCTGATGTATCTCACAAATTGCACATGACCTAATATCGCTCAAGCTGTAAACAGACTTAGCAGATATACGAGCAATCCAGGACATAACCACTGGAAAGCCATAGTAAGAGTTTTGAGGTATCTGAGAGAAACTTCAAAATATGGGCTGCATTATGCGAGATATCATGATGTTCTAGAGGGATACAGTGATGCTAACTGGATATCTGATACAGTGGATTCCAAATCTACGAGTGAATTTATTTTCACATTTGGTGGTGCAGCCGTGTCATGGAAATCCTCGAGGCAAACATGTATTGCCCGGTCTACTATGGTATCGGAGTTCATAGCACTAGATAAAACAGCGGAAGAAGCAGAATGGCTTCAAACCGGTGCCAGGGATAAGCATACATTGTGAGAGTCAATCGGCTATTGGGAGAGTCCAAAATACAATGTTTAATGGTAAGTCTTGACACATACGTCATAGACACAATAACATACGACAAATGCTCTCAAGTGGCATAATATCGATCGATTATGTGAAATCAAAGGAAAACCTAGCGGATCCACTTACTAAAGGTTTACCTAGAGAGCAAGTTGTGAAGTCATCGAGGGGAATGAGCTTGAAGCCTATAAATTAAGAATTGTCACTGTGGAAACCCAACCTAGCTGACTGGAGATCTCAAGATCTAGGTTCAAAAGGGACAACTGAAACTTTGTGCAATTCAAAACAAGCACTGTAGAGTTCTATACTCTTTCTCATTCCGGTAATGACGCAGAGTGTTGTATGTCAAGTTTAGGATAAACTAAGGTTTTTAATGATCACTATATTAGGAGATGAGTCCTAATGGGGGTAAAGGCATATTACCTCTTCATAGTAGATCACATATTTCAAGTAAGAAGTGAGGCCGCTTCCATGAGATTTTACAGGCTGATTTCCCTAAAGTGCTTGATGAATCCAGGACCGATGTTCATGGTCGAAATGAACACAATCGTAGAACAGGAAATGGTCGAAGTAAAGTTGTGTGTCGGCAATTGTCTTGGTTTACACCAACGGCAGAACAGTTCAAGACTATGGGTCACTGGTTTGCCAAATAAATTCGATTGTCATTCACTAGGAAAGGTTCAAGGCGAAAGCTACATATTTCGATGCAGCTTTAGTTCATGGAAACTCTCTCAAGTGTCTGCATGAATATTTAGAGAATTGTGGATGATTGTAGAAAATTCTCTAAATGTGTATATGTATAGTATGTATGCAATGAGGGTCATGTCCCTTGAGCAATGACCTTTGGGAAATGCACTATCATGTAGGGACATGTCCTCAAAATTTGGAAACATACCTCTAGGATCCAAAAGGTACATGAAAGGGGTATAAACCTTAGGATGGTTACACCCCAAACCAAATGGTGCCCTTAAGGCCCCTCCATGCCTATATAAATTATCCTTGATGTTCATTCAAATAATCCATATAGAAAATTAGAAGTCTCATACATTGTCCAGTAGAGTCTTTTCTTGTGAGTCAAGAGAATTTTCACCATTATTCTCAGTTCATGTTCTTGTAAGGAGTGCCCATTCTCAAGAAGTATCCAAGGAATCCTGGGAAAACGTTAGCCACTTTGCATCCGTAGAGTACCGAGACGGAGGCTAATAAGTTCTTAAGGACATAGACTTCTCGACTTGGATTCGTTTTAGATCTATCATCCACAATTTTTCAGGTTTTTTCTCATTCTAAAGGTTTAGGGTTTATGTTAAATATTGGCATGTGTAGATTTGTTTCTGGATTTGGTGTTTCAGATTTGTTTTAATGCATGTTGATTTCGTTTAATGACACATTAATTCCCCAACACAAGCAATTGCATATGCATGCATACTCGACGCTTCCTGAATCATTAAACTATTAAATTTGTTTTCACTTTGCTTTTTCACGTGTTATTTATTCTTGATGGTTTTCCAACTTTATTGAAGGTTTGTGCCGTTAAAGCTCGTTCTCAATTTGGAGAATCATGGAAGGATCGTATGCAGCTACTAGTGGATGAGCGACCAATATTCACATGTTTTTCATCCCTCTAACTTGATGTTTTGTATGTTATCTCGAGTTTTATGAGCGTTTTGATGTGTTTTGGGTTCATTTTGCAGGTAAAAATAATATCAAGAACCAATGGAATCAACGAGGGACGAAAGCGGCAAAATTGGAATTAAGATGTGCATCCTGACGCCAGAACCTGCATCGAGACTCGTCAAAAATGAGGCAAAGAGTGCTGAATTGCAAACACTAGCGCGTCGCAAAGCTAATCCACGCGCTTCGCGACATAATCTTGAGAGAGTCGCGACGCTCTCACGTTTTCCCCGCTTTTCAAGAAATATACTCAAGAAGATATCACAATCCCCTATATAAGAATAACTCGTTCCAAACCTTAGACATGAGTTTTAAGGAGTCTCATACACAAATAACGTTTTTTTTTCTGAATTATGCTGAATTGCAGAATTTTTCTGTCCTTATTTGATACACAAATAACATTCTACTTTTTATATATGATGTATTTGTAGGTGGCGGTATCGCATTATTAAATGCATCAAAAGAATTGGACAACTTGCAAACTACAACATCCAGGTCAAAAGATTGGAGTTCAGATTATTCAGGATGCTCTTAAGGTTTGCTTTTTTTTTTCCTTTTCTTTTTATTTCATCATTTTCTTTTTGTTTTTGCTGCATCAACTGAACTTCAAACCTTTTGTTTGATTTTCCTAAAAAGCTGGAGCTTTATTCAAAATAATTGTTTTTTAAATCAGTAATCGTGGGTTTCAACATAAATATATATCGAGGGATGAGAATATCCATTTGGTATTTAGGGGAGTCTGTTAAATTACACTTGTTGACGGCAGATTTTGGTCTCAGGGGCAATATGGGAATATCACTCCCGAGACTAATCCTCCCTCAATAGTGAATTTGTTTGGTTATGGGGGACCAAAGGCAAACTTAGCAAAAAACAGATAAACACACCAATCAACAAGGAGATTTAACGTGGTTCGGTGGATTTGGATCCGACCTACGTCCACGGACACAAACAAGATGATACTTTTATTACTTAAACACTCTTCTTGGGTCTCTTTTTATTTTCTACAAGTCAGAGCTTGAAGATTCAGATCACTAATTTTTTGATGCCTTTTACACATACTCTGCCCTCCTATTTATAATAGTGTATAAATCATATTCATTCTCCTATAAGAATTTCCTAGTTGAAACTATTCCATTTTCCCATAAGGATTCCTAGTCAAAACTATTATTTTCCCATAAGGATTCCTAATCAAAACTACATTTACTTTCTTTATCATACTAGGACATTGACTTACTAGTTTACCCCATGAAAGTATGATAACTTATTATCTTATCTTGTATGGATAGAATGCTTTATTTTCCCGAACATGTCTTGCCCTATGCTCGGTCTTCATGTGGTCGGTCATAATAGTCTTTTGTACTGAGAATGCTGCTGTCGACCTGATAATTGCCCGGTCATCTTGAACTCAAGTGCTCGGTCACTAACCGTAAAGTTCCTGGCCTCTTACTGTTGACTCTTTAGTGGTCGGGTCGGCATTAATAATCTTGACTGAGAAGTGAATTACCTTTTTACCCCTGTCGTGCTGCTTTAAATAACATAGTGCCTGAAAACACCATCAACATTTGTCCCCTAGTTCTCGGTTCCAACGAGTATGCAAGTTGGTGCCGGGAACTATATAAAGATGGTGTGCTGATCGTCTTGCTGGTGGTCGCTCCAGAAATCACAGAGAAATTACATTCGCCATCAATTAAGTCTTCTGTTTCTATCTTCATATCCTCGGTTATTGGAGATGCTGATCCTATTCAGAACGATTCTCCACCTCAAAGCAATTTGCTTACTTGGGTCGTTCCATCAGGAGATGAAGTTCCTCTTGTTGTCCAAACTAGGAATGACTCCTCCTCTGTAATATATGTACCAGAGATTTAGAGGTCTTGACCTCTGACTGATCCAATCTTGATTGTGAGGAGAAAATTTTGCCTCTGAGCTAACGATGATGTGCTCGGTGGCATGTGATCCTGTCTCGAGCTGTGAGAGATGCTCAGTCCTGGGGGAATGTTACGTCCCCAGTCCGAAGGACTGACTCGGTGGGACGCAACCCGACCCCGAATGAAGAGAGGCACTTGGACCTGGGGGAATGTTACGTCCCCAGTCCGAAGGGCTGACTCGGTGGGACGTACCCCGACCCCGAGCTGAGAAAGACACTTGGACCTGGGGGAATATTACGTCCCCAGTCCGAAGAGGTAGACTCGGTGGGACGTAACCCGACCCCGAGTGAAGAGAGGCACTTGGACTGGGGGAATGTTATGTCCCCAGTCCGAAGGGCTGACTCGGTGGGACGTACCCCGACCCCTAGCTGAGAAGACACTTGGACCTGGGGGAATGTTACGTCCACAGTCCGAAGGGCTGACTCGGTGGGACGTAACCCGACCCCGAGTCGAATAACTAAGTGGCCTTGGCGGAACGAATCCAGCTTCGAGCCGATTAATCAAGTGGCCTCGGCGGAACAAATCCAGCCCTGAGCCGATTAATCAGGTGGCCTCGGCGGAACGAATCCAGCCCCGAGCCGATTAATCAGGTGGCCTCGGCGGAACGAATCCAGCCCCGAGCCGATTAATCAAGTGGCCTCGGCGGAACGCATCCAGCCCCGAGCCGATTAATCAGGTGGGATTTACCCAGAAGGGAATTGAATCAACCTTTTGCAGCCCTACTGAGTCCGGCACAGGCGTCCCCCTACCTGACCAGCGGAAAACGAAAACAAAACTCTGAAAAATAAAATTAAAGGGTGGGGGCGACTTAGCGCTTGTCCCAAAATAAAACGTTTCGCAAGTATAAGCAACAACACGAATGCCTCAAAACAGCGTCCTGCCCGAGGTCTCCAAAACACAATTCTGAATCTTTCAATTCAGTGTCCCGGCGAACCAGGATTTGGATCAGGAGAGCGTTTGAATGGTAAGGGCACATCCTCTATACGTCGGGTCACTGTGGAGCCTGTGTATTGTATGAGGGCTCCTCCTTACCACGCTGGAGTAGACACACGCTACAGGGGCACAACGCATCCCCGTGCTGTGTCTCTCGCGGATCCGGATGATGAATGGATCAAAGAGCGTCCGGGATACTAAGGGCACATTCCTCCTTAGGTCCGGCATCACTGGAGCTAGCAATCGTCACGGGGGCCTCATCACTCCCCGTGCTATGTGTGGGAACACAGGACCTGGGCGACGCCATTCCTAGGCTCGCGGCCTAGTTGGGAAGGATTACATAACATGGAGTCGCCACCCGGTGTGAACCGGGACAAAGATTTAAGGCCGCACTCACCCCTCGCAAGGGAAGACCTCAAACCGTTGGGTTCGGAATGGTCCCTTACTTATGTCACTTGTAATGAAAGGATTCATGTAATAATTTAACTAAGCTTAAGTAACACTTATTTCCAATAGTATCATGCTTCTAAATTCTCATGTGTAAAATAAAACTCATGTACGCATTTCACATATATCTTACATTTAAATTTGCATGCTTAACATATATCAAGATAGCAACTAACATACAACTTTACTTACATATCACATTCAGGAAAAACACAAGCACACATATTGACCCTACAAGCACACATATGGGCATTTTTCCGAGCGGTACGTGGAATTGTGGCCCAAGTACAGACCGCACTACCGTCCATTCGGAATCGGCTACGGAATTTACGTCTGGGTTTCCATCCGATATACCGCAAGAAATAATGCTCAAATGTTATCATGACATAAGCATACGAATTGTGACACATTTGCATAAGAAAGATCAACTAATAGGCAATTATGCATGAATATAATAAGACAGACTCAGTTCAGTGTGTGTGCGTTCGTGTAGCGTTCGTAAACGCGTTCGAACGGAAATGAAACAGAATGCTCACGTTCGAGTAGCGTTCGTAAACGCGTTCGAACGGAAATGAAACAGAATGCTCACGTTCGAGTAGCGTTCATAAACGCGCTCGAACAGAAATGAAACAGAATGCTCACGTTCGAGTAGCGTTCGTAAACGCGTTCGAACGGAGACGAGACAGAATTCTCACGTTCGAGTGGCGTTCGTAAACGCGTTCGAACGGTGATGAGACAGAAAGCTCACGTTCATATGGCGTTTGTTAACGCGTTCGAACGGATACAAGACCTGACACATAATAAGGCAAAAACACATGCGCGTTCGAGTTGCGTTTGTGAACGCGTTCGAACGGACACGGACCTGATGCAATACATAAACAGAAAATAAAAGGGCGCGGCGAAGCACTGCCGTAAAGGTGACCTTTTGGGGCTCTTGATCTCTCAAAGAGAGGACCTTTAGACCAACATGCTAAGCCCATGCGCGTCATATCACACATGCAAGAATAGAACCAATCATATCAACCAAGTATGCCCGATTGAACGCATCTTACATCCAATCCGAACACACGTCAACCGGCGCGGCAAAGCATCGTGGTAAATGGCTTTTAGCCCCTCCCCATAGGGGATCTCACAACACACTTACTAAGCCCATGCGCTCGATTGACTTATTCATACGAAAATAAAGATAATAATATCAAACTAAGTATGCTCGATTGAACGTATCTTGCGTCCAACCGAACATACATCAACCGGCGCGGCGAAGTAGTGTCACGAAGGTGGCCTTTTCGGCTCTTTGTCTCACAAATGGAGGACCTTTGGACTAACTCACTAAGCCCATGCGCTTGGTTGAATCATACAAAAATAAACAATATATTGAATTCAAGAGAAAACTAAATAAACAAAAAGCAACACAACGAAAGAGAGATGGTGCCGTTTACTCAAGCGGTACGTGGAGTTGTGGCCCGAGTACAGATCATATTACCGTCCATTCGGAATCGGCTATGAAATTTATGTCCGGGTTTCCATCCGATATACCGCGAGAGTTGACACATCTCTCATTCATCTAATGCCCACAACATATTACATCTCATAATTCATGCATATTTACATACTCAAAAATCACAACACACATTTCAACATTACAATCATACAAGAAATACTTAATAAATAATGCGGAAAAGGAAAACAAGTGTGAAAGATACCCTCAGGTCTAACCTTTTAAGCCGTCTCTCGGACTCACGTTCCACGAAGATCGAAAGGGGGTAAGGCTCCGCAACTTTTCTGGTCCCTGGTTCAACGTCCTAGCTCACTGCTTCGCTGCTTTGCTTATTGTTCGAACTCCGTTCTGCTCCTATTCGGCTCCTGTTTTGCTGCTCACTGCACGGGCTACCTGTTTCAATGTTTTCAAAGAACTATTCCAAGTTGTGTGGGTTCTTAGTGCAATTAAAAGTGATTATTTTTAAGATTATCTATGTAGTTTTCTAAGTTACTGTTTTTTTAAGGATTCTAGGAGGTTGTTTTGGCGTGTTTTAGAATTCGGCTATGGGTGAGTTTGGGTTCGGCTATGGAGGGTGGTCTTGTGGTGGTTTCTTTTGTTTTCTTTTTGTGTGTGTATGAAGTGTTTTCTCTTGGATGTGTTTTGGGTGTGTAGAGAGAGTCTAGAGAGCTTGGGTGTGAATTGTGTTGTCTGAAGGAGAGGATGGCCTTGGTTAGGGGTTGTTTATATAGAGAATGGCTAGGGTTTACAAGGGAAGGGATTTGTGCATTAAATTAGGATATGATTTAGTTTTTAAACAAGGGAATCAAAGGATTGAGGGGGGGACAAAATATTTTAATTTAGGAAGTTGTAATATTTAATTTGTGTTGGTTTAGGAATACAAATATTTTATATTGGTAAGTATCTTATTAGATTAGGAAGTCAAATATATGATTGGCTTTAATTGGTTATGATTGATTTTAATTTGGTATGATTATCTTTTGATTTAGTATGTGATTTGTTTAATTTAGGCATGATTTTAGTTTAAGTTGGTAATTGTTTATTTTAATTGGTAAATGATTTAAATATTTTATTTAATGTTTAATATTTAATTTAATATTTAATTATTTAATTTGGGATGTGTTTTATGGGCTTTGGGGAGCTAAATGGGCTGGGTGTGAGGCTAGCAGCAAAACCAGAATTACCGACACCGTTCGAACGCTTCCTCGAACGCTACACGAACGCCCGCAATCTGTTTCCCGTTCGAACGAAGTAACGAACGCAGCACCAACGAAGGCAGTGAGCTTGCTTATTCTGAATTCCCCCTTCCGATATCCGTTTCCCGCGGCATCCGTGACTCAAAAGGTAGCTGTCTCCAAATAAGACTCCTCATCGGGTTTCACATGCGTAAAAATGCAGTGCCTACACTATGCTTTCCCACGGATCCATTACATCGGGTAAGTGAGGATCAAAGAGTGTTCGACACATTAAGGGCATATTCCTCCTTATGTTCGGTAACACTGGAGTAAGCAATCGCCACGGGGGTATCATCTCTCCCCGTGCTATGCTTCTCACGGATCCTATGCATCGAGTATGTCCCTGAGGACCCCGAGCCAAGAGAGATACTTGGTTCTGGGGGAATGTTACGTCCCCAGTCCGAAGGGCTGACTCGGTGGGACTTACCCCGACCCCGAGCTGAAAAAGGCACTTGGACTTGGGGGAATGTTACGTCCCCAGTCCAAAGAAGCCGACTCGGTGGGACGTAACCCGACCCCGAGCTGAAAGAAAGACTTGGCTCTGGGGGAATGTTACGTCCCCAATCCAAAGAAGCCGACTCGGTGAGACGTAACCCGACCCCGAGCTGAAAGAAAGACTTGGCTCTGGGGGAATGTTACGTCCCCATTCCAAAGAAGCCGACTCGGTGGGAAGTAACCCGACCCCGAGCTGAAACAAACATCGATCTCGGCGGTACAAGAGCAGACTCGAGCCGGAAAGAAAAAAGTGGCCATGGCGGAACGAACTCCAGCCCCGAGCCGATTGTTGAAGGGGTCTCGGCGGAACGAACTCCAGCCCCGAGCCGATTGTTGAAGGGGTCTCGGCGCCAACTGTCCTCTGTAATGGGCGTTGAGTATGTCTCCCGTGCGAAGATGTCCAGATACTCTTTTAGACATTCTAGTAGGCTATGTCTCAGGGTTTTGTCCAAGCCTCCCCTATTTTTATGTTTTTTTCCGGTCCGAAGAGTTCTATCCCTTCTAATTCCTCAGCCGCCGCTAGCCGGGCTATTCTGTTTGGCCGAGGACTAGGATCTCCACTGGCTTTTCCTCAGTCTTCATTCCTTTGCCGTTTTTTGGTACCCTCCTCAATGCAGAGGGTTTCTCGTGAGAGAGTTGCAAAGCAGCTGCGGGCTGCCTTCTGACTCCGCATGCCATCCCGATCCCTTCCCGGGTGTCTCCTGTATCTGTTTTGAAATTTGTCCTCCACTTGGCCATCTCTTTTTTTTTAACCAAGATTTTACCTCGCTATTTGGGCCGCCATATAGCCTTCTGTGATCTTCTTCATGTCTGTTGCGCCGGGTGCGATATTCCTTACGCCTTGGAATCTCCGGCACAGTTTCGTCGTACTCTGTGTCTCCTCTTCTAGTGTAGCGGAGACTATCATAAGAGGAATTTGTTGAAAGTCTCTCTTCTTCTTCTTCCCATGTGTCATCTGCTTGTGAATCTTTTTCCACAACTATGGATTTTATCCCGTAAGGCCCCCTCCTCCTAGGTCCATCGTCCTCACTTGTATCCACAACCCTCTTTCCATCTGCCATCTCTCCTCTTATTTGATTAGCTCTGGTTTCAGGCTTCTCGCGGTTCCCCCCTTCCATTCTCTCCAGTAGGTCCATCATGGTTTTTAGGAGGGCCTGACTATCCTCCATGTCCTTCCTTATGCTTTCTTCTATCTTATTCATCCAATCTGTGGCCGGATTTCCTGATGATTGGTGGTTTCCGCCTTCCGCCATTGTCTTACTACACGAGTTGCTTTTTGTCCAGTTTCCCACAGACGGCGCCAACTGTTGACGGCGGATTTTGGTCTCAGGGGCAATATGGGAATATCACTCCCGAGACTAATCCTCCCTCAATAGTGAATTTGTTTGGTTATGGGGGACCAAAGGCAAACTTAGCAAAAAACAGATAAACACACCAATCAACAAGGAGATTTAACGTGGTTCGGTGGATTTGGATCCGACCTACGTCCACGGACACAAACAAGATGGTACTTTTATTACTTAAACACTCTTCTTGGGTCTCTTTTTGTTTTCTACAAGTCAGAGCTTGAAGATTCAGATCACTAATTTTTTGATGCCTTTTACACATACTCTGCCCTCCTATTTATAATAGTGTAGAAATCATATTCATTCTCCTATAAGAATTTCCTAGTTGAAACTATTCCATTTTCCCATAAGGATTCCTAGTCAAAATTATTCTTTTCCCATAAGGATTCCTAATCAAAACTACATTTACTTTCTTTATCATACTAGGACATTGACTTACTAGTTTACCCCATGAAAGTAAGATAACTTATTATCTTATCTTGTATGGATAGAATGCTTTATTTTCCCGAACATGTCTTGCCCTATGCTCGGTCTTCATGTGGTCGGTCATAATAGTCTTTTGTACTGAGAATGCTGCTGTCGACCTGATAATTGCCCGGTCATCTTGAACTCAAGTGCTCGGTCACTAACCGTAAAGTTCCTGGCCTCTTACTGTTGACTCTTTAGTGGTCGGGTCGGCATTAATAATCTTGACTGAGAAGTGAATTACCTTTTTACCCCTGTCGTGCTGCTTTAAATAACATAGTGCCTGAAAACACCATCAACAACACTATCAAAAGGTGTTTTTAAATTCATCTTGCATTTCTTTTTTTTAATTAAATTATTATAATTACTATGAACCTCATATGTGCTTCTCAAAATGTTGGATGCAACAGGCTTTCAGTAGTTGGTTACTTGGTTATAAATATATTATATACTCCTATGATGTATTTAAGGTGAATATGTCCCCAGACACATTAAGGTCTGATTTTCAAGTCATGAATTCGAATCCAGGAAGTGCGTTTCTTATAAGAGTCTGGGACAGTCGGCCTGCTCCGCTTAAACTCCGCTTAAACCCGGAATGGGTGGTTTAATGGTGGATTTCCAATGATTTCAAAAAAAAAAAAAAGTGGATACATTGATATGATAAGCATGGAATTGTGGATCCATTAAAAGTAGTAAGATCAACACTTGTGGGGGCAACAAGGTAATTTATCAAATCTCTTAAAAGTCTTCCTCATAAGTGAATGATCTCTTTAGCTTATTTGAATTCTTTAATTAAGGATAAATTGATTATTTTCTTGATTAGGGTGTTTTTAAAAAAGTTAAACAATGATGTCAAGCGAATACAAATACAAAAAATGGGATGAAGTTGGATTGATACAAGGAAAAGACAAACAATGTAGATGCTCTTCAAAGCTCCACAAGGTAAGATAGAGATGATAAAGGTGTGTTTGGTGTGCCCTACTAGAGTGAATTATATTTGGTTGGACAATATTTGGTGTTGCACTATTATATATCAAGAGTAATGATACAAATACAGATAAATTATACAGATTCAGCCAGAGATACTTATGTGGCTGGACAACCACCACAAACTACTGGAAAATCACTTTTATTTTGTGGTGGTTGTCCAACCACCTAAGTATCTATGACTGGATCTGTATAATTTATTTATGTTTATAACATTTTCGATCTATCAACCTTCTTTTATTTGGCTTATATAACGGATTGTACTGTATTAATTATATTATATTAGGTTGGTCAATATTTGGTGCTTTACTATATTATTTATTAACCGTCATATTTTGACTTATAGAGGGTACTTGACTCTATTAATTTTTGTAGCACTCATCATATAATAGTTAATAGCATTTTAGCAATGTCATTACTATAAAATTAAAATGATGTTTTGGTGGGGGTGGAATTTGGATATGTTTAACTATATAAATATAAACAAGAATTATTAAAATTAGGGTAATATAGCACTTTACTCTTTATTCCATAAGGTTGCATTTTACTTTAAACCGCCCTAACCACCAATCTAAACATTGTATGGGCTAAATTTGGGCCAAGGGCAAAATTGTCCTTTTACTTCGAACATAATACCAGGTGAGGGCCAAAACGATAACCCAGCCCATTAAACATTAAATCATTTACAAAAGCAAATCCAACAGCTTAAAGACAAATCCCCTTAATTATTCACCAACTGTTTCTCTCTTTTCCTAAACACAATATATATTATCACATGCAAATATTCTTCATCATCGAAAGATGAAATCCAAAGCACGTTGTGGGCTCCTTAGCCAAAAATGTCAGCATGTTGTGGGCCCATTGCTATCTTCTATTACAGTTATAAAGTAATCTCTTTCAAGTCTATAAAATGAGACATAACTCAGAGTTCTGATGGGGCTTCTCCACATTGATCCAAGTTTCACTTCTCTCATACAAGCTTCTGCTCTCTGACATAAGCTCTCTGAGCACCCCACTTCCTCAAACACTTATCACCGCCCTCACGGCAACCCAAAGAGTTGAAGGTAACATCAAACATTGCTTTCACATTTTACATATTTACTGCTCATTTCATACTACTGACTTGAGCGTCGGAGTGTCCCCGGCACCCACCACATCGGTGGGTAGTCTACTCCCGCTCACTCTACCTTTGTCTTCCAGGATCGCTAGTGCCCCAACCTATAAATTCTGATTGTGGACCTCGGCCGAAATCCAGCGTCCATAATTTGGCGCCCACCGTGGGGCCTTTAACGATTCATAGCAAGCAAATACCCTTCAGTCTACAATCTTTACAAACATAATTTTCCATGGCTTCGAGCAACAAACAGACACCAGACCCTGTGGTGACACAATTAGCCACTCTACAAAACACATACGATTAATGGAAAATGAAATAGTATTTAGAACATAATTCTTTCTTCAGTCACTCAAAAAGGCGTAAGCCTACAAGCCATTTCAACCATCTTGTCAAACCAATCTATTAGGAATATTCAAGAATATGGCAAGTAAAAATCCACCATCAAACAACCATCCATTTAACCACCAAAGAAGCCATCACATTTCTCCAATCGACCAAGCTCAACAAATCACCTCCACCAAACAAAAGAAAATGCAGGAATTCAAATATGATTTTCACCAGGTCTAGTGGACTGGGGACAGTTTGAAAGAAGTGAGCTATGATAAACAGGGGAGTCTTCCTCAAAGATCACGAACTCTCATATTCCTCATACGACAAATATTCTTGTTCTTCACGAACAACATGGAATAATATTCATTGGATCCCAACAGTCTATTGTTTGTGCATGCACCAAGAGCCCCGTCGATCAAGCTCTAAGAATTATCAAATGGAGTTTATTCTTTTCTTTGGGAAGTCATCATTTGCCACATATAATTTTATTCAAAACAGCAGTCTCATTCTACAAAGATCACCGCTTGTGACAAAACCAAAATTGCAAAGTGATACACGCACCCTCCATATAAGCACCAAGTTCCACGAGAGACCAACGCGGTGGAGCAAATTCAATGACATTTCATGCATGTCGAATGGCCCTGCTGTTTTGTCCAGCTATACATGTATGCGTCCAAAAGTTCCAAACTAGAAGGCCACACACAAATTTGATGCATGCTGCCACCAAGCATGCAAGTTGCCAAAATTTAACCAAATAAGGCATATAGCCACGTGAAGAATAGTTTGCATATGAAAAATGCATAAGCCATCCACCAAATGCCAAAACACATAAGCCATCCACCAAATGCCAAAACGCATAAGCCATCCACCAAATGTCAAAACACATAAGCCATCCACAAAATTCCAAAATACATAAGGATAAATCAAAACCCATACTCACATGGCTATTAAAGAAAATTCATACGACAAAAGAACCTCACATGCGACAAAATGGAGATAAAGTGAGGCCAAGTCAAGTTATAACAGCTCTCTTCCCATAGTGCAAATGGAGCCCCACTCGACAAAACCACATACAACAAGGTGAATGGCCCACTCACCAATTTCAAAATTACCAAGCATGGCCTTTTTATAATAATTCAAACTTAGCTCACTGCCCAAGCTTGAGAATTCTATCACTCAAAGAAGAAATTAATTAAATATTTTGATGGCCCACTCGACAAGGTAGCCTCGCAAGAGACAATCAAGTAGTATGTGACCAAGCTTCTTGAAATCTTCAATGAAAATAAAAAAGAATCAACCCATCGACTCACGCGCCTACCAAGTCATACGCCACAAATCAGACGTGAGCATGTTAAGTAGAGTCCCACATCGATTATATTCATAAAGAGCAAGGGAATGAGTAAAACAAAACCAACTCACGTAGTGCATGATAAGCAAAGCCCATGATAATTCAATATGCAGGTGTGAAAAGTCCATTCGACGCAATACTATGATTGTCGATTGGAGTACTTCCTTTATTCCTAACAATTTTTTTTCAAGAACACTTGTAGCATCATCTCATGTGATCTCACTCGATATGTATGGGATGATAAAACATCTTGTTCATTTAATTCCCAAACAACAAGATGGATGGCCATCAACCCATGGTACATGGAAAACTTGTCATCTCTTCCTCAGACAACATTTAGTCATCATCTCCATGCTACGTTGATTTAATATTGCCAACTCCAGACTACATAGGGAATCTTTTATCATGCCTAGTAGAGTGAAGAACTCTCTTGGATCTCCTTTAGGTCCAATCGACCAACCTTTATTAGGTTAGGTAGTATGAAAATTTTATGTGACTTTCATCAAAGTTAATTCCATTGTAGTATCATTGACCTTATTTAGGTCTTGTATAATTAGTAATGACCTTGATAGGCATCTATCTCTTCCATACTACATATGAAGATGATCATCTCCACACTAAGTATGGATATTATCATCCACTCTAGACTATATGGATGGATTTCCATAAACTCTAGAAAGCATTGGAAAAACCCCCATAAACCTTCATCATGTTCATTCGACCGTAGTCTCCTGACCTTCATCAGGTCAGATAGAATGAAAATTTTCTTGGACCTTCTTTAGGTCCAATCAACCAACCTTTATCAAGTTAGGTAGTATGAAGATCAAGTCTAATAGAGTGAAAAATCACATTGACATTCATTAGGTTCATACAACCGTGTCTTATGGACCTTTGTCAGGTCCATTCGACAATTGTCTCATGGTCAGGTAGAATGAAGATTCAGTTGGACTTACATCAAGTTTATTCGACCATAGCTTCAGGACATTCATCAGTTTCATTCGATCGTAGCCTCATGACCTTCATCAGGTCAGGTAGAGTGAAGAGTCTCATAAACCTTCATCAAGTATATTGTAGTATGAGGAATGAACACCTCTTTGACCTTTCTTAGGTCTAGTAGAATCAGGAATGATGACCTTGGACTTTCATTAAGTCCATTAGTTCCATTTAACAGTAGTCTCGTAGAGTAGAGATGACCTTGATGACTTTCATCAAAGTCCATTATATTGTAGCATCATGGACCTTCTTCTGGTCTAGTATAATGAGTGATGACCTTCTTCAGGTCCATTCGAGAGTAGTCTCATGGACAGGTAGAGTAAGAATTCATTTGGACTTTCATCAAGTTCATTCGACTATAGTTCTTTGGACTTTCATCAAGTCCATACGACAAGTCCATTCGATAGTAGTCTCATGACCTTCATCAGGTCTTATAGTATGAAGATTCTCATAGATATTCATTAGGTTCATTCTATTGTGCCTTGCGGACCTTCATCAGGTCTATTTGATAGTCCATTCGACAATAGTCTCATGGAACTTCATCAGGTCTAGTAGTATGAGAATGAAAGACTCTCATAGACCTTATTCAGGTCTAGTAGAGTAAAGATCCTCATTGACTCATATTAGATCATGTAGAATGAAGAATGAAGACCCATGTGGATCGTCATAATGCACGGAGTGTGTAGTCTCCCATGTACCTACATCAGGTATGATGGAGTGTGTAGACTCCCCACGTACCTTCATCAGGTATAGTGGAGTGTGTATACTTTCTTGGACCTTCATCGGGTCATGTAAACTGATTTACTTTCTTCAAGTGTTGTAAAATGAAATATTCTTAGACCTCCATCAGATCTGGTATCTATAGACTCCCTTGTATCTTCATCAATATGTATGGTCGTCTTGATACATAAGACAATGAAACATCCTCCATATGGGGCATCATTATCAACCTTCTGCCCAGTCGACACAACAGGCAAGTAAATGATCTCTCATTGTTTCAGTCAAACAGAGTATGCTTCTTATATTGAAGAGCCATTGACTAGTCACTCGACAAATCCTCCAGATGACAGGTATCAATATTTTCTTTACTTACCATGAATGTGGTTTTGAAATTTGCAAGCAATGTCATATGACATAGTTGAAGACCTGGACTACTCCTAGTCTAGACGAAATTGAAGACCCCGTCATATGGAGTGTACCCTGAACCTTCATCAAGTTCAGTCGACTGGGAACAATCCCCATTGGCACATGTGGAGTCAAATGGAAGACCTGAACCTTCATCTGGTTCAGTGGACTGGGGACATCATTCATGGCTCATGTAGAGTCAACATATAATCTTCATCTGGTCTAGAAAAATTTGAAGGCCCCTCTGGTCATTGACCAGTAGTATGGAGATTGTCATGGCCTTCATCTGGTTCAGTGGACTGGGAACATGCCCCATTGACTCAGGTAGAGTCAAATAGAAGACATGGCATTCATCTGGTCCAAACGACATTGAAAACTCCCCTGGTCTTTAGACCCGTAGTATGAGGATTATCCTGACCTTCATCTGGTTCAGTCGACTGGGAACATGCCTCATTGACTCAGGTAGAGTCAAATAGAAGACTTGGCCTTCATCTGGTCCAAACGACATTGAAAACTCCCCTAGTCTTTAGACCTGTAGTATGGAGATTATCCTGATCTTCATCTGGATCAGTCGACTGGGAACATCCCCCATGGCTCATGGCGAGTCAAGTTCAGCACATGACCTTCTTCAGGTCTAGAAAAATTTCAAGACTCCCCTGGTCCTAGACTAGTAGTATGAAGGTTTCCTAACCTTCATCTGGTTTTGTCAACCGGGGACATCCCCCATAGACTCATGTCGAGTCAAATAAAAATATGGACTTCCTACAGTCCATATGACAATGTAGTGTGAAAAAACTCCTGAACTTTCATCTGGTTTAGTCGACCGGAGACATTCCAATGGACTCATGTCGAGTCAAATGAAGACATAGACTTCCTACAGTCCATACGACAGTGTAGTGTAAAATATGCATTGAACCTTCAGCAAGTTCAGTCGACTGTAGACATCCCTCATGTCTCATATTGAGTCAAGTTCATGACAATGACATCTTTTCGACCAGACAACTTGAAAAGACTCTGCAGCTCTTCTATCCTCACGAGTAGAAGACATTAAACCCAGATGATAAAAAAGGAAAGTATCTAGAATTCTGCATTCTTGACAGGTACTCTTACAAATTATGTTTCATACGACATGCATAAAATACTCTCCAAATCAAGAACTTCTTGACTTATAGAGTATGGGACAAACTGTATGGGCTAAATTTGGGCCAAGGGCAAAATCATCCTTTCACTTCGAACCTAATACCAGGTGAGGGCCAAAGCAATAACCCAGCCCATTAAACATTAAATCATTTACAAAAGCAAATCCAACAGGTTAAAGAAAAATCCCCTTAATTATTCACCGACTGTTTCTCTCTTTTCCTAAACACAATATATATTATCACATGCAAATATTCTTCATCATCGAAAGATGAAATCCAAAGCACGTTGTGGGCGCCTTTGCCAGAAATGTCAGCATGTTGTGGGCCCATTGCCAGCTTCTATTACAGCTATAAAGTAATCTCTTTCAAGTCTATAAAATGAGACATAACTCAGAGTTCTGATGGGGCTTCTCCACATTGATCCAAGTTTCACTTCTCTCATACAAGCTTCTGCTCTCTGACATAAGCTCTCTGAGCACCCCACTCCCTCAAACATTTATCACCGCCCTCACGGCAACCCAAAGAGTTGAAGGTAACATCAAACATTGCTTTCACATTTTACATATTTACTGCTCATTTCATACTACTGACTTGAGCGTCGGAGTGCCCCCGGCATCCACCACACCGGTGGGTAGTCTACTCCCGCTCACTCTACCTTTGTCTTGCAGGATCGCTAGTGCCCCAACCTACAAATTCTGATTGTGGAACTCGGCCGAAATCCAGCGTCCACAAACATAACCTAGAGAATGATGATAAACACACACTTAGTCACTTTATAATGAGGACTCATTCATTTTATTAAGTTAATGATAAAAAAAGATGGCAAAAAATACACATTTTAATGCACTAAAAGACAAACAATATTCATTGAAATGTATATTATTGTTCTCTTTTAATTTATTCATTGACTTAATAAATGATGGAATCCTTATATATAATTCCTTTTTTGGTGAGGGCGTTCTCATTTAATAAAATGCATATGCTCACTAAAAGATAAAAACATGAACTCTAATGCACTAAAAAAATATAATGCAATATGATAATGATATATAATAAATCCTCGAGTGAGGGCATCCTCATTTACACTAACAAAATCAAAGGAAATGCATATTTTTTTTTATAATATGACAATCTTTGGATGCACGATTGATAATATCTTTTTTTTCTTTTAGCTGGCAACCGCATTTTATAATAAGTATGTCTCACTTCTGTGGTGTATATATATATCCGTTAAAAGACAAAAAACCATGGACTCCAATAAACTAATTATAAAAAATACATCGAAGTCTGTGTTGTGTTTTTTAGTTTGTCCTACTAAATAGCATATGTATTTTTAGTAAAATTAAAAAAAAAAAAAACAAAGAAACTATGACACTCCAAAATAAGAAAAAATTAAAATCGAATTGATATGAACTCTACGAGAACAAAGCCCGCAAAACTCATAAAAGATTGCTTTGCATGCCCAAGAAAGCAAGAACAGATCTTGGTGGAAACCTTAAAATCGTTGAAGATCGGTTCCAAGAACCTAATGATAACAATGATCGATCACTAAACCCATTGCACCTGGTTCGGGGGTTACATAGGGAGTGGTTGGAGAAATATCAAGAACGGATAATTTCTTGGAGCCTCGAAGAAATACTAGGTATGTTGAAGTTAGAGAGCTACATGAAGAGGATTTCGTACCAGATGAGGACACCGAGGATGAAGGAGAACATGATTATGAGTTTGAATCCGATGAAGAGACTATGTTAGAGAGATATGGAGAAGAAAAGTTTGAGAAATAATGAAATCGGTTTATTATTTGCTTTGGTTTACTTATGAATTTGTTGATGTTTCCCATGCTTAGGTGGAAGAAGCTCTAAATATGTTTAATGATTGATACTTTATTCATTTATTGAAATTGATGTGATTTCTGGAACATCATCAAGTGGAGTTCACCATGCTGGTGTCCTCGAAGATTGGTTTGGAGAACATTGGCGGAATGATTGTACTTTTGTTCTTCTTGTTACAACACTTGAAATTTTCTCTCCATTGGTGTCCCTTAAACTTCACTGTTAATCTTTTTGATATTTTGGCAAGACTATTGATCTTGAAAGCAACTTACTGAAACTTATTGTTATTACGTCGTGCTTCTTTGGACATTGTTATAATATGAATTATGTGTGAATTTCTTATTTTGATTCATTCATGATTTAGAAGTGCCACCGTGAATTTTTAAACACGGATTGCATTTGACAATTCAATATATTATCAATATGAAAATTATTATAATATTACATTTGCCACATGTCATCTTTTTCTTGAAGAAACTGTAGGTACAAAATAGACAAACTCATTTGCTTTTGACCATGTATTGCTCCACTTGTTAATGGATTGTTCCAGGGTATAATGCTATTATAAAAAACTGCATAATATAAGAAAGATGACATGATTACAATCTTTCTCAAATAATCTATTATATAATTATAAAAATAATGACAAATTTTTTAAATAAACTAATAAAATCGTCTAATACCGCCTAATCCATCCGTATAGGCACCGACTATAAGGCCTAGGCGCTAAGCGCTCCCCCACCACCAGACTAGCGCCTAGTCTTTTTTAGAACATTGGTCCAGCGCATGAAACTTCTCACACCTAAATCTTTCAAAATAAAACGCAACATTCAAGTTCGAATCTTATGGAGACGAGGATTAAAAAATATATTTATAATTCACCACCCTTAACTTTAAATATCTTCACGGCAGACATTTCACTGCCAGCCACCCCCGACCTTCGACTATTTCCTCTCCCACAATGAGGAATTATATATATATATCCTAAAATTTTATTTATCGATTCATTTAAAGATTGAAAAGTGCATCAAAGTATAAAATTGAAAAGAACATCAAACATTATGTACACATTTGTTACATAATAGATGCATATTTGCTGCACTTTTTAATTTTTAGATGGATTGATAAACAAAGTATTCTCTCTCAACGTTTCTTGTTTTTCTCCTTATTATGAGTGTTAATTATTAACATAATTTTCCATGTATTAAAAGTTTGCTATTATTTATTATAATAATAAACTATAATTTTCAACTATTAATACGATTTTACATTTATTAAAAGTCTTTATACATTATTGGAAATTATCTATTCCAATAATAAACTATGTAATTATCAATTATATTAAAACACGTTTACCTTCTTTAAAATTATTAATTAATAAATATTATCTATTTTCAGTGTGTTATTAATAATAACAATAGTCACCTACTAAAAATAAATATCATCTATTGCTAATAATAATGAATTTTAAAAGATTTTAAAATCAATAAAATAATTCTTTACGTGTCCAATACGTATCGAAAATTTTAAAAAAAATATATAAAATAATTTAAAAAAAAAAAACATCATGTACGTATTAGAGCGTGTCCAAACTTGAATACACTATCCATACGTACGCAGTACGCAATACGCAATACGGTTACGCGTATACGCCATTGCTAGGCTGCTTTTGCAGCTATGCAATAAGCTCGTCTTCAAGATAGTTATACTCAAACGTGAACTCAGTCTTGATCCTTTGGCACCTGCAAACCAATGCAATGCATTATGATTACCATAGATTTGAATAGGAAACTTTAAAAAAAAAATAAATAAAAGAATAAGTGTATTAGAAAATAGAATTATCCCGGAGAAAAGGAGACCGTGTTAAGTGCTTCAGAGAAATACGAAGAGCAAATAGTGTTATCATATGTTAAACGAGGTAGGAGAATGCTTCAAGTTGATATAGACAAAAACCAAAAAAAAAAAAAAAGACTTATGGAGCTTGATGAAACAATGATCTCAAATATAACACGAGAGCGTTAAAAGATCTATATAGATGACTCCACCTAGCGGAAAAAAAAGGCTTGGTTGATTTGGGTCTGGTTATAACACAACAATTACTTGCTGTCCCAGTCCAGTTATGGCAGTGGGAAGCAAACAAAACAGTAGGATAATATGCTTATAAAACTTACAGGCAACCAAAAGAGTTTAGATGCAATTAAAAACCGACAAAAAAAGTAAAATATCGAATCTAACTTACCATCCATGCTGGAGATCGTCATTGGCAATATGAAAGTCAAAGTACACATAAGTTCCCTGTTCGAATTCATCATTGGCAACTTTTGGCTCTTCGTGCCGTTGGAACCATGTGTTGTATTTTCTGTGGTATCTCCAAGATTGCTTCTTTAGCTCTTTTGCGGCTAAGTATTGTTGGTAAGTGTTCTGCAGAATAATATTATATCAGAACATGCTAATGACAATATGACAAAAAATGCGTTGTGTAGCTGGGAATAACTTCTCAGAAAGGTAATACGTAAAATCACCTGTTGATAGTAAAACGCAAAGAACAGTGTATCAGTACCGTAGCTGTCCAGAGAGAATCGCTCCCAGAAAGCAGGATTACTCACAATGGGCGCCTGAACTTGAGGATAGCTGGGAGGAGTTACTGCAGGGTGTCTCTGTAGAAGCAAACAGACGATAATCATTCAACCACATACTAGACAAAGTCCAAAGTCAGAACGTGCAATGAACTTAATATATCATGCATCCATACTGGAACGTAGCTCCTGGGGCGTTCCGAGTCCTTTGGTTGTGGGAGTTTATAAAATGCAGACTCAAGCATCTGCATATTGTACATCTGATCATGCATGCCCCCAGAACTCACAGTTGACGCACTCAGGCTATCACCAATGGCACCAAGATCAGAAACACTTCTCCGGCCAATGACACCGAGGCCACCAGAAGGCTGATTGGGTTGTAAGGGTTGTCCAGGAGAGAGATCGATGTCCCTAACTACTTGAGAAGGCTCTGTCAAAGAGCCAGATACTCCCGCCTGCAGCAAAAAAGTGTTTACAAGGATATTTGATCATGCCATTTTTATGACATTTACAAGAAATCTGTCCAGACCAAACAACTACGAGAGTAATTATATGGCAAACAGTTGATAATCCAGTGCTAATAGATACATTCTAAGCTGTGCTCATCTGACTTATTTCATCATCATGCAAGTTACAGACAGCACTGTTTTATCAGCAACAATCAGCTCCTAATAATCTTTTGTGAAATAATAAGAGTTCTAGGCAAAATAACTAGCATTAAAACACGAAAATTTCTTCCAGATCTGAAATGTAACCGAGATAAAGGTAACAATGATCTGAAAACAGAAAACTGAATTAAACACATCCTAAAATTCCCAAATTGACCTCGCCTTCCATCTTTAGATAAAACTAGTAATAGAATAAGATAGACAGCAGAAAACAACAAATTCAATAAATCCAAGTAATGATACATATCGTTAAGTAAAGACAGAAAAGTAAACAATAAATAAGAATTATTCAACTTACAGAAGAATCAATCAAATAAAGTGAACAGAAAACAATGAATATGAGTTGTTCAACTTACGGAAGAATCAATTAAATATTGAGAATTCAGATCATCCTCATTCATGAGGTTCTTGCCTCCAGGACTAGGAGCTGATTCTGATATTGACTCCTCGGGTAAATTCTGCGATTGCTGCTGCTCCTCCACTTTCAAATTGTTAACATCTGCATAAGACACAAACAAGCAGATACCATTCAGTTTCTAAAATTGGTAAATGCAAGCTGTCTACCATACTTTTCCATGCTAATCCATATTTTTATGAAATTCGCATGTTCCCTTGTACTGTTGTAGATGAACATTCACGCAAAATTATATCCAAATAAAGCGGGGATGTTATGACAACTAACTAACTCAGTTAACCGAAGTACAGGGTGTTCTGCAAGTTCCTAGAAGCAAAAGACAGTGCATCCATCATGAAATTTAATTCAGAAAGAGAGGGAACAGCCCATTTGTTGTGTTTTAAAAGGAGAAGAGAAGAGGAAGAATATAAGAAAAAGATGAAAAAGAAAGAACGAACGAAATACCAGAATCTTTCTGGCCACCTGACATAAATGCCTGTTGACTAGACTGTTGGTGGATAGAATGGGGCTGCTGTTGTAAGCTGGCAGACGTAACAGCATTGAGAGCTGGTGCCTGAATCCCAAGTCCCAGACCAGATTGCGGCGAGATGGATGAGTTTTGAGGAGTAAACTGTACAAATACAATATCGCATGAAAAACAAGAAACAGTACAAATAAATTACATGGACCTATGAACAACACCTACATGAAAATTACAGTTTCTACACTTATGTTGTTTAAAATAACCCTACATAATTTAATATTTTGTATTTACTCAATTGTTTAAAACAATTTCATAACATGTCTGAGATTATAGATTTAAGTTTTAATTTGCGAATATCTTAATGCCATGAGATCAAACAACAGCAGACTAAAACCAAACAATGCATATACAAGTACTGATCATTGCATTGGTCAACAAAACTCAGTGACAAATGCACAAATAATGGCAGAAGATAGAGCACAACCGATGTAGAGAGTTTGGTAGAGAGTCATAACCCGCAAAAGAAGTTAAAGTTATCATTATCTTTATCTATACAATTGAACTTATCTTGTGCAACCAAAAAATGATGTGCTGTAAACATTGAGATACATGCTTCTTTCTCATTAAGAATTTAGTTTGCTTACATGGGCAAAGATTTTAGTTTGCTTACATGGGCAAAGATATTTGCCCTAACTTCATTGCTGATCCAGAATATTTACAATAAACAGAGTGAATATAACAATACATATAAAAATATTCACAATATGCATAGCTACAGAATAATTGATCCAGACCAAGGACTTTCTGAGATTTCCTCTCAGGCTTCTTCCTAAGAAGAGAGGTTAGGAGTTTGTTCTTCTTCATGGTAATTTCATTACCCAAAATACGTAAACAAAAAGAAAAGAAGAGGAGGGTAGGTAGATAGAGATTTTGAGCAATGTGTGTCAACAAGAACCCAAGAAATATAAAAAAATGCAATCAACATAAAAAAATAATAATCAAATTAGTGTGTAATTGTAGAAAAGCAGGCACAGATCAAGGTTATTCGAAAAGTATAATAGTATGTAAAGCAATAAAATACAACCACGTGTAATAATATGCAGCAATAGTTGCATGTTGACGATGGTGATTTTTTTAGGTTCTATTACTCATATGCCAATAACACGATGAGCATTATCAGCAAACCCACCCCAGCTTCACAACTCAGAATGAGAAATAACATGCATGATATGAACGGATTACTTATCAAAGTTTGATTCAAACCATCAAATTACCCACAATCTGAAAATTCTACTTGCAATCAATTTTTCCATAGGTTGTCTGTATCAAAGAAAGCAGGGCAAACAACTGAAAATCTCTACACAAGAGAGCACCTGCTGCAAAAGTGGGTTCTGTTGGGAAGAAAATTGCTTATTTCCTCCAAGAGGCATGCCAAGAAGGTTGCTGTGACCTTGTTGTTGCACTTGTTGGAGCCGTTGCAAGAACTTCTCCCTCTGATCAGGCGCAATTTCCGTTCTTCCACGAAACTGCCCCTGGAAAAACATAAATCTAAGTTCCAATAATAAAATAGCAACATTTGATTGACGTACAGTTTCAAACTGAGTCACACTTCTTGCAAAGTCTTTTTGTTCCCTTTTGGGGCATATAAGGCAGATTCCAGATAGTCCTTGTTTTTGTGGACAACTCGTTCAGCAATCTCGTTTGATTTGATAGTTCTCTCGTTTCTTTGGAAATAATAGTAATAAGGATAATAATTTATGTAATTCAAGAATGCAGATCACACACCCTCCAAAAGTCCAAATTTTACAACCAACAGACACATTAATGGGTCACATTTCCAAAATTTGACAGCATATGCATGCAACATTCAAAAGAGGGATGCATCTGACTTCCAAATTGAATTCAAAACGACTTTCAATTACCTCTATTATTTTGTCTACGTGTTAAGATCCTGAAACAGTTGAATGAACAAAAGCAGCACATGCTTCAAATTTTACAACCAATAGACACATTAACAGGTCACATTTCCAAAATTTGATAGGGTATGTATCAATGTATGCAACATTCAAATGGGCAACACATGTAACTTCCAATTTGGATACTAAATCATTGTCAATTACCTCTATTATTTTGTGTATGTATTAACATTCTCAAACAGTTCCATGAACAAAAGCAACAATAATGTTCACCAGGAAAGTTTAAACTAAGAGCACTAATAGGTTCATGACACCTGTTACCTACTGTAGGACACTTATTTTAATTTTTTAAGATATGACATGGGGATTACAAAAAGTGAGCAAGCTGTTCACAAAAACCTAAAACAGCTGAGCAGAACCTTAAAATATTAAAAAAAACACAGAGAGAGAGAGAGAGAGAGACTATCCCCTCGATGCCAGAGGCGGAGCACTCAACTAAGTTGTCCACCAAAATGGATTGCTATATGTGTACTTCAGATATTTCAATGCAATCCCAAAATTTCAGCTATCTGTTTTAAAAATTTAAAATTTTCTGTCATGGCAGATGAATACCCAATAGAATCCACAATACTAAACACTAAAAGATCTTAGCAGCCAGATAAATCACTATTATTCAGACTTAAACATCTAAAACTTGAAGTATTAGTTCACTTCTTTCTACAAGACCTTATAAGATAGACTCATACTATTACAAATATGACTTCAAAAATTATTTCTACAAGACCTTGGCAGCCTACTAACTCACTGTTCTAAAGATGCATACATCTACAAGTACCACCTGTTTCTAACATGCATACTTCTACAAGTATCACTTGTTAATACGAATTGTTTTCCCAAATATAAATATGCTCAAGTCGGCTGAAAAGACAGTATCATGAACTAATAAATATGGAATGAGTTACACAGATTCCAGAATAAGTTGAAAGAACATGTTCTACTTTAAAGCACAGAAGCAAATATATACGTACATGCAACAGCACAAACAGAACTGCAAATAAAAGCATGAAACAGAACAGTGAAAATGACAAACCGGTTCATTCTGGTTTTGAAAGGAACTTCCAGTTCTCCATTGCATGCCCATAGAAGGGGTAAAAACCCTGCCAGCCATACCCCCAGTCTCTCCAGCATTATTAGAATCAACTGATCCAGTTCCATCATTAGCTTTGGCAGCCTGAGACAATATCATTTGGTTACTAAGTGGGGAAACCAGAGACTGTACCAAGCCACTATTCCCAAGTCTCTCATCAGCTCCCAAAATACTTCTCTTTGCCACATCTGAGGCTGAAGGAACTGCACCAAGGTTGCTATTGCTTGGAACTGCAGTGGGAGAACTAGGCGGGATGCTTGATGGAGGTTGGCTGGGGACGCCACCTCTATCAATGCCCCTTACATCTGTGAGAGATGGAGATGATCTATGACCAGGGAAGCTCGCAATATCTTCTTCCTTTGTAGAACTTTTGAGATTTACAGAAGGTGAAGAACTAATGGAACCTGTATTATCGAAGACACCTCTTACTGAACTTGAACCTGGAAGGACTGGTGAAGCGTTTGATATATAGGACAAACTCTGTGCTGGAACATTGATGGAAATAGGAGTTGTGGGACCAACAGCTGGAGTTGATACAGTAGAACCAATGCCACTGCTTTTTGCAGGAGGAGTTCTAGCAGCTACATCTGAATTACTATCCTGGGAAGCTGTATCATCGCCTTGCTCTTGGACAGAGGTGCCCTGCTGATGCGTGGAAGTGACAGTGGCCTAGAAAGGAAACCAGGTACCACACTTACACATGACAGCAACAAAAAGGGCAAAGCAAATTCATGAAATAAAAATAAATAAATAAATATATTCTGGGTAAAACAACATGCAGTATAATTAAACATTGAAACAAACCATCTCTCATTGTCCAGGGTTAAAAGAAGAAGAAAAAAACACACAAGTCCCCCATCCCCCCCCCCCCCCCCCCCCCCCGGAGCAAAAAAAACACTAATTCTAATCAATAAAGAAGACAAAGTGGCCTTCAAATGTAATGAAATGCATCTAAAACCAAATGATATCAAGGAAATCATAAAAACCTAATATATGTGCGCAAGTCACTAATCATCCCACAGATAAGAAGTCAGACAATACAAAATTAAGAAAAGGATATGTTTAATTTGGTAGCATTTAAAACACTGACCATGTCAGCCTGATTTCATCGAACCTCTTAACTCAATAATAGTCCTGAACATGTCCTAGGACCTAAAAGTTTACCTGGATATATATTTTAATTTTTGAAAGAAAAAAAATTAAGAAAAAAATGACCAAACGTTCCACATAGACACATAGGCAGCAGTCACTCCGAAATCAAGTTCATTAATTGGGTAATAAATCAAATCAAATAGAGATGGACCATGGCCAGATGTTCTATCACCTTTTCAAAATCTTTAACAGATCCAAAGTTCAACACAAATCACAGATGTACGGCTAATTCAGCTAACACTAAAAGCAATGAAATAAAAAATGAAAAACTACAGGCATTTGAGATGCTGAAGCTGCCAATGAAGCCTTCAAGTTAATTGCCGGTGCACCCTGCCAACAAGTTCAATTATATTTACTACAAAGTTTCATATAAATTAAAATGGAAGAATGATGACTTAATTTGCTAAATCTCATGGGAGAGGGAGATTAACACAATAGATTCCTAAAGCTCAGAAAATCAAGTCAGATATTCAAAACCCAAAAGGAATCAGCAGACAGATTAGAAAACTGATCCTAGTGATCACAAATTTAGACCATTTTCAAAGTGTTGTTGAATGCTAGTGCTAAGAAACAAGTTTCTCTTTTTCTACATCTAAACTCTTATTTTACCACAGGAAGCCTAATGACGAACCTAAAGACATCATTCAACTAAAGTAGCCCAATGCATTTTACATTCGCCAAGACCAATCAGTTAAATTCATCAAGCAACAAGCCATAATGTACAAAAGAGACAATACCTAAACAACCATTAATTTCAAAAGTAACCAATAATATCAAAAATAAAGCATCAAAGACGAGGCAGACATGTTTATCAGAATATTACATTAAGGGGCAGTAACTGAAGCATGATAATGCACTGACAGATAGAAAGAACTCATACAGAGCAAATAGGATTTATTGTTTGTTAAAAATTTTCTACAAGGAAATTGCCAATTGAGTATAAACAATTTTCAAACCAATTTTTACAAGGAAAGTGGAGTTGGCCAATTGGGGAAAAAAAGAAAGAATTGTAGGATTGGCATTGATTAAGTAAAATTTTATTAACAGACCACCTCCACCACCAAGTGCTAACGCTAACAAGGTTCCAAATATTTCCACATACCTATGACGAAGCATAACAACGTTCTTTAAATTCCAAAACTAACAATTCATTTTCAGCCTTTGACATAATACCAAGATTCGAAAACTCGGTATGCGGTGTCGGGCGATCTCCCCTGTGAGGTGAGGCAGAAAACCTCGAGGCGATAGCCTCAATCCGAACACGGAAAAAACTAAAAACATCCAAATAAATCATCCACAACAAATCCATATAAATTAATACATAAAAACATCCATCAAACTAAATAAAATGAAACATAACAAAATAGGTTATGAAATAAAATGACTGATAATCTCTAAATAGGCAATCATTTGTGTCTAATAATATGAAATGTGGGTTTAAGTGTCATCTCCCAAAAAATCATCATCATATATAATTCATATAATAAATAAATTTATTAATAAAAAATTACAACAAATAAATAAATATAGTAGTAAATATTGGGTATTTTTAAAGATAATAATTATTTTTCCATTTTCGGCGAAGCATCGGGGTCGAGTTACGCTGCAATGTGATTAACAATATTGCCGATAAGGATTTCAAAATTGAAAAATTTTATTTTCTATAGCATATTTTCCTATAAAGAAGCTCAATTCGGGACTTTATATTTTATATTTTATTTTATTTAAAAAAAAAAAAAAAAGTAGCTTTAAGGCTTCTAGGTCGTGGCATCTGCCTCAAACCACTTCCGGCCGCCCCGACTCGAGGCGTCATGAGGCCAGCCGCCTCGGACCTTTGAGGCGGGTCTGTTGAAAACTTGGCTTGAGACGACAGCATCAACGCGTCGTGAGGCAAATGGAGTTTTAAAACTATGCATAATACAACAACCAGAAAGTATACATGGCAGAAAGACTTCACCTTGACAAGACCAGGAGGACCAATTGTAACCAAATCTTCAAGAGATTCCACTTTATCCAGGGGTAATAAGTGGTAAAGCTCATCAACATCACTAAATTCTTCAAAATCCTCCTACAATAAAGAATATAGAAATGAAAAAACTTATGTAAGTGACCCAAAAGAGAGCACATAAAAATAGTCCCTCAAATAAAAACAATAAAAAGATAAATGAAGTTATAGGCAGAATTTCTTGACTTTGCAACGACTAAAACATGCAGCTTACAACAAGCAAAATGAATGTGATCAAACTTTTGAGTGATAAAAACCTGATTACGTTCCACATAATCTTCCAATATGTCTTTGACATCATTGACCTGCTCAGGACTCAATTCATCATTGTCCAGTAACCTCAAGATCAACTCTAACTTCATTATGTGAGCCTTGTGCCGAGTAATAGATGTCTCTAAATGTGTCTGAAGAACAAAAGGGATAACATTGTCAACAAATTAGTTCATTTAAAGGATAAGATTTTTCTTTTTCAATTTTATCTAACCAATCTTGGTGGCCTTTGCTTTCCTTTCTTCACAGTTAGCCCTTCAAGCTCTGCCTCAAAAGCATCAATCTGGGATTCTAACTCTCCAACCTACTCAAGGACATAACTTGTTGTAAAGCTAACTACAAGAGAGCTAACTACAAGAGAGCAATTTAGGTACTAAGAAGCAAATTTTGGAATAAGAAACTGCACCAAGTTATAGCCATTCCTTGGCACAGGAGCAAGAGACATAAAAGTTAAGCAAAAGGGCTGGTTCCATACCAAGTTATTCAGCCAATCCCTCGTCTCCGATTTGGCCTTCTCCTTTGGATCCTTCATAAATTACAAAAGGATTTAACACAACAAAAAATGGCATAAAAAGTAATTTGATTAAGTATTTTAAAACGATTACCGAAACTGCAAAGCATAATCTTAAAGTAATTATCAATTTAACTGAAAAGTGCAGCAATGTACAAGGTGTGCAAAATGACAATAGAGGATGATGAAGAAAACAGCAAAATAATGAGTGGAAACTCCAGACAGCTGCCCAGTAATGCTCTCTACAGCAGCGGAGCCAGGATTTTCTTCTAATAGAGACAGCTATTAGAAGCCAGCTTTACTGCAGTAGAAATAAGCATGGAAGAAAGATATTTTAAAACCAGAACTGACCCATGCTCTCTTCCCCTAAAGTTTCAGACAGTGAAGATGCAAAAAAAAACTCGTAAACATTAACACAGAAACCATAATTTCTTAAATTTTGGACAAATTATATAAAACACCAAGAATCTGTGTAATGCTGTCAATTTAAATTTATTAAAAAGAAGGGAAGAGAGAGAACAAGGCGTGCAACACTTACAGTTTTAGGTTGTTGTCCCAACCCTTCTTTAGAAAATGCTTTTGTCTTAGTCTCCTTTTCACATATTTTAAATCTTTCCATTTCACGCTCAATAAGCTTGCGAGCATCCACCAGAGCCTGCTCATAAGAGGCACTGACCTATGTCAACATATACCAAAAGAAAAAGATTAACTGCCGACCCCAACTCCAAGAGAAATAATATTGCGTCGCTTATCTATTAAATTCTTACTACTATTATAAGGATACACGCATTGAATACGATGTGAATGTAATGGGTGGGGTATTTACGGTTGTGGAGGCTTTCTTTCCCGATGACATTGACATGCAAAGTAAGGTGATAAATGAGGAGTTGGCTTCGTATAAGACAAAAGATCAAACTTTCGGTAGAGAAGTGGCGGCAAAAGCATGTCGGGGATCTATTGATGTTTTTAATACAGGTAAAAACAAAATATTCATTTGAATTATTTTGCATATTACATAAGATTTAGTATATTTCATTTAAACTATTTACGTTAATTTGTAGTTTCATGGTGGCGTACGTATGGACACCATACACCTAACTTGCTAAAAATGATAAAAATGATACTTTCATTAACCACTAGTTCATCCGAGTGCGAACAAAATTTGAGCACTTTCGAGGGGGTAAATATTTAACATTAGTTAAATACGTAAATATTTTAATTTTTAATTATTAATTGATTTATTTAAATTATTTATGTAGATTCACACGAAAAAAATGAATAGACTAAATGTGAATCGATTAAACAACCTAATCTTTATTTCCTTTAATGTCAAGTTGCAGAACAAGTAGAAAAAGGAAGAAGGATATGAAATTGGATGTATTACTCACAAAAGATGCTACTAATGCACAATGATGAATTGTTGAGGGTGGTGAATCTAGTGATGATGAAGATGAAGAAGTAGAGCCCGGTTCGGGGCTTACTTGAAGGATGGTTGGAGAAGCATCTGGGGCAGATGAAATGTTACAACCTCGGAAAAGCACTAGGAATGCTGAATACAGAGAACTTAATGAAGAAAATTTTGATTCTGATGAAGAACCTATGGATAATGAGTTTGAACTGGATGAAGAAGAATTAGAGGATAAAAACAAAGTTAAATTTAGTAAATTTAACTTTGTTAAAGGAAGAGGAACTTTAACTTTAACTCTAACTCTAACTCTAATTTTGGACTTAATTAAAGGATGTTTCATGGATTGACCAGAGATTTTGATGTTTGATATGGTTGATTGAGTTTGATTTTATATTTTATTACATTTTGATTGAATTTATATGATTTGGATTATTTATGATGTTGGAAAATATTAGGTTTTAATTGTTTGCCGACTAATTGCCTAGGCCCCGCCTAGGCGCTGGGTGGTCGCCCGACTAGCACCTAGCGCGTTTTAGAACACTGACTAATCTCAAAACACTGCAATTAATAATTCCCAAACACGAATAGAAAATGAACGAAAGCATTACGAAAAAGGCTGAGACTGACCTTCTTGTCCTTGATCTCACTTGACTGAATCCATGTCTTGATCTGGTCTCGGTACCTCTGCAGCTTCTTGATCTCCTTCTTCAAGTCAGCCTCAAACTTCTCTTTTTGGTTGGCATTGTCTGTATCATATACCTTTAAAAAAAAAAAAAAAAAAAAAAAAAAAAAAAAAACCATATGCAAAAACAAACTGAGAGCAATATAAATTAAATACAGGAAATCATTACCAATATCCTATAAATTATAATTGCCAAAGAGAGAATATTTAAATAAAAAGAAAAATAAAAGAAACTATAAATTTAAACCACAAAACCTAAGTCAATTGAAAAAAAAAAAAAAAAGAAATTCAGCAAGAAAATCAAAAAATCTCCTCTAATGCCCCTAAAGACAATCAATAGGGAAACACAAAGAAAAGTACGGAATCTAATTCAACTAGCCTAAAATGCTCTGGTGTGTAGAGTCTGTAGGCAAGTTACCATCGATAGAAAATTGTAATCCTCATATATACAAGCATGTACGAATGAATTCCAAAACATTTATGAATGTGCAAGCACTAACTCTTTTGTAATTAGTAAAGAAAAGAGAGAAACTGCAAATATTGTACAAGTACATAGTAGGAGCCATCCTATCCCAACAACGTTAAACCTGAGTTTGTACACAAGTGATTAGAGTCAAATTAATCACTTTATACATGAATAAACAATTTATACATACGTATTCTGAAATAAATGTCAGTGAGAAAAACCAGAAAGTTATTTGAAGGCAAAAAAAGAAAAGAAAAATTAAACATTTAACAATCGATTTGACATAGGGCAGGTTTCTGAGTGCTCTCATGAAAAACACAAAGCACTTTTTATTTTTTTAAAAGTTGTTTTTTTGAAAACTACCTATCAAATGTTTCTCCAAAAAGCACTCCAACGCCTTTCATATCAAAAAAAAAAGTAAGCTAATCTCTAAATAATTGTCACAGGAGGGCTCTTCAACTATTTAAGACGATGTGAAAATCAGTCAAATAAACTCTAATTCTAATCAAGTAATTGCACATGGCTCGAAATGTACAGATGGAATTATTAACGATTCAAAGTTCCCTCTTTATATATTTACTCAATACTTATTTAACACCCTTCAAACATTACAAATAATGTAAACATATACACTCAAACATAGATAATAAAAATCACTCAAACAAACTTAGGGTATGTTTGAAACTGCACTATTCTTCCACTTAATCCTGAAATCACGACACTTTGGTAAATATCCACTTTAATTGGCCGCTAATGTTTGCTAAACCTCAATTTCACTTATACTTGGACGCGGGTGATTTCATTTATTCCACAACATATAGAGATCAAATCAACGTAATCCCAGACATACCCCAAGCGAAATGTACATACAAGTCACATTTATCACTTTGTTAAAAACAGATAATACACAATTTACAGATAAAAACATACAATTAAATCGAAGTTTGGAAACTTGAAATGATCGAATGCATTACGAATCAGTAAGCAATGCGATGGCATATACATTGATGAAATGAAACATAAATCCAACTCAAAATTGAATAAGCAACACATTGAATACGTAGAAATACCTTGTTCCAGATGCTATCGAAGACGTCGACGCCTTCCTGAACTTTCTTCAACACTCGATCGATCTCGCCTTGTAGCTTTCGACTGGCGCCCATTTGGATATATAATCGCACGAAAATCAAAATTCGATTTTTGGAAGGGAATTTTTATCATTCGAATTGAAAAGGGGGGGTTTAGGGTTTTTTAATTAAATAATAAAATGCAGGTGATTTTGAGTAATGGGCGTCAGTGATGATTGATTGAATCATTGGGAAAGCAAAAGAGATGCCGACGTGGCAGTGGATTTTGTTTGGGTTTTGTTATGGGCTGCTGGGCTTTAAAGATCTCTGGGCCTTCGTGGCCCAATGTAAAACTAAGTAGGAATTTCGTGATAATTTATTTATATAATATCGTGTTTGGTAAAATAGTATGTGATTGAATTGTAGTGTATTGTGTTAAATTATTATTGATATAAAAAGTATATGATTAAATGGCTGAACAATGCTCTTGAAATTGGAGTCATTTCTCATTGGTAACTCTTGTCTCTCGTAGGTTAGGCCAGGAAGATTTTCTCCCGTATGGGAATAGATTTTCAAGGTGTATCTCAATAGATAGAGAATAAAGAATTTCGAGTTAAGTCTTGATAGATTTCTAGACAATATTATAAATATATATGTATTTAGAGTCTCAATAGACGGAAAGATAGAAAGAAAGAAACTGGAGTCAGTTTAGTTTTCAGAAAACTGAATACATGATATCATAGTGGTGTTTGTGATAATGAAAAACATATACTGCATCCGATTAATAGATTTCAATACCCAGTTCAAATACCTACCTAATACACTAATCGTCAGCTTGTAGAATCTACAAATAAAACAATCCAAAAGTTCGAAACTAACAAAATAAGCTCATAAAACTTGGAACTCTGGTTCGACAGGAAAACATGACATTACAAAATCCAAATCCATAATAGATTCCAATATCAAACCAAGTAAAATTTAAGACCACATTCAAAACTGGACTATATGTGAAAGAGCATCTCTCGGACATTTTCAACCAGATAAATCACTTAGTGGTCTCCTGGAAGTGACTTGATGATATCAGAATCACCTGCAAAACAAAGAATGGAACAGTTAATTCATAAAGCTTCCTGGAGGAAAGCCACATGCAGCAGCGATTAGAGCATAAAGCATAGAGTCGAGAAAACAATGTGAGATTATACCTGCATCGACAATGCTCAAGCAAGACACACGGAAGTACTTGCCGCATGCTGTTCCCAAGTCAACATTGTCTGGAATTTTATTATTAAAAGAATGAGATAAAATCCACAAGGAATAATAACCAAAGTACTGCTATCAAGTGGGAAATCTCAGATCAACTAAACAAAGCTTCCGACCAAAGTGAAGAAGATATAAAATGCTAACAAAAGAGCCACAGCAGCAGGTCATTCACTAAGCATGGGTGAAGAAACCATTACATCTTCAAGTTTGCTGATTACTGATGCCAATTCTATACATTTACAGACAACTGTGAAACACGCCGAAATTAAATCAAGATCCATATACTAAAATGTATCCAATAATGGGCACATTACCCTCCACAAAGCTAATATAGAAAATACAAATTGTGATAAACACAAACGGTGATACAATACACTTTGAATGTGTGAAATCGTCATTTCTTATTCTCACATGGACAATAGTTTAAACATTTTCATATATATACACACAAAAATATAAATTAATGGGTATAGCCGCAACGGTGAAAATTGCACAAACAAACAAAGCAATTACTACCAAGTGGGGTCTTTTACCTGAAATTCTTTGATTCATTAAGCTTAGAAATGCATAAATATCACTACAATCTAGAACAATCTTCATCCATTACTAGATTAAGATTTGAATATCGATTTCTCCAACCACACATCCAAGGTTCGAAAACTCGGTGTGCGGTGTGAGGCGGTCCCTCACGTGAAGCGAGGCGGTCGAGGCGACAGCCTCAATCCGAACACGAAAAAAACTAAAAGCAATAAATAATCTACAACTAATACATAAAAGAATCTATCAAAATTAAACAAAATGAAATATAATAAAATAAGTTGATGAAATAAAATGACCGCTAATCTCTGAATAGGATATTATTTGTGTTTAATAGCATAAAATGTGTGTGTGAAGTGTCATTCTTCAAAAGGCCATCATCATATATAATTTCTATCATAAATAAATTTATTAATAATAAATTATAATTAATAAATATATATAATAGTGAATGATTATTTTTAGTGATAATTATTTTGCCATCTTCGGCTAAGCATTGAGGTAGCTCTCTGTTAATAACTTAATATGGTGAAAATTTTATTTTCTGTACCTTTTTAGTCTATAAAGAAGCTCAAGTTGAGACTCTTTGTCACTACTTTCAGTTTCCTTATATTTATATTTATTTTTCTTTTAAAAATAATGACTTCACGGCCGCCTCGACTCGAGGCGTCATGAGGCGGGCCGCCTCAGGCCTTTGAGGCGGGCCGCCTCAGGAAACTCGGTTTGAGGCGACAGCCATAGCTGCGAGGCGGCGCCTTGAGGCACGCCTCAGATGGAGTTTTTAAACTATGCACACATCCAATTCAACCAGAAAGTAAATTCAATACATCATGGCTCCTGGGAATGGGATCAAATGGGCAACACCAAGATCAACAAAAACAAAATGAAACATAAAAAGCACTTACTTCCATTATAGTGATGAACACCAACTTTAGCAAGCATAGCATAGTACTCGATCTCGGATTTTCTCAACGGTGGGCAATTATTAGACAAAATAATCAACTTCCCTATCAATAAAATTAAAAACCCACAAAAATCCCAAATCAAAAATCGAAACTTAATCAGAAAACACAAAACTTCCAACCCTAGAAATCACAAAACAAACCCTTTGAGCTCCTAAGAGATCGAAGAACAGTTTTGTAACCAAGCGTGTATTTGCCGCTCTTCATCACAAGGGCCAGCCTGTTGTTGATGCTCTCATGAGTCTTCTTCTACAATAATGAAAAACAAAAAACAAAAAATCCAAAAAAATTAACGACGAATTAAATGTGAATGCATCAGGTAAATGAAGATAAAGGGAATAGGAGTCTTTACTGTTTTCTTGCTGGTCACCATTTTCGGCCAATTGGTTGCCTGGAAAATCAGAGAGAAAGTGAAGGAAAAAGTTAGTGGAAATACAGGGAAAAAAAAACAAACAAACAAACAAACGAAATTGACTTTAGGGTTTGCTTAGATTTTGTCTTACAGTAGAGCGGCGATAGACTGGCAATCAAACCCTAGAGGGCAAGATGCAGGCAGATTTATACTCATCCTCTAGGGTTTCTTTATCACTGCTTAACGCACGTGTGAATCACGTGTCGCTTGTTTTTTTTCCCTCTTTTTTAAATGGATTTTTAACCCTCAAATTTAGTAAAATATAATTAATTTCTAACTAGCTATAAATAGGGGTGGGAGCGGTTCGGTTTGGTTCGGTTTTTACTAAAAACCGAACCAAATCATATTTTACGATCCGATTTTTTTACCTCTCAAACCAAACCATTAAATAACGATTTGGTTCGGATTGAAAAAATTTTAAACCAGCGGTTTACGGATTGGTTCGGTTCGATTTACGGATTATTCTACTTAAAAAAAATTCATCCACTTAAGTGAAGACAAAAAAAAACTAGTCTAGCGAACAAATAGTATGAAGTGCTACGGTGTAAGCTGTGACTCCAGAAAACACATGCACTCAATAGAGGATTGAAAAATGAGGCACAATTAATTCTTGTATTTTTTAAAAATTACCTCCAATAATAATGCTATCATCATTCTAATTTAGAGACAAATCCAACAGCTTACTTTCAAAAATAAACCATAAAACAAAAAATTTAAGAATAAAATTATTAACAAATAAATTTAAGAATAAAAGTATTAACAAAAAAATTAAGAATAAAAGTATTAACATACTAATAAAAAGAAAGCATAAAGTAAAATTAAAAGAAAAATACAAATCTTTTTATAAAAATATATAATTTTTTAATTACAACGGTTCGGTTCGGTTTAACAGGTGTGGTTCGGTTTAGCATCTGAACCGAACCGTAAACCGTTTGGGGTGGGCCAATCCGAACCGCAAACCAAATCGTTAGAAAAAAACCGTAAATTCGGTCCGGTTTGGTTCGGTTTGCGGTTTGGTTTGGTTCGGTTGATTTTTTTTCCCACCCCTAGCTATAAATATGTATGTTTTAAGAGCATGACTGAGGTACCCAGGGGTATGACATACCCCTGGGTTCCTCACCGTTTGATCACTGTAAAGTGATCCAACGGTGAGTAAAAAAAAAAAAAGGAGAAAACCGGTTAAGCCGGTTATCTGCCTTAAATATAAAAGGCCAGCTCTCTCTCTCAATTCATCTCTCTCACAACAAGCAAAATTTTCCCCTAATTGTTGCCCTAAAATTTTCCCCAAATTGCAATACTCTCAGGTTGTGCTTCATCATCCCTGATTAACTCTGCCACTGGTCAACTCTGCCGCTGCTACAGTTCATCCTCTACGCCTTCGTCGGTTTTTGTGGTGAGCTAATCTTGATTACATTGCATATTTGTTCTCTTGTTTCAAATATTGCATGCTAGTGTTTTGGTAATTTGTGCCCTAAACCTGATTCAAATTGCCTCACCTACACCACAAAATCCTCCACTTTTTAGGTTTTCCACGAACGAATCAACAAAACTTCACATAAAACCCAGTTGTGTTATGTTTTCAGACACAAAACTAAGGGGGGTGTATTCAATTGAGATTTTAAATGACTTTTTTGAGTTAAATAAGTCTTGTGGTATTCAATTAAGATTAAATAATCTAAAAAGTCTTGTGGTATTCCATTAAGACTATTAGGATTTTTTAAAGAGTCTATCCAATTCTAGTGATATTCAATCAGGACTTTAAACAAGTAATAGAAAGTCTTATGGTATTGAAAAACATAATTATTTTGAAGGATTTTTTTATATGTGTGATTCTGTGGGACTTTTTAGTGAAAATTATAAATATCAAACTCTATAAAAAAAATCATACCCTAACCCATGAGACTTTTTACATAAGATTTTTTTGAATGTTAGAAAACAGAAGATGAACATACACGTTAGCTCTTCATGAACAAATTACTTGCTTATTAGTAATTTCTTCTTTTTTCTTTCAAACAAAACAATATGACTTTCTTTTAAATGCAATTGGTAACGTCATTCCTCCAACCATTTTTCTTAATGAATTTCATTTTCGAGGAGGAAAATTTTATCACATTTAAAGATAATTTCCTAGATTTTCTTCGAGGCCAGTAGAACTTATTCATTCAGATAGATGATAATGTGCAAAGGGAATTTATCACAACAATGATTTTTTTTCCTCGTTTTCTCGCTAATTTTTTACTTGTAATTTTTTTTTTTTAAATAAAAAATAAATTGAAGGAAAAAAATATTTATCAATTATTAAGATCATTGATGCCGATGTGTTATCTTTTATTCATAGGTCAGACTAATGACATTCTATCATAGAAATTATCATTTATTTGTTATCTTTTTGATTGATTTATGATTTTGAATGTTTGTTTTTATTTATGTTTCCATTTCATATTATCCAATTTTTTGTTATTGTTGATGCAAATGTCCATAGCTTTAACCAGTTGACTTTTATTAACTTTTTTTATTTATGGTTCCATTCCATATAATATCAGTTCTAAAAAAGTAAAAAAAAAAAAAAAAAAAAAAAAACTATAATGGTCATTTCAAATCTTACAAATTCTTATGAAATAAGTCTTTTAAAATCTAATATGTAAAAAATATTGATTAAAAGAAATTTCATAAAATCTTGTAAGTCATTACATTCTTTAAATGTCTTTTAAAATCTACAGGACTTATTTATTCATAAATAGTCTTTTAAAATCTCAATTGAATACACCTCCTAAAGCAACTGACTTACCCAGTAGTAGTTCACACAAAATCTTTAACATTTTTTTTATTATGCTGACTACCCCTGGGTATTTGATACTCAGAGGTATGTTAGAAATGCCTATATATATAAAGATCAGTAATTTTGATGATGAGTTTGTTATTATTTTGTGTTAAAAGGGATATGTGGATGAACAATTCAGTCAGTTGCAGAAACTGCAAGATGAGAGCAGCCCCGACTTTGTAGTAGAGGTTGTGTCTCTCTTCTTTGAGGACGCTCAGAAGCTTATTAACAATATGGCCAAAGCTCTGTGAGTTCTTTTGTTTTTTCTCTCTTCTTAAGCTTTTCTTCACATTTTTGAGCTTAATTGTTTTTGTAGCTGATTCTTGAAATTGTTGATTTTCTGTCGATTTGTTGCAGAAATTGCTAATTGCTTCTTTTTTTTCCCCAAATTGTGTTTAGAGAACAACCTAGTGTAGATTTCAAACAGGTAGATTCAAATGTCCATCAATTGAAGGGTAGTAGTTCCAGGTACTTGCAGTTTTGTTATTTTTATTTTTCTTTAACTGGTGGTTTCCCCCCCTCTAAACATGTACTGATGCTCCAATACAGTTGAATATATGTGTAAATGACATGTTTGTTTTTATTTTGTAATATCTTATTATATATGTTTGGAAACTAGTAACTTCACATTTTATGTTCTTTAAATTTGTATTTACTTGTCAGAAATATTTTAAGTAAAAAAATTATTTGACAACATTAATAGAGTTTATCTAACCATATAAAAATTTTATGTTAGTGTTTTTTCAAAAAAAATAATCAACTACAAAATTATTTAAAAGAAATATATATTATTATGTAGTTTACTACATATTTAATACTGTAAAGTTGTTTGATGGTAGGAAATATGATTTATAGCTCCATATGGTGCGGGAAAGGAATCTTAGGGTATGATATATGTGTGTGAGTGTGTTTTAACATATATTTATATACATACTATAGCATAAGCCCATGGTAGAAAATAAATTAATTTTGTAAGAGGATTTTTGGGAATAAAGTTTAAATTATTCATTAATCATTTACCACTAAGTTAATTGTTAACTTAATGATATTAAGTTATTTTCATTTTTAAATTCCACATTAAGTGGAAAACAAACTTGTTAATTTATACAAATTATTGAAATTAAGTCTTAATCGACATTAAGCACGAAAAAATAGGGACATAGTTTTTATTAAACTGTTATATTTAAATGTGCTTCTCAGAATATGCTAGAAATTATGTGAAGCAAAACATAATTGTTCGTTGAAAGAGAACAAATCGTGATATGATCGTTTTTTTTAATTACTATATCTTCAGTATTTGATTAGAATATTGCTTTTCATGTTCAACAGCGTTGGTGCATTGAGAGTTAAAATTTATGCATTGCCTTCAGAAGTTTTTGCGACGCCCAAAACCATGAAGGGTGAGTTTTTGCAACGCACTCATAATGCATGATTTGTTATTTCCCCATTGCAATTCACATTTCGTATAATTTATCCAATTTACCCTTGGAATTGTATGTCTTATTTGATTCAAATGACGACAGAGTTATGTGTGTGAAGTCCAAAAAATCTAATAATGCTAACATTGTGAATTTTCTATTTCTTTCATCATATCAAAGGTTCTCTTGACATGATTAGATGGGCTTTATGTTGTTTCAAGTTTACACACAAGGGTTTGGTTCCTTTACTTTGGGTTTTGCGCTCGAATGTAATAACTTCTTTTAGGGTAGAGACTTTTTCCATCTCAGGTAATGTATGATTTCAATCTAGAGTGAAGAAAACCAAGTAGCTTTTGCCCGCATACAACTTCTATTAATTCTACCAAATTGTACCTTGTCTACCTTGAAATTGCTAAACATTTTGGAGAATTTTGGATATCAAAACAATGAAGAAAACAGTTTATAGTTTGATCAAAGTTGATAGATAGGTGCCTTTTTTTTAATATGTCATCAGTGATTCATTTTTATATGTGATATGAAGAAATGGTTGGTTCATGGGTAAATCTAACTCAGATATGGAATCATCCAAGTGTTTGATTGACTCAGAAATGTTTGGTGTAGGTGCATGACTTGTCTGCATCAAGCGAGTCATGAGTACAATATGTTGAAGAACAAGCTTCAAACACTATTCAGGATAAGTCTAAATGATTATGGAAACAGCTGACAGTTTAATGGATATTTTTAATAACCTAAGCACTGCTTGTGTCCACAAGATCCTCAATATAACTTCAAGGAAAAGTTGTCGTTTTGTAACTGCTTTTGTTTTTCTTCCCAGTTTGAGACTGCCATTTCAAATAAACCCTATTTTGGTTTATCAATTTAATGTTTCAGCTTGTTTTACCTGAAAAATAAGTTTAGAGTGGGTTCTTATTTCAATTTGTCATCAGCTTGGATGTTAAAAATATTCTTGAAATGCTTCATTCATAATGTATCTTTCTTAATTTAAGTCTTTAAATTAGATTCTAATTTTCTTTCACTGTCTCTTTGTTTAGCTATTATATACAGCTGGAGCAACAAATCATTGCTGTTGGTGGGTCAATTCCTTTGGAATAAGTGGCATTGTTGTTATCCCCATTGGTAAAAACTAAAAAGTAAGAAGAGTGTTCTTGTATCATTGAAATTACTTTATGGACGAGTTTTTGTAGTTCTGAGTTCCAGTTACTTTGGTTTGATAATGAAAGATATAATTAGATGTATGTTTAAATCCTACAGGGAGAGAGATTGCTACTACCAAAAAAAATATTTCTATCTCTTCATCTATAAAGTAACAATAACTCATTTCTATTTATTGCTCTTAAATTTTCAGATCAATCTGATCAGAAGGCTGAGGCTGAAATTTCCCAGTTGTCCTCAGGCCATAGATTTAACTGATCTTATAGTGTGGATCCCAGTAATTGCATTGCATGTGGCTGATGTTTGGTGTTCGAACGATATCATTGAACTTGATTTTATATATCCCGCGGAATGAATGTTTGTAGTCTTGCTAGTACTATACCCCGTTTTATGATAATCAAACTAGAGCAATTTTCTATTTTGCTTTCTTTAGCAGATTCTCTCTGTGGGTTGATTTCCTTGGGTTCATGTTAGTCCCCCAGTGGTCGACTTGACATAATAGAATTATGATGATTTAGGGAAATTATTACTTTTACACTGAAAGACTGGCTTGTATGAAAATACCCAAAAAGTTTAAACAATTTCAAATTTACACTCAAATTTTTTGTTAGCGTACTAATTTACGCAACTGCTTCGTAGATCATCATAGTTCCATATATTCCTTTATTTACTGACTTCATTGTTTTGGATGGTATAAATACATTGAGTTGAGGTTCTTGTGTGGTGGATATACTGACTAGTTTCCTTAACTTGTTTTATATCATTTGGACCAACATAACTCCCAGGAAGCAAGAGTGATAATATCATTGCAACTTATTGACTCTCAATTGAATGACAAACGTGATGAGGTCTTACAGTTAGCAATGGGAGAATATAACACACAACAACAACTGATTTCACTGTAAACACCAAGAGTGAAACCTCCGAAATTGTCAGTTAGAATGGAAAAGCACACTAAAAAGAAAGGTCGTTTACGGAGAAGGCTTGACATTTGCGTTACTGGGCATAGTCAATGCATTTTATGTAGCCTAAAAACTCTCTAATGTACCTAATACATTTGAATGCATTTACTTAAAATAGTGAATTATGTTGTGATTGCATTTTGTACACTGAAAAACCGTGGAATGTAGCTGAAAATTATGTAGTTAATGCATTTTGTAGACTGAAAAACTATTAACTGTAGCTTTAAATTATGTAGTGATTGCATTTTATAGTGAATGCATTTACTGAAACTGTTAACTGTTTATGCTCTATGTACTGGTTGTTCTCCTTCTGTAAATTGCTATAAAGGACATTTTTGTCACACTCTTTTCTAAATATTTGTGAGGTTGAAGATGATTGGGTTAAGGTTTGTGCTAGTTTATATATTCCCTGGTTATTGTCTGCATTTGGTTCTCAGACATTCACATTTTGACCAAGAAGCTGAAATTAGAAAATTAACGTTTGTTCTATTTCTGAAGGTTGTGATTGGGTTATATCATTAGAAAATTAATCAAACACTTTGAATGATATATATTTACTGAGTTGAGTTTCTTAGGTGGTATATATACGTACTAGTTTCATTAATATGTTTTATATCATTTGGAACAGCATGACTCGCAAGAAGCAATGAATACAATTGCGTTGTAACTTATTGACTCTCCGTTGAATGACAAACGTGATGAGGTCTTACAATTAGCGGTGGGAGAATATAACACACAACAACAACTAAATTCATTGCAAACACCAAGAGTGAAACCTCCGAATTTGACAGCTAGAATGGCAAATAACACTAAAAATAAAGGTCGTTTACGGAGAAATGATTGACATTTGCGTTAGTTGTATGTTGTATTTTTAGTGTTATTTATGGCACACTTTGTTGTGAGTCACAAACCTAGAAACCCTTATGTTTCTGCGTAAAACTGTCAAACACACTAACACATAACAAAAACAGTGAAACAAAAGTAATGAAAAACGTATGCGCCCTAGCATAACATAAGAGGTGTTTTTAGATAAATTAATAACCCAGAAAAAAAATAGAAAAAAGCCACTCAATAACGTAAGGGGTGAAAAAATAAATTTCCAGATTGTAAAAGTTGATAATCGAACCTGTGACCACTTATAAATTAATCAAACACTTTGCCAATTCAGCTACACATTTACTTTCTCAAAATTGTATCATTAAGACTATATATATTATATTCCACTGCATATTATGTTGACCCTGTTGGGGTTGGTGCTCAGAGCGCCAATTCCCTGATGTATTTCTTTATGAATACTACTGTAAAAATATTTTATTATGAATAATATTTACAGTTTCTATAATATAATATATCTTTTTATATGGTAAAGACGTAATTGACCTTAGGATGACTAGTCATGATATTGTTACAAAAGCGTCGCAACTGACATTGAGTTGTATCATGACGTTGTCATTCTTAGACAGTTCCTGGTCAAGGTTTACACTACTTGGTTAGTAAAGTAAACCCATTGAGACCGGTACATGTCGTATACTGGGATATATGATTCCAATGGTTTCTCAATGAACCATAAGTCTTGGAGACTATTATAGACGTGTAGGTGTTTATAGCGGATAAACACTAAACGACTCACCGAAGATTCTTAATGGATGGTACACCAACGTCAATAAGAATCTTCTCGGGTTGAGTAGCATTTGTGGTTTTTCGACTTGAGATACCACTGTGGGCACATTCTTCCACACTTAGATGACAGTCACGTCATTGATCTATTTAGATCAGACCTCAGCCTGTTCGTTGGGTGTGGATAGATCCTCAGGGTGTCCTGTGTGTGTCGAGATAAGATCTGTCAGTTCTGTGTACAGAGCATAGGTAGTCCATATATGATTAGAAATCATATAAAAACCATGGGCCCGTGGTACATTTTAGAAGTCAGTTCTAAATGTTCTTTTTGAGATTGCTAATAGAGACGTCGACGAGATAGTCCCTATAGAGATTTGACGTTTACATCTATATATCTGAGATATATCTGGATACCTGTGACGGAGGAATTATACATATGCCATGACCTCGACCTGTATGATTCAGCGAGATTATCCGTGGTCGTCATAATTTACGGATGGGTAAAATATGGACACTAAATTGGATTTCGTGACGGATATGCTTGAATATAGAGAGTCTCTCTAATGAAATATACTCGTAGAGCACTAGGGCAACATTTATAAATAATATTGATTATTTATAAGTCGTTTAAAGGTTAAACACAAAGTACATGTGAATGGACCCAATAGCCATTTCTTAATTTTTGTGTATTTACATTTAATGATAGATTTTATCAAATACACATTAATTAATTGTCAAATTGAGATATTTGACTAATATCATAAATATATATGTATTTGATATTTAATGTAAATATAATACATATATTTACTATATTTGTATTTAAATAATTATTTAAATATTTAATTATTAAATAATTAAATTAATTAAAAATATAAATATCTAATTGTTGACTTGTTTGAATTATTCCTTAAAGGTGTAATGATCAATTTATCAAGTGGACAAGTTGGCTTTAATTGAAACAAATTGAAAATATCATGATATTTTTTCTTATGCCATTTTCGGCCAAGGCCAAAATTGTGGGTATATATTGTTTTGTTTCTTTTAGGGTTTCATTAAGTTAAAACACTCATCCAAAAACTCCATTAAAAGAAGACAAGGAAGCTTGAGAGAAAGAAAAAGAAAAATAAAGAAAAGCTTGGATTTTAGTAAGTATTTTCAACTTGCCTTTAGAGAGAAAAATGTTCCTCCTGTTGTTGGCTTTATCTTGTGATGTTCTTATGTTTTTCTATTCTTTATTCTTTTTGTTTTTGGAGGATGGAAGTTTTAGGATAGGGTTGAGCATGTATAAAGATCATAGAATGCTTCTAATGAGTTAATAAATATTCTTTTGATAGTTTGATGAACTAGTTGTCATTCTAGAGTTGTTGATCCACTCTTAAATGACCTAAAATTGTTCTATAGTTATTTCATTGTGGTGAGGCTTGATTGGTGTGGTGGAAACTTGATTGAAGTGTTGGATTTAATTAATTTGGTCTAATTTATCCAATTTGGTAAAATTGAAAAATTAGGGTTTAAGACCATCTCCAAATTTGGGGCTTTTCATTTATGTTGTGTATTTGGATGTGTATAAGATGCATATAAAATATTGGGTTGATTGAATTTCATCTTAATGTGTTTTGAACACAAAAGGAGCAAAATGCTCAATTTGCCCACCTAATGAGGCTCACAGCATTTTGGGTAATATTTTGGGGTTTTTGTTGCAATTGAATTTTGATATGTAGGACATGTTAAATTCATCTTAGAAATGATTTAGAATCATCCAAAATTATTTTTGGCAATTAAGGACTAAAATGAACAAAATGCAAAGTTTTGGGACAATTCGATAATTACCAAGAAATATGTTTTCTTGTGTAATTTTTCAGAATTTGAAAATTGGGTAATTAAATAAATAAGTTTATTTTATTGATCCGAGAAAAATTTTTAAAATCGAAAAATTTTAATTTTCCACTATTCCGATGTGTTACCGGATTTCCGCCATAAAACCTCTTCAGACTCGACCCGCCTTTGCAGTTTTTTTTGTAAGTGAAAACAAAAAAGTATAAAACCCATCTACAAGCTCATTAACCTATATAATTAACGAAAATTATAAGTAGATATCAAGATTATTAACTTGTGCCCATTCAAAAAAATGATCATCTTATGTAATTAATAAAAATTCATTTTCATGCTCATTAGCTTTCATATTAAATAAAAAAAAAATTATAAACAACATAATGTCATCCAAATATTGAATAAAAGACTATATGGAGTAAGGCCACCATGTGCAATTTTCGTAACAGGACAACCGTAACGAGTAATGCCCTTGGGTTCTCTCACTCGAGTAGTTCGCTCCAAATATTTTTTTGACCTATAACCCTAGCAAGGGCAAACCCAAGAACGAAATGCTATTTTGCCACTTTTATTATCTCTACGAATCGAATCGAATCGACCCATTTATTAAACGAATCAATTTTTTCAAACTCATATACATGCTAATTAACATATGTAATTAACGAAAATTAAACCATAAAACATGTAATACCTCACCAAATATCCAAAATATTATTTTTTTTTATGGTAATTAGTCATAATTTCTCGAATCTTAATTGAAAAAGAACAATAACTGGTAAAAGAAAATAATAAAACGAATCATAAACAAATAAACGAATCCATGAGCTTAAAATCGTATTCGATTAGTTTAATAAACGAATCGAACTGAATCGACCCATTTATTAATCGAATACATTTTTCAAACTCATATTCGCTTTAAATCGAATCGAATCGAACGAATAAACGAATCCTTACCCAAATTGCCACCCCTAGCTGTAAGCGAAAACAATAAGTATAAAACTCATATACATGCTCATTAACATATGTAATTAACGAAAATTATAAGTAGATATCAAGATTAATAATTTGTGCTCATTATTTGTGATGTTTCATCTTTTTGTTATCACTTATAACCATTAAACACGAAATCGAGATCGAAATCGAAGTATTAAACATGATATTGAATAATTTGTAATTGTTAGATATAACCATTACATGTAACTTGACGCCATCGATATGCAATTTCACCATTAAGATGCAACTTTCAACCATAAAAGTTGCATCAATGTTTTATGCATGAAATACAAAAATTAAATAATGATCATTAAAAACGCAACTTTTAACAATAAATATGAAACATTTTCTAATATGAAACCTATAACAATGAACATGCAACATGAAACCATTGCACATGAAATTTTAGCAATAACATGCAATTGCATCTGCCTCGAAAACCGCACATGTAACTATGGTCATTGAATATGCAACTTCTACCATTAGACTTGCAACTCTTACCAATAAATATGCAATATTTCTAATATGAAACCTTTAACAATGAACATGCAACATGAAACCATTACACATGAAATTTTAGCAATAACCTGCAATTGCATCTGCCTCGAAAATCGCACATGTAACTATGACCATTGAATATGCAACTTATACCATTAGACTTGCAACTTTCACCAATAAATATGCATTATTTCTAATATGAAACCTTTAACAATAAACATGTAACATGAAACCATTGGACTTGAAATTTTAGCAATAATATGCAATTGCATCTGCCTCGAAAATCGCACATGTAACTATGACCAGTGAATATGCAACTTCTACCATTAAACTTGCAACTTTCACCATTAAATATGCAATATTTCTAATATGAAACCTTTAACAATAAACATGCAACATGAAACCATTGGACTTGAAATTTTAGCAATAACATGCAATTACATCTGCCTCGAAAACCGCACATGTAACTATGGCCATTGAATATGCAACTTCTACCATTAGACTTGCAACTTTTACCAATAAATATGCAATATTTCTAATATGAAACCTTTAACAATGAACATGCAACATGAAACCATTGCACATGAAATTTTAGCAATAACATGCAATTACATCTGCCTCGAAAACCGCACATGTAACTATGACCATTGAATATGCAACTTCTACCATTAGACTTGCAACTTTCACCAATAAATATGTAATATTTCTAATATGAAACCTTTAACAATAAACATGCAACATGAAACCATTGGACTTGAAATTTTAGCAATAATATGCAATTGCATCTGCCTTGAAAATCGCACATGTAACTATGACCATTGAATATGCAACTTCTACCATTAGACTTGCAACTTTTACCAATAAATATGCAATATTTTTAATATGAAACCTTTAACAATGAACATGCAACATGAAACCATTGCACATGAAATTTTAGCAATAACATGCAATTACATCTGCCTCGAAAATCGCACATGTAACTATGGCCATTGTATATGCAACTTCTACCGTTAGACTTGCAACTTTCACCAATAAATATGCATTATTTCTAATATGAAACCTTTAACAATAAACATGCAACATGAAACCATTGGACTTGAAATTTTAGCAATAACATGCAATTGCATCTGCCTCAAAAATCGCACATGTAACTATAGCCATTGAATATGCAACTTCTACCATTATACTTGCAACATTCACCAATAAATATGCAATATTTCTAATATGCATTATGAAACCTTTAACAATAAACATGCAACATGAAACCATTGGACTTGAAATTTTAGCAATAACATGCAATTGCATTTGCCTCAAAAATCGCACATGTAACTATAACCATTGAATATGCAACTTCTACCATTATACTTGCAACCTTCACCAATAAATATGCAATATTTCTAATATGAAACCTTTAACAATGAACATGCAACATGTGACCGGCGTAAACACACACGTATAACGCAAGCGTACGTATCGTTCAAGTAGTATAAAAAGTATCGATCCCACGAGGACTTAATACCTAAGTTATTAATTTTATGAGGTCAAATGATTACTAGTATCTAACAGGTTGTTTAATTGATTTGAAATGGCGACGATTCTAAATTTAAAGACAAGTAAATAAAATTGTTTGAAAGTAGATTTTAAGAAAATTCAATATTAAAAACTATCTAGGGTTGTGATTTCTTTTAATATCATTTTAAAGATGAAGTGGTTATTTTAAAGCTAGGTAATATATTGATTTATTAACCTGGAACACTAAATTATGTGTAAGCCTCTGTCGAAGGTCAGACACAAATACCCAGTTTAACCCAATTGAACCATATGTCTATGTCAACCAAATTATCTGGATTCTTTAAGTTTAAGTTCCAATTATGGCTACCCCCGCCCGACAGGTATATTCCTATCCTGTAAGGAAATCTATTAAAGGGTTATCTATCCTCAAGGAAGATCGTGGGCTATTGAGTCTAAGGCTGAAACCTAAAATCTCTATGTCTAGTTCATTTTAGATTTACCATATCAATTTTATTAGTGGCCAATTAATAAAAAGGCATTAAGATTAAGACTCAATAAATAAATCTTCAAATTACCCAAGCTATAATTTAACCCCTTATAAAACGGTGATATTAAAAGTCATCACAACCCCAGATAACTAATTTAGTTACAACACATAACTAGGGCTAATAAAAACTTAAAAGACATAAAATGAAAATGCTGAAAAGTAATTGCGGTGAGTAAAATGCTGAAAAGTAAATTACAAATGAAATAAAATGCTAAGGCAAAAGGAATTACTTTTACTACTACTAATTTAAATATCTCCCATAAAATAATATATAAACTTGTGATAATATTTTACCAACCGACTAATCTGGCGGTATCCTGATTAAGTCAAATTAAGTCCAACCAGCCATATAGGTGGTAATATTTGTCCATAATCCAGCCATAAAGGCGGTACCAAAATAAATTTACCAACCGACCAATCTGGCGGTATCCTTGATTAATCAGGTTCAAACCAACAGAAAATAAACTTACCAACCGACCAATATAGCGGTTTCCTTGATTAGTCAGGTTTAAACCAGATTAAATTGAATTGCCAACCGACCAATATAGCGGTATCCTTTATTAATCAGTATTTTAAATAGTAAATATATTATTTTTAAGGGAGATTAATCTAAATAGTAACAGTAAAAGAATTACCTTTCACCCTAGCTGGGGAAATTACCTCCTCATGTGAATAGTAAAAACTGTAAAAAGTAAAGAAAGTAAATTACTATTATTACAAAACGTAATTAAAAATTAATTACAAAAGTAAAAAATAAAAACTAAAGATTCTAGAGAGAGAACTCTCTCATTACACGGAATAGAAGAGAGAGAATTGTTCTGCAAAATCTGAAATTCGCGCTGAATTTATAGAAAAATTTTGCTTCAGCGTCGCGACGCCAAGCCAGCGTCGCGACGCTGGAATAGTTCGACGTGGCACGCTGAGGAGGCGACACGTGGCACGGCGGCTGACTGTTCACGCGATACGTGGCAAGGCGGCTAAGACTAAATTATTGTGATGACGTCATTGATGACGTCATGCTGATGTGGCGCTGACGTGGCAAGGCGGCTGACTGTTCAATTGTCGGCACCATAGGATTGCGACACGTGGCGACACGTGTCACGCTGTGATTGGCTGATGCTGACGTGGCAAGTTGACTTGGTTGACCTTATGACGTGGCTGATGACGTGGCGTGACACAAGGCGAAGTTGACTCGTTGACCGCTGACATGGATGATGACGTGGCGACATGTGGCTATGATGAGTGTCGGCAGCGTATGATGATGCCACGTGGCACGGCGCATGTTAGCAGATTGGTTGTGATGATGACACGTGGCTCGGCGCACGTTAGCAAAGTCAAACTTCTCAAATTCTGATCCGTTGACCCGGTGTATGTTAGCAGATTCGGCGCATGCTGGGAGTCGCGCCGCTGAAGGTCTGGGCGTCGCGACGCTGAGGAGGCGACACGTGGCACGTCGGCTGACTGTTCACGCGATACGTGGCAAGGCGGCTAAGACTCAATTATTGTGATGAGTGATGACGTCATTGATGACATCATACTGATGTGGCGCTGACGTGGCAAAGCGGCTGACTGTTCAATTGTCGGCACCATAGGATTGCGACACGTGGCGACACATGTCACGCTGTGATTGGCTGATGCTGACGTGGCAAGTTGACTTGGTTGACCTTGTGACGTGGCTGATGACGTGGCGTGACACAAGGCGAAGTTGACTTGTTGACCGCTGACATGGATGATGACGTGGCGACACGTGGCTATGATGAGTGTCGGCAGCGTATGATGATGGCACGTGGCACGGCGCATGTTAGCAGATTGGTTGTGATGGTGACGCGTGGCTCGGCGCACGTTAGCAAAGTCAAACTTCTCAAATTCTGCTTCGTTGACCCGGTGTATATTAGCAGATTCGGCGCATGCTGGGAGTCGCGCCGCTGAAGGTCTGGGCGTCGCGACGCTGAAATTTACCAAAATGCCCTTTTTCGCCAATTTTCACTGTTTTGCCCCATATCACCTCCAGAATGTCCTGAAACTTTATTTATCTACAAAATAACACAAAACACATCAAAATATTCACAAGACTCAAGAAACTATAAAAAAATATTAGGATAAATGAGTGGGAAATAGTGATATAAATACCACTCATCACACCCCTAAACCTAACATTTTGCTAGTCCTCGAGCAGAACATAAAATAACATAAATAATTTAACTAAGCCATTTTCGTAGGGATCACGGTTGCATTTAGCATATGCAACAAGCCTTTAAACCCCTAGGTGCTCCTAGTGGACGAGTTGTAGTCTCGTGAGGGTTTACAACAATTATACCCACAAACATTTTACAAAAGTAAAAAGGTAATAAAACTAATGCACACAAAAGTAAAAAGACAAGCGAAAAGAGAATAAAGATGTTAGTGACTAATTAGGTGAAACTTCTACTCCAAGTTACTAGTTGTTTTGTTTCATTCTAAATTACTGAATAAGTAAATTCTCCAATTTATTTTTACCATTCTTCATATACACAGCTAACAAAATATTAATCAATTCATTTTTGCCCACAACAGTCACAAGTGCAGTTGATAATAGAGTAATATTTTTGTCCTAAAGTTCTATCAGATTTCACATCTTTCTGTAGCAATGGAATAATTTTTCTGATTTTTCTAATTTTTTCTTTGATTTTTCTGAATTTTGATTTTTTATTTATATACAATACTTTCCGTCTATGTAGCGAGCTTTGGGCCGGTGACTCCCAAACCAGTTGGCTTTAGGGCACCAGGTGATAAGACACCCCTACGGACTTAATTACCCAGACTTCAGATATATATATTTTTTGTAGCATCTTCGATCCATGTAGCGAGCTTTGGGCCAGTGACTCCCAAACCAGTTGGTTTTAGGGCACTAGGTGTTAAAACACCCTTACAGACTTAATAACCCGGATCTTAGATACTTTATTTTTGTACATCAGAATTTTTTTTTTTTTTTTTACTCCATCACTTTTTGAGATGCTTCCTCCAATTAAACTAGAGCACTGAATATTACAAACTTTTCAATTACAGCTCATGTCCGTATGTTACCATGTATGTTGATAATACCTGTCAACTGAGCATAAGAAGATCATTTTAGTCAGTGTTATGGAGAATTCACAAATTAAATAATTTAAAATGAAATAAACAAAAATTAACTTGTTTTGAAATAAATGGTTTGAAATACGTCTCAGGAGTGGAAACTCCTTACTCAGCTATCTCTCACCAATTTCACCCTTTTAGTCAAAATAAAAATAAAAAACACAAAATATTTTTGTAAATTTTGAAAATTTTCAATTTTTTTGTAGTTTTCGAAAAAATTTGGACTGAAAATAAAAACAACATACAAACTAAAGACAAGATACTAATCAACTAATTTCCTCCCCCAAACCTAAATGAGACATTGTCCCCAATGTCTTAAAAAGTAGAAGAAGAGTTTAGAAGATCGTACCAGGTTAGCTGAAAATCTACAGGAAATTAAAGGTTAAGATCCAGATTAATCCGACGTCTCTTACCACGATCGTCCTCGGACCAATTTATCTTTGAAATGATAGGGTCAACTTTTGGTTCATAGGCTATGAGTTGGTCAATTAGATCTGAAGCAGTTCTGGCAGTAAATAGGAGTTCTTTTAAAGGTTTTGATATGAACCCATTTCTCCGAGCATCATCAAGAAACACACAAAGAAAATCATAAAACCCATCAACGTTGTACAGCCCAATTGGTTTCTGGTGTATGTTCAGGTTCGCCCAAGATAACACAATAAAAATTTCCTCCAATGTACCCAAGCCACCTGGCAAAGCAATAAAAGCATCAGCACGGTTAATCATTTCCACTAGTCGTTCAGACATACCTGGTACGATCAGTTCTTCTCCGTTTGATGGTTCAATAAGATTTGCCTCTGCCAAGGGTTTTGGGATGATTCCCAAAACGTGACTGCCTCATTCCTGTACAGCTTTTGAAACGATCCCCATTAGTCCAAGATTGCATCCGCCATATATTAAGTGCATATTCCTTGCAGCTAAGACTCGACCCAATTCCTGTGCTGCTTCTATGTATTGTGGTTTAGTACCAACAGTGCTACCGCAAAACACACAAATATTTTCAACTCGTCTTCTTGAAGTGGTTTCCATTTTTTTTACTCTGGATGTCTTCAAAAGTGCAATGATGAGTTGAATTTATAATACCCGAAAAGGGTGAGTAAAATCATAGCAATAGTACCTGCGAAATCACAATTATTAGTTAAACAAATCGTGATAGTCAAAAAGATCTGGATCCTGTCGGAGAAAATAAAAGAAAACAACAAAACAAATTATTAGGAAAAGATAAAGAGATATAATAATTATAAGAAAAGTAGCGGCTTGGTCGACGTCTATGCGTCAGGGACAAGCTTCCCATCCAATTTTCTTATAAACTGGCAAACAGGGTCTTTTTGAGTCAGATTCCCGAGACTTAACAGTTGTCTTTCTTTTTGAAATTGTGTGTGTAATTTGCGAAAGGCTATGTGAACATATCCACTGGGATGCGTCTCAAGAGTCGAAGATATATCATCTAAAGACTCCTTACTCAAGCCACCCATAATGAATTTAATTTTGTCTTCGCGATTATCAGACACCATTCCTAAAGAACGACAACGAGTATTGCAATTCCATCGTGCACATTTGAAACAAACACCCATTTGCTTAGCTCTACGTTTCTTTGCATAGGTGCTTCTTCCAAAACCAGGCATATGTGAAATAAAAGAGTCAGAAGACTCACCTGCCAATCAAATCCGTGCTTCAATTACCCAACGAATGTCATTGGGAACACCATGGATCGTCAGTAGTCTCATTCGTTCCAAGCGAGCTTTGTAAACTTTCATTAGAGATTTTTGAGGGAGAGAAGGAAATTGCTTGTGAAGATTTGCGAGAGCTTCTTCCATCTTGAAATGACTTAATCTGTAAAAACTAAACACTAACACACAAAATTAAATCACACCAAATCACAATATATACAAAAATTGCATGGGTTGCCTCCCTGCGAGCGCTAAGTTTTAAGTCGTCAGCCAGACTTGGCTTCTCGAACGTTATGCTGGATCTGAAAGTGTGACACTTTCTTTTTGTCGCTCAAATGATTCTCCCCAGTAGTGCTTGACACGCTGACTATTAACCTTGAATGTGTTGTTGGTATTGGGATCCAATAACTCAACAGCTCCATATGGTAAAACCTGAGTGATCACAAATGGACCTGACCACCTAGATTTCAACTTTCCAGGGAAAGTTTTAACCTCGAGTTGTACAACAACACCTGCTGCCTTGGTTCCAACTGTCTGTGCACTATTTTTCGGTCATGCCATTTTTTGGTCTTTTCCTTGTACAATTTGGCATTTTCATAAGCCTGTAGACGAAACTCCTCCAATTCGTTGAGTTGGTGCAGTCTTTTCTCTCCTGCAGCATGTGAATCAAAATTCAACTTCTTCAGTGCCCAATACGCCTTGTGCTCAGCTCAACTGACAGATGGCACGCTTTCCCAAACACCAATCGATATGGGGACATACCAATGGGTGTCTTGTAAGCTGTCCTGTAGGCCCATAATGCATCATCTAGTTTTGTTGACCAGTCCCTCCTTGTTGATCCAACGGTTCTTTCTAGGATTCTTTTGATTTCCCTGTTTGAAACCTCAACCTGTCCATTTGACTGTGGATGGTAAGCAGTGGCAATTTTGTGAGTAACTCCGTATTTGGATAGGAGTGCATCAAAGTATTTGTTGCATAAATGAGAGCCACCATCACTGATAATTGCCCGCGGTGTTCCGAACCGAGTGAAAATATTCTTCTTCAGGAATTTGATCACGACTTTTGAATCATTGGATGGAAGTGCAATTGCTTCGACCCATTTGGAGACGTAGTCTACAGCAACCAGGATGTATAAATTTCCGAATGATGGAACAAAGGGTCCCATGAAATCAATACCCCATACATCGAATATTTCCACTTCTAGAATGTTTTGCAACGGTCCTTCGTTTCTCCTGGAAATATTTCCCATTCTCTGGCACCTGTCACATTGAAAAGCAAAAAGATAAGCATCTTTAAAAAGAGTGGGCCAGAACAAACCTGATTGTAGGACTTTGGCTGCAGTTTTGTTTCCGCTGAAGTGTCCGCCATATGGTGATGAATGACAGTGTTGCAAAACACTGTTGATTTCCTCCTGTGGAATACATCGTCTCAGTAGTTGATCAGCACACCGTTTGAACATGTACGGTTCATCCCAGACATAATGTTTGACTTCTTTGAAGAACTTTTTCCGTTGCTGAGTTGTCCATTCCAACGGCCATTTTCCTGTCACAATGTAGTTGACATAGTCAGCATACCAAGGGACTCCTGTTGTTTCATGGCAAAAAGCTGTTCATCTGGAAAAGTTTCTTTGATTGACAATTCTTTGCCAGCTGTTTCTCCATTTTCGAGCCTCGATAGATGATCTGCCACCTGATTCTCTGTCCCTTTCCTGTCTCGAATCTCCACGTCGAATTCTTGCAAAAGAAGTATCCAACGGATCAATCTGGGTTTGGCATCTTTCTTTGTGATCAGATATTTGATTGCTGAATGATCAGAGCGGAATTTGTCAAAAACGTACACAACTGCGAGCAACTCCTTTTCGGTGGTTGTGTAGTTGAGTTGAGCTTCATTCAAAGTTCTGCTGGAGTAGTAAATGGTGTGGAAAACCTTCACTTTGCGTTGTCCCAAAACTGCACCTACAGCAAAATCACTAGCATCACACATTACCTCAAATGGAATGGTCCAGTCTGGTGCTACTATGATGGGAGCAGAGACCAGCTTCTGTTTTAAGATTTCAAAGGTTTTCTGGCATTCTGTGGTGAAGTTGAAAGTCACATCTTTCTCCAGAAGATTACAAAGAGGTTTTGCAATCTTGGAAAAGTCTTTGATAAATCTCCTGTAAAAGCCTACACAGATGGTGGATTGTTCTTTTGCCCTGAATTGTTGCTCCATGAAAAATTAGGATGATTCCTCCACCCTGGGTTGTAGGTGTTGGAATATGGATTGTTCCCCTGCCTGTTGAAGTTGTTGACATAATTCACTGTCTCTTCAAGTTGGTTTGGTTCTGGTGCTCCTCCATATGGTGATCTTGTAAATCCAGTGGTAAGAGTCTCCATGAATTTGTATATCTGATCTAACTTGGTGTTGACTGTTGTATTGGCTCCACTTTCATAATTCCTGCAATTCTTTGGATCATGCTCCTTTCTGTTGGCCATAAGGAATTATTGTTGGCCATTTCTTCGATTAAGTCCCATGCTTGATCTTCTCCTTTTGCCATTAAAGTTCCTCCAGCAGCAGCATCGATTGTGGTTCTCATTATCCCAGAAAGTCCATTATAGAATGTTTGGACTTGAAGCCATTTTGGAATCTCATGGTGAGGACATTTCCGGAGCAAATCTTTGTACCTTTCCCAAGCTTCGTAGAGAGTTTCTGAATCTTGTTGTACAAAGGATGTGATGTCATTCCTCAGCTTTCCGGTTCTGGCTGGTGGAAAGTATTTTGCAAGAAATTTGGTGGCTAAAGTGTTCCACGTTGTGATAGAACCTGCTGGTAGTGAATGTAGCCAAGCTTTAGCTCTGTCCTTCAAGGAGTATGGAAAAACACGAAGTCTCATTGCTTCTTCAGCATCTCGGTTGTAATTGAAAGTGCCGCAAAACTTCCAGGAAGTTGCTGATGTGAGTATTAGGATCTTCAATTGCATTTCCCCCAAACTGAACTGAGTGCTGAATCATCTGAATGCAAGTTTTGATGTCACCCGTATTTGCTGGTAATGGAGGAAGTACAATACAGGAAATGAGTCTGTCAATCACCGGAATGGTTCTGTCTCGAATGGGAATTGGTGGTGCAACCTCCAAAGGTTCAGGTTCCATGTTAACAATTGCTTCTTGGCCTTCTCGCCTTTCCCTTCTCAACTGTCTGATGGTTCTTTCAATTTCTGGATCAAGCGGTCGGAGTTCAAAGCTTCCGGTTCGTCTCATAAAGTATCTGAGAACCTGAAACACACGAAAAACAAAGATAATAAGTAAAAAGAAATTAGATACAAGTAAAGGTATCTAACCTTAAAACTAATAGTGAAAGATAAATAAGTCCCCGGCAAAGGCGCCAAAAACTTGACCGGCGTAAACACACACGTATAACGCAAGCGTACGTATCGTTCAAGTAGTATAAGAAGTATCGATCCCACGAGGACTTAATACCTAAGTTATTAATTTTATGAGGTCAAATGATTACTAGTATCTAACAGGTTGTTTAATTGATTTGAAATGGCGACGATTCTAAATTTAAAGACAAGTAAATAAAATTGTTGAAAGTAGATTTTAAGAAAATTCAATATTAAAAACTATCTAGGGTTGTGATTTCTTTTAATATCATTTTAAAGATGAAGTGGTTATTTTAAAGCTAGGTAATATATTGATTTATTAACCTGGAACACTAAATTATGTGTAAGCCTCTGTCGAAGGTCAGACACAAATACCCAGTTTAACCCAATTGAACCATATGTCTATGTCAACCAAATTATCTGGATTCATTAAGTTTAAGTTCCAATTATGGCTACCCCCGCCCGACAGGTATATTCCTATCCTGTAAGGAAATCTATTAAAGAGTTATCTATCCTCAAGGAAGATCGTGGGCTATTGAGTCTAAGGCTGAAACCTAAAATCCCTATGTCTAGTTCATTTTAGATTTACCATATCAATTTTATTAGTGGCCAATTAATAAAAAGGCATTAAGATTAAGACTCAATAAATAAATATTTATATTACCCAAGCTATAATTTAACCCCTTATAAAACGGTGATATTAAAAGTCATCACAACCCCAGATAACTAATTTAGTTACAACACATACTAGGGCTAATAAAAACTTAAAAGACATAAAATGAAAATGCTGAAAAGTAATTGCGGTGAGTAAAATGCTGAAAAGTAAATTACAAATGAAATAAAATGCTAAGGCAAAAGGAATTACTTTTACTACTACTAATTTAGATATATCCCATAAAATAATATATAAACTTGTGATAATATTTTACCAACCGACCAATATGGCGGTATCCTGATTAAGTCAAATTAAGTCCAACCAGCCATATAGGTGGTAATATTTGTCCATAATCCAGCCATAAAGGGCGGTACCAAAATAAATTTACCAACCGACCAATCTGGCGGTATCCTTGATTAATCAGGTTCAAACCAACAGAAAATAAACTTACCAACCGACCAATATAGCGGTTTCCTTGATTAGTCAGGTTTAAACCAGATTAAATTGAATTGCCAACCGACCAATATAGCGGTATCCTTTATTAATCAGTATTTTAAATAGTAAATATATTATTTTTAAGGGAGATTAATCTAAATAGTAACAGTAAAAGAATTACCTTTCACCATAGCTGGGGAAATTACCTCCTCATGTGAATAGTAAAAACTGTAAAAAGTAAAGAAAGTAAATTACTATTATTACAAAACGTAATTAAAAATTAATTACAAAAGTAAAAAATTAAAAACTAAAGATTCTAGAGAGAGAAACTCTCTCATTACACGGAATAGAAGAGAGAGAATTGTTCTGCAAAATCTGAAATTCGCGCTGAATTTATAGAAAAATTTTGCTTCAGCGTCGCGACGCCAAGCCAGCGTCGCGACGCTGGAATAGTTCGACGTGGCACGCTGAGGAGGCGACACGTGGCACGGCGGCTGACTGTTCACGCGATACGTGGCAAGGGGCTAAGACTAAATTATTGTGATGACGTCATTGATGACGTCATGCTGATGTGGCGCTGACGTGGCAAGGCGGCTGACTGTTCAATTGTCGGCACCATAGGATTGCGACACGTGGCGACACGTGTCACGCTGTGATTGGCTGATGCTGACGTGGCAAGTTGACTTGGTTGACCTTATGACGTGGCTGATGACGTGGCGTGACACAAGGCGAAGTTGACTCGTTGACCGCTGACATGGATGATGACGTGGCGACATGTGGCTATGATGAGTGTCGGCAGCGTATGATGATGCCACGTGGCACGGCGCATGTTAGCAGATTGGTTGTGATGATGACACGTGGCTCGGCGCACGTTAGCAAAGTCAAACTTCTCAAATTCTGATCCGTTGACCCGGTGTATGTTAGCAGATTCGGCGCATGCTGGGAGTCGCGCCGCTGAAGGTCTGGGCGTCGCGACGCTGAAATTTACCAAAATGCCCTTTTTCGCCAATTTTCACTGTTTTGCCCCAAATCACCTTCAGAATGTCCTGAAACTTTATTTATCTACAAAATAACACAAAACACATCAAAATATTCACAAGACTCAAGAAACTATACAAAATATTAGGATAAATGAGTGAGAAATAGTGATATAAATACCACTCATCAACATGAAACCATTGGACTTGAAATTTTAGCAATAACATGCAATTGCATCTGCCTCGAAAATCGCACATGTACTATGACCATTGAATATGCAACTTCTACCATTAGACTTGCAACTTTCACCAATAAATATGTAATATTTCTAATATGAAACCTTTAACAATAATCATGCAACGTACAATCATTAGACTTGAAATATTTAGCAAAAACATGCAATAAATTTTTTATATTATTTTTTATCAATATTTTATAATTTATTTAATAAAAAATAATTTTTATAATTTTTTTTTTGAATAACTGGTTGCAATCGGTTGTTGCAACCAGTTATTCTCTTGTTTTTTTTATTATGCTGACAACCCTTGGGTATTTGATACCCAAGGGTATGTTAGCAATGCCCATGTTTTAAAGCCTGGACGGAATCCAAAGGTACAATCGGTTGAATCAAGACTCGATCTAAGATCTGATTCGAGTGAAACTTCAACATGTTATGTTACTAAATCAGCATTAAACCTACTGATTCGGTCGGTACCGTAAGTAGGGGTGTGCATCGGTCGGTTCGGTCGGTTAATCCTTGATTTTTTAACCGAACCGAAATTTTTTCGGTTAAGTAAATATGTAACCGATTTAACCATATTATGACACATAACCATTAACTAATTTAACCATTATATTTCGGTCGGTTTTGGTTAATTCGGTTATTAACCAGTCCAACAAATATAAATTCATCAACTCAATATTTAACAAAGCAATTTAACACAAATATAAATTCATATTCATCAAATTTAATATTTAACCTAATATTAAGAAATTTTGGGTTTCTTAATAGCCAATAATTTAATAATTTTCGGTTTTAACAATTTATCTAACAATCGGTCTATGAAATTTTTGTTATTTACTTATTTAGGGTTTTGAAACATATATATATTTCGGTTAATCGGTAGGTTCGATTATACGAATCTCATAACCGTAACCGAATCGAATAACCGAAAAAGTTAAAAATTTTAACCGTAAAAATCGATTTAATCACAATAACCGAACCGTTATATAAAAAAAAATGGGTCGCAACGATTCGGTTAATCGGTTAAAACCGATTAATGCACACCCCTACCCGTAAGTTGACTTCTGACCTTTGATTTTCTCACCATTTGGATTGTAGATCGGTCCACGTTTTCAAATCATCATAAATATTTAAAATTCTACACAATTTATTAACAAAAAGAGAGAGGGAGTGAGAATTCTTATTTTCATGATTTGTGGTATGGTTTATATAATAAATATAAAGGGTTTTTATCATTTCACAATTTCAAAAATTTGGGAAATAATAAATAAGTATAAAAATTATTTGAGTATAATATTTTATTGTTATATCACTATAAAGTTTACATTTAACTATAAAACCTTATATTTTACTATTATATTTTTACAAATCCTTACATTTTATTATTATATTTTTATAAAGTCTTATATTTTATTACAATAGTAAAATATTACACTCTAAGACTTATTCTACTATTTGTTATTTTCATATACTTCTTTGTAGTAAAATGTAAAATTTGTAAATGTATAATAGTAAAATGTTGCCCTCAATGAGTATGGTTTGGTGGCAAATGGCTTAAAACTTAGGGTATAACTGAGATAATAATTAGCATTTGTTTATTGAATACATAAGTATAAAATTTGAGATAAAAATTTGGGAAATAATAATAAGTATAAAATTTGAGAGTTCTTTATTCTCTTCATTTTTTTAGTGTTATTTTTATGAGTTATTGTTTTGTGATAATAATTAGCATGTGTTTATTGAATACTATGAGTAGCTAAATAATTAATTTAGGGTTGTAATGGATCAAGAACATGTTTAATTAATTGATTTGCATCTTTTTGCTCTGTTGGGATTGTTATTGAATTATTTATTAGTCTCTGTATTTGAATTCATATTTTATTGTCTGGTCAACAATAGAATAGTCGTGATAAATCTTTAGGAATTCGATATAGGAAATTTGGGTTAGTCATGAGAATAATAGCGCATGATCTAATTTTGTGAATAGATTTCCCCACAGGATAGACATATACCTGCAAGGCATGCGTAGCCAATATTAGAACCTGATATTAATGAGTTTAGTTTAAGTTAGTTAACATAAATTTATGAGAAATGATACTTTGACTCTCTTTCTCACTCACACATTTACCGAACGACATAATGACCTGCGTTTTGAATTAAAAAACGTATCATTGTGTTCCCTTAACTCATTTGCCAAAAACCACTTCATTTGGTAACCCTAATCCCCAAATCAACATTTCTCAGCCAAATCCAATTCTACTCTCAGCCATTTCCTCTCCAAATCGCAATCATCAAATTCGCGCCACTCCAATATTGCTCTCTGGGTTCCATTTCATTGAAGGTAACTTCTGATGCTCTGTAATGATTTCTGTGTTTCTAGTTTTGCATGCTTCATTCTTCACAAATTCTTGGCTCTCCCTCGGCTCTCCCTGATTTCTGGAAATTTGAAATTTTGTATTTTGTTTCTCTCTCACTCCCAAATTGTGTGTTTGGTTGATGGGAAAATTATGTGGGGAAGCTTTAAGAAAGAACAAAAGAATGAAATAGGTTACAACAGATACGAAGGAAAAAAAAGGCAAAGTGAAACTGTAAAAAGTGAAAAAGACAAATGAAAGTGATGAGTTTAAAATTATACCCTGTTGATTGAAATGTAGGCTGAAGCAGTATATTACGAATTCATTTGTTTATTGAAATGTAGATTGAATCTGTCAACTTGTCAACTTCTGTTAAGAACTCATTTGTTTTCAATTTGTCAACTTTTATTTATTCAAATGCTTTGTGATTGAGATAGATTTGTAGAAGAAAAAGAAGAAGAATAATAATACAGCATATGAGGCAATGGTTAGCTGAAATTAATAATTTTGTAATCAGTTCATTGATTATGAACCAACATTTTAATTGTTTATTGAATCAATAATTACTTGTTACATTGGTTTGGTAATTCCAAGCACTTTCACCTCAGCTTCCACCAAGCACACATCCTTCACCAGATGCCCACTACCTGGGTCATTCAACTTATTCAGTCCAACAAAACATAAACGCCTTCAGTCCTGCTTCTCAATACTAAACCAGATAGTAGCTGCAAGAGGGCCAAAAAGAAAGAAAAAGAAATACAGAATCTCAGCTTATAATAATACTGCATACAAAGAGTAAATTAATATGAGCAGTACTATTTATCTAGTTTTTGTATTATTATTTACTTGTCAAATTTGAATGTGATGACATCAATTGATCCAGGATACGCAATGTGAAATTTGTGTATATTTTGAAACCCGGAGTGATAGATGACAAATCTGCCAAACCCACATCATGATTTTGTTACTTATTTACTTGAAGATTGTTCTATTTATAATATACTTATTATGATGTATTTTGCAGTTAAATTGTAATCATAATGTCATATAGCACAAGTGCACATTCAATGGAACGGCGACGTTGCCGCAAATGCCCCAACGGACACCAAAAGTTATTGACTTCTACTACATCACGGAATCCAAATCGAAAATTTTGGAAATGCAATGATTGTCTGGCCTTTGACTGGAATGACGATGATCAATGGACAGAAGATCGGAAAAACAACGACAGTAATAATGATTTTTTAATAGGTGAAATTCAGAAGTTGAACCAAGAGATTAGTCGCATTAGGGATGAACTACGAAATCGAGAGATTAGTCTCATTAAAAATTATGCAGCAGAAATAATTATTTTCCTATTACTATGTATCATATTTATAATATGTTATTTTATTTAAGGAGAACTATCGACAATATATAATATGTTATTTTATTAAAGAAGTTTTTATTGAGCATATTTTGACATCTTTGAGCATACTTTGAACAAAGCCACTCGTTATGGCATCCAAACTAACAATTGAATCAACAAACAAACATCACATATATCGTCTGGTGAATTGATTTAAGATAATGTGGATTACATATAAACTATGTTTCAAAACATTGGAGTAGTAATTGTTGAAATCCTTCAAACGAATTACATAATGTGAATTACATATTGTTTCTAGTCATCTGGACATCTTATAAGACATTGGAAATCCTCCAAATGAATCAACATTTATATTGGAGTAGTAATTGCTTAAATCCTCCAACTGAATCAGCATCTCCAAATGAATCAGCATCTCCAAATATTTCAGGCATGACAGAAATGTCCTGTAGTGTGAGGCATATTACAAATGAATTAGACAATCATATACAATCTAAAACAAAATTAGAAGTGTCATGTCGATTTCAAATAACAAAACTACAAACATACCTCATTAACGCCTGGTGCAATGACCGGAACATATGGTGATGTGGCAGGAACATATGGTGCTGTGGCAGGAACATATGGTGCCGTGGCAGGAACATGTTCTATCTGCATGCAAATTCAAATAAGATATCAGTTACTTTACTAAACACATTTCACTTGACAAAAATTTTGTAATCTCATACATACATGATGTTTTCTTTTTCTATGTTTCTTAAATTTTATTGACTGTAGCCTTCGAGTGCGAGGACGACCTTTAGCACGAGTAACTTCTGGATCACGAATGCTTTCAAATACAGTCTCTGAACTCCCAACAATATTACAAGAACTTTTTTCAAAACCAAAATTTTGTTTTCCTAAATCTTTACACAAAATATCAATCCAATCTAAAACATAATTAGAACTTGCAATATCTCCTGCAACCCTAGCGAACTTTGAACATATTTTATCATATCTCACTTGTTCATCTGTAGAACTCCATATATCATAGCTAATTTTGACCCTACTATGACATCGTCGAACATCTTTACGCCATCGTCCTAGGATATACTTTTCTGGCAAAACTTCTACGTCATTACGTATCATGGTTGTAACGGCATGCCTGCAGAGAATTCCTCTAAACTGAAACCTGGAACAACTACAATTGATTTCTCCTTTCTCTTTTTCAAAGTGAACTTTAAAGAAAGTTCTTTTTTTCCCCTCACCTACTTTCACATCTTCTCTGACTACATGTTCTGATCCCATTGAATTGACAACTTCGCAATACATCTTTCTAATTAACTCTTGCTGAAATTCTTTGAACTTTGAAATGGTATAAACTTCTTGTATTTGATGCTCCATCTTGTACTCTGTTACACAAGGAAGTTGTTGTGAAAGTGACTTCATATCTTCTCTTACTTCTTTTTCAACTTTACTCGTCAAAGCATGGTTAAACTGCTCAACAAATTGTTTCAATGTTGTTTTTGAGTTCACATACCTATCAAAGAAGGCATTCATACTTTCAGAACGTTGAGTGGTTGACATGCCTGCCCAAAAACTATTCTTTAGAAAACATGGAACCTAATGATGTCTGTCCTGATATAAGCCAGTAAGCCATTCATTAACGCCCAAATCATATTGAACAATCATATAATGCCAAGTTTCCTCAAATTGCGCAACACATTGTGAATCATAAACCGCGGAATGTAGTAAATGAGTGATTTCATGGTATTCAGTATAACCGCCTAATTTTTCAGGAACTTTCTTCAGTATATGCCACAAGCACGATCGATGTCGAGTAGTAGGAAAAACAATCTCAATCGCCTTTTTCATTGCCTTGTCTTGGTCAGTAATGATTCCAATAGGTGCAGCATTGGACATGCAAGATAGCCATGTCCTAAATAACCATGTAAAAGTCTCAGTGTCCTCATGTGATATCAATCCACATCCTAACAATATAGAATGACCATGATGATTAACTCTCACAAATAGGGCGAATGACATGTCATACTTATTTGTTAGATATGTGGTGTCAAATGTAATAACATCACCAAAAGATTTGTAGGCGGCCCTACTCCTTGGATCAGCCCAAAAAACATTTTTTAATCGACCTTCATCATCAAAGTTGAAGCTAAAGTAAAACCTATCGTCTTCTGCTTGCATTTTCATCAAGTAGTTTTGTAAAGCAACAACATCTCATTCGCCAAGCCATAATCTTCTTTGTTTGTCAACATGATTTCTACAGTCTCTTGCCGTGAATGTAACATTTTCATGCCCACCAGCTTCAATAACAAGAGAGTTGCTACTTTGGCAACTTTTATTCCAGCTCTATCATTTATCTCAAGTTTCCTTTTTGCATGTACATTGATGCTACGGTTACATCTGAAATACTTCGACTTCGATGGAGATAATAATTCATGGTTGTGCTCGAGAACTAAAGTTCGAACCCTCCATTTTCCAACTTCATCTACACATCCACAAATTTTAGCATTGCAACCAATTTTTGAATTTGGTTGGGGCCTTAAAATATTACTCGATGTCGTTTTTGAAAAGCCGCTTCTCCCACAAGCAAATGTCACATACCTAACATTCTCATCACCCCATTTTCTACTACTTCTCCGCATTACTGGAAACCCCTTTCGTTTATCATATTCTTTATAATAATTAAACATCTCATCAGCATTATCAAAAACCATATCTGTCTTTGGATCATCATCGTTATTATCATCAATTTCATTAATGCGAACATCTACACCGTCATCTTGTTCGAATTCAGTTTCCAATTCTAAATTTTTCATTTTCGGTCACCCCAAATTATGGATGAAGCCTGTATGAAAAAAATACACATGTTTTTCACATATATTTCAACCACATAATGAATTACTATTACAACAGAATATAATCTGAATTTGTACTATGCTGCTTCTTTTTTTCTTCTACAAATCTCTCTCAATCACAAAGCATTTGAATAAACAAAAGTTGACAAATTGAAAACAAATGAGTTCTTAACATAAGTTGACAAGTTGGCAGATTCAGCCTACATTTCAATAAACAAATGAATTTGTAATATGTTGTTTCAGCCTACATTTCAATAAACAAATGAATTTTAAACTCATCACTTTCATTTGTCTTCTTCACTTTTTACAGTTTCGCTTTGCCTTTTTTTCCCTTCGTATCCGTTGTAACCTCTTTCATTCTTTTGTTCTTTCTTAAAGCTTCCCCACATAATTTTCCCATCAACCAAACACACAATTTGGGAGTGAGAGAGAAACAAAACACAAAATTTCAAATTTCCAGAAATCAGGGAGAGCCGAGGGAGAGCCAAGAATTTGTGAAGAATGAAGCATGCAAAACTAGAAACACAGAAATCATTACAGAGCATCAGAAATTACCTTCAATGAAATGGAACCCAGAGAGCAATATTGGAGTGGCGCGAATTTGATGACTGCGATTTGGAGAGGAAATGGCTGAGAGTATAACTGGATTTGGCTGAGAAAGGTTGATTTGGGGATTAAGGTTACCAAATGAAGTGGTGTTTGGCAAATGAGTTAAGGGAACACAAGGATACATTTTTTAATTCGTCATTATGTCGTTCGGTAAATGTGTGAGTGAGAAAGAGAGTCAGAGTATCATTTCTCTAAATTTATAGTTAATTGACTTAATCTGAATATATCTACCTGGCCATCGAAAGAGGCTTTTAGATATTTTAACGTGCTTGGTTAATAATCCATAACAACAACTCAAATGAAAAGTGCATGAACTCATTGTTTGCTTGCTTAGGTGAAGTTACAACCTAGATTCTTCTATCGTATAAGGTTTTCTTCCAAAAGATGTTTATTTGTTGTTTAGCAACTTTTTCGATTAATTGAATTAGTTTAATCTCTCTTTTTTCAACCAATTGTTTAGTTGTAGTTAAGTAGATTAGTTTTAGTATTAATAAAAGAAATAATAAGTTCATGTGGGTACGATATCCGACTATTAGTCACTGTATTACTTGAGCGATACATGCGCTTGCGTGTGGTAGTAAAATCGCGATAAAAAGCAATTATTTTATGATTAGTTTTAGTTACCCTTTAGTTCATTTATCATTTTTCGTATATATTGGGCTTATAAATATTCAATTGGTAATACAATTATTTGTTGTAGTGAAAGTTGATGTTAGAGAAATTGTTTGAAATTTTAAGCCAGTAAGAGCCATATAAATCCTAATAGATGGAGAAAGATACTATGAGCCAATAAGCTTATGTTAGATGATAGGTAACATGACAAGTTCTAACAGTTGAACTGCAAATTCTATAAAGCTTTGAGCCATATTGATGCAATGAAATTAGTATATTGTACTTGAAACATGATGCTTGTAATCCATTGAATTCTTACAGAGATATGAAAAATACATATTGCTTGGGATAGCTATGTCACCTAGCCATAGGCCTACTACTTTTGCTGCTGCAATTTTATTGGTACATTCCGATTGAGATTGTTCTCCGGCCACCCTCCTGGCCTGAACATAAGAGCAATCGCCTTTCATGCCGATTCTCCTCTTCCCAAGATGTGACAATGAGACTTTTGCACCTGTTTTTGCTCTCTCAGTTCCAGCTGAAACCATTCAAGTCAAACTGTTTGCACCCTGAAGCAATATCATTTTCTTGATCATGTGTATTCAGGTCTAGATTTGTCGAAAAATATGGCAGCTTATACTCCTGCAGCAGTTTTTCTGTTTCAGGTTTCTGGTTGGTTTGCTCAAGGAAATTTTCATCCTCATTCATTGCTTTGAATCTTCCCTCAGAAAAGCAGCCACTGCCATTGCCCTTGTCTCCCTGGAACCCAACTATTGAGGAAAGAAATTTACTCTTTTTCATATCTTCGCGCCACTTGAGTTCTGTTTTCTGTAGCATAGGCTGTTCCAAAATCTCTTTTGGCTCTAATGCCGAAGTGTTATGATTATAAGGCCTCAATCCGATCCCTCCATTGTGTATATCTTGCTCCTTTTGAGATCCTTCACAGGATGTTAAGCAGCTGTCCATTGAGCAATCGGTGGGTTGGTTTGCTTGTGGTTGCTGAGGGCAGAAACCTTGAAGTTCTTTAAGGTCTGAAAATGTAGAGTTTAGGCATTTAGTTGAAACTTTGGAAACAAGTTCAGAAAGTTGAACTTTGGCAGCTTCCAGGCCTGCTGAGCCCAAGTTCTGTCTTCCAAGAGTTTCTTGAGCTTTCTCCAACACTGCCTGCAGATATTTTCCTTGAGCCTCTATGCGAAGCTGCAAATGTCGTTGAACCTGGTGGTTTAAAACAAAACAAGTCATCAAAATGCAGCTAAATCCATGCTATCAAAAATGGTTTTGAATAAGTACTTCCATTTTCGAAGTTTTGAAAGTATACAGTACCTCGAGCTGCTCGTGTAATCTTCTCTGCACTTCGATTTGCATCTGTATCGTTTCGCTTATGTGCAAGCTCCTGGAGTTCAAAATTCTCCTACTTAGTATAGCAACATAGTAATAATCATCATCACTTTAACTTATAAACAATGCTTACTTGTTTGGTTGGTGTCCAATGCTTAAATTGTTCATATTAGTCGCGTTTGCTTCAGGCATTCTTTCGCCAGTCACCGCAACTGGACCTACACCAGATGACTTAAATTTCATTCTTCCGATCCCATTACGTGCTTTACAAGATAAATATGCATTGCAATTCTGATCTTTCTGGTAATTTGCAGAATTTTGAGAGATTTTCCTCTTACCAATTTTGTTGTTGCCATTATTTGCTTGCCCATGAAGATTCTTACTGAGCCTGTACTTCTGCAAGCCAAAACGTATTACAACAATCAGTATATGTCAGTTGCAAAATAAACAGGACTGACCCCATAACACCAAAAATCCATAAACATGGCAAAGGTATCAGTATTTATGGACTGAAAAAGAAAAGAAAAATCTAGCAATTTACCTGAAGATGACTCTTTAAGTGGTACAAGGTAAGTCCTGGAATCCCCATAAGTTTCATAACTGTTTTCGGGGTAGCCTCTGCGAGATTAAAAGAATTATTCAATTTTAGCTGAATTCATATGTACTTTTCCAACTGTAATATATTCGCGAATGTTTGTATATATACTCACTGTCTGCTCCTCCAAGCTGATTGACAGCTTCTATGAACCGCTCATGAAGATCAGGTGTCCATTTTAGTCTTGGCTTGGCATCGGTTGAGAGGACAAGGCCAGAATCTCCAGGGCCATTGCCACCTTGCAGGAACAAATGTCTTTCAGTAGGGATAGCCATTCTTGAAGAAGAATGAATGCTATTTCCTTGATGCTGGTGATGGTGGTACATCTTCTGTCTTTCAAAAAATAAAATCAATTAAGTTTACTTGTCCTGGAAGGCACTATAAAAAACCAAATGATTGTGCTCGAGATCGGCTTTATTTTTACCTGACAGGACTTGTGATTTCTCTTGATCCAATCTGCAACTCCCCTGAAATGTGTGACTTCACTATGCGATATTCTTCAAGTTGTACAATGACAAGCTTTGAGTATATTGAGAGAAATTTCAGCACTTGCTGTTACTCATCTCGTATATCACTAGGCCAACTCTCGCAAGCCAAAGGGTATGCCGAAGCCTGGTTTATAAAGGAAATATGGGGGGAAGGGGGTGCTAGGAAAGCATAGAATCTTGAACAAAAATGACACAACACTCGATCCAATCCAATTAAAATATATTCACAGCGACTTGAAAAGAGATTATTGTCCTTCCAGCTTCATTAGTAGTGGGACCACGAGCTCATAAACTCGACTTTCCATTCTCAGACAGAACTAAGGCAACTGAATACCTCAGGACTTGCATTAGGTACCAGAATTGATCCCACCAAAGTATTTTTTGTTGTGTGCATTCGTATTCGTCTTTCTGGAAAAGTTAAGAATCTTATTCCCCCCCAGGAACTTTATAGAGGAATTTTTTTGACTTGGATGAGGGGAATCCACTATCTATCTTGTCTTCGAGACCTTCAAAAGCTAATCCGGCGCCTTCCCCCCGCTCTCACCTTCAAGGAAGATTCTCACAACTGATATATCTCAATCCCTCTCTTTGTTATTGGAGTCACTTTTCAGTTGTCAATGTACAATAGTGAAACTAATGATATTGTAAAGGATGTTTATAAAATGAATGTTATCTCTATATTAAAGATTGCGGACAGAGACGCGAAAGAAGGATTTTTAACTGATTATATTTATAGAATGTTAAGAGGAAGAGGAAGATTCTGCTGACTGGAGCACCTGGGAAACTTTGACATACAAATAAGAACAAGAACAGAAAATAAAATAACTAATGGTGGCAAAACATGCTCTTTCTTGGAGATTGTTTGGAGGGCAAGGAATGGAATACATTCTGTTCTGTCTCCTTTCAGAAGTTTGGTACTGATTCAGCACAAGCAGTATAAAAAATATTAGGGAAGAGGGACCCAAAAATCTTTTTCATTCCCAATTGGCATAAACATCCGGCCCCTCCTACGCGAATCCTAAGAAGCTGGGACCTCATAAAAAAAGGAAAAATGAATGAAAGAATATTGATTTTGTACTTGCTTTCAATACTTTGATTTGATGAAAGACATTACAAAGTCCTGGGAAGATGACCACTACTTGCCCTTGATTGCCTTGGCATGCCTTTGTTGCCTTGGAAGATTCTATTGTTTCTGTATAAACTAATCTTATCTTCTTGCTATTCGAGCTTTGATTAGTTACTTGTTCTTTACATTTCATTAAACTTGTTTCAAAAGTCTTATAGAGACTTAGAGAAAATATCTTAATGTCACCATTAACCAATATTGAGCTCATGCATATATTATGCAGTGTCATTTTCAGCTGCTATTCTCTGTACTTAGAGCAGAGTGGCCCATCCTCAGATAATAATGAACCCAGAAACATTTTGTTAGTTCCATTTTTATTGGCATGTGTCGTGACAAAACAAGTTCAATTGAGTTGTAATCTTTCTTGAAGATCTTTGTGCAATTGGACTGGTTCTGGCTGCTGTGCATCAGACATACGTTCGTGGTGCGTTCGTTGCAGTGTTCGAACGGTTGGTGTTAGTGTCACGTTCTCTATTGGGTTCGAACGGGCGCATTCCAGAGAGCAAACGTTCGAGGCACGTTCTTGTGGGGTTCGAACGGGAGCATTCCAGAGAGCTCACGTTCGTTGTGCGTTCGATTGGCGTTCGAACGAGTCTTCACAGAAAGGGCGCGTTCGTGTAGCGTTCTAGTAGCGTTCGAACGCGACTGCGATCTGAACGCGTTTTTGGCCTGCAAAACCCTAGTTTTTCACCCTACCTATAAATATAACATTTAGCCGCCATTCCCCATTAGTTGAAAGAGCTGAAACACTTTTCCCTTGAGCCAAATCTCTCAAAGCTTTCAACTCTCTTTGAATCCACCATTGAAGACTTCTTCATCTTCCTGTCTTCTTCATTAATGGTGTGATTCCATCTTGATAAACCTTCAACACAACATAACCCAAATCCCTAATCCTTAGAGTTCTATAGGAGGAGTTTTGGTAGTCGGAGTTCCGGCGTTCAGAGGTGATACAATCTACTCAGAGACTTCAGAGGTTCTGAAGAAAACCGTGGGTCGCGGGCTTGAGGAGTTCCTTGAGTTCTTGCAGTATAGAGGTACTTGAGTCGGTGGAGTTGCCACCATAGGTCTTGACCATCGCTGTAAGTTTTTCTCGATATAGTGGATTCGGGTGGTAGCCTATACCCGGAGTGGTTTTTTACTCGGAAGAGTTTTCCACTTCGTCACCAAAATTATTGTGTTGAATTTTGTGTGATTGATTTTATTTGCTGCTTTATTCATCGTTATTGTTTTTATATTTGCCAGCATATTTATTTATTTGTTATTGTGGTTGCCTGTTAATTTGCCTGTTGCAATTCCATAGTAGCAGTAATAGGACTTGTCCTGCTTAGTGTTTATAATTCCGCATAGGGTCAGAACCTTAGGATAATCCCGAATTTTCACTTTTTGGATGTTGTGGTTCATTTGTTCAACATCGGCTAAGTATGAACTTAGTTGGTGGTTTATTAACCCTTTGACACACTCTTCTTACAAATCAGTTTCGAAGGATGAGTTCTACCTGTTAGGTTCGTAATAAATAGTCTCAACGCCAACATCATGTCTCCCAGTTACAATCCTGTGGCACAGGGTAAGACCATTGCAGTGTTCGACCAAGACTAGATGAATTAGTGCAATAGCTAGCTTACATAGGTGCGGGACTGCGGAGCATGGTGGAATATGGGTTGAGTATGGGCTTAGCTGGTGGTTTATTAACCCTTAAACACTCTCTCATTACAATTCGGTTTTTAAGCATAAATTCTACCTATTAGCTTCGTAATAAATGGTATCAAAGCCAATGTCATGTCTCCCATCAATGTTCAACCGGGACTAGATGGACTAGTGCAAAAGCTAGCTTGTGTGGGCGCCAGACTTCGGAGCATGGTGAAATATTATAGTCCATTTATCCAATATTAACTAAGTATGGACTTAGTTCGGGTTTTATTAATCCTTAGACATTCTCTCCTTACGGTTTTTAAGGATGAGTTCGATATGTGAGGTGGTATAGGAGCCTAATTTTAGTAGTTTAATTTTCTTAATCAGGATTTGCAATTTGATAAGCTATCCATGTGTCAACTGCTAGTTCATTATGCTTATGCATTCAAGATTTGGTTGTGGTGATAATGAGGAATTATACTATCCCCTATTTAAAATACAAAGAATAATATCTATCAGATGAAGTACAGCTAGTTATATATTGTAGAATAAATTCGTATATTAACTTATGGAGACCAAATCTACTAAATACATTAAACCCATACGACACAGAAAATAAAATTTTATTGACAAATGAGGACATAATATGTAATATGCTTGATACCCATTAAGCTGAGTGCTTTGACAAGTGTTGCATGCCTACCCAGTACATAACGCTCCCGCTACTCGTGACTAGACCCGGCCACGGTTCCAGTTCGGAACCAGAACCGAACCGATTGGAACAAGACGGTTCCAGTTCCGATACCGAAATCGAACCGCTGGAATAGAACGATTCCAACGGTTCTACTGTGGAACCGTTTATTTATTTTTTTTAAAATCATTATTAAAATTAAATTAAAAAAAAAAAACCGAAATGGAACCGGAACCGAACTGAAACTGTTCGGTCCGTTCCGGTTCCATACTTGTAAAACTGGGAACCGGCCGGTTCAGTTCCGGTTCGGAACCGAAACCGGACCGGTGACCACCCCTACTCGTGACTAAGCGGATAATAAATTAACACTTGACTTTCTCGTTAGACATGATCTTGATCAATTGATTTTTGTTTGTAAGGATATTTTATATCCAGTTTCTAGTAGAGAATCTATCAAAGCCTTTTGGTAAAAGCAGTAAAGCAAAATTCCTGTATAAGTTGCTGGCATGTTGATAGGAATAAATTTCAAAAGAGTCACCATTTGAGTAGCTTTCAAGTTACAAAATTTACACAAGTTCCAGCATATTTAGGAACTCAACATTGGCACCACTTGAGAATTTTTGATGGATTGTAACATGCATAAATCACCATAGCATGGATTTGGATATGACCTAGCTAGCTGAGTCTTTATTTACAGTGGTACAGCCAGAACTTTAATTCAACTAGGGTAAAATTTGATTTTCAGGAAAAAAAAGTGATAGATAGACTCGGTCACGGTTCCAGTTCAGAACCGAAATCGAACCGGAACCGAATCAGATGGAACTATAAGGTTACGGTTCCATCCGGTTTCGGTTTTGGAACCGGAATCGAACCCCCAAACGATTCGGTTACGGTTTCACAAAATTTTGAACCGTAACTTTAAGGTTTGGTCCAGTTCCGAACCGGAACCGAACCAATTTTTTTTTCCCCTTAAAAAATAGAGAACCGAATCGGAATCGAACCGAATTTTTCGTTTCTGTTCCTGTTCGGTTCGGTTTTGTGGTTCCAAAAAGCTAGAACCGTAAATGAACCGGTTTTGAATCGATTCTATTACGGTTCCAGAAACCTAGAACTGTAGAACCGCGGCCACCTCTAGTGATAGATACTTCTCATTTTAATAGAGATAAATCAAAATTACCTCATTAACAACTCATACTTTTCATTAATTTATAAGAGATATTTTAATAAAATTTCAAGTCGAGCGGAGGAGACTACCATTGGGAGCCTCTAAGTGGCTCCGTCAATATTTAACAATATCTTACGACCAATTTGAGAATATTAAAAAAAAAATACTTTTATTATGATTTTAAGTATTTAAAAATGTTGAAAATGGCCAGCTAGCTATGTGATGCATACTTTATGATCATTTTTTGTATTATTATATTTGACTGAAAGTGTTTGTTCTTGTTTGGAGAGTTAATAACTTATATGATGTCTTAAAGTTGCTTATATTCAACCATAAATAGAATAAACATGGAGCCAATGCCTTTCATTTCATGTCTTCATAAGAACTTTAAATCATTTCCTTGATGTTTCCAAAATGCCATTGTTTTTATTTTGTTTTTGTATATTATAAGGGAACTAGTTAATTTTACTTTGTTGATGAAGTGGAAAACGTAAAGAATAATAAAACATCTGGATATTAATTTTATTAAATGAAAGATAAAAGATAATTTAAGATTTTGACATCGATATTTTTTTTTATACAAGAAAAAAAACTAAATAACGTGAAATTATTAAAGAGGTAATCTGAATTATTACAATATAATTAAAATATCCTAATCATAGTAAAAACAAGAAAAAAAAAACCGAAGTTAAAATCCAAAATCTAAATAAAAAGAAACGAAAGAAATTGCGAAAAAAAAAAACATGTAAATACGATTTGAGGCCTGGACAAAAGAATAATTTGAGAATGATCTATTATCCCAAACCGATACAACTGATGTTGGTCGACATAGTTTCGAATCGTATATTATAAACACAAAACGAATACATATAGCCCAAATTATAACCCTTTAAAAATAGGAAAAACCCACCTTAAGGTCCATGTACTCTCAATGTTTTTTACATTATACCCCTGTATTAAATTTTCTACACATTGCACCCCTATACTCTCAATATTTTTTACATTGCACCCCTGTACTAAATTTTCTACACATTGCACCCCTGCACTCTCAAAAAATTGACATTTCACCCTTATTTTAACGGCAAGTTAACAGAGTTGAGAAATATTCTGACATCACCCACCATTATTTCGGATTGGACCGAGCAAATTTTTTTACTTTGAAGTTATGCTAGGGCGCATAACTATATTATGCCTCTTCTGATACATTAAAAAATCCAACTAATTTATTGTAAAAACTAGATCAAAACTACGATCTTGGAGTGTTATTAATGAACAACAAAAAACAAACAAAGATGCTTCACGGTTATCAGACATCATTCCTAAAGAACGACAACGAGTATTACATGTCATGCGTGCACATTTATAGCAAACACCCATTTTTTTAACTCTTCTCTTTTTAGCATAGGTGACTCTTCCTAAACCAGGCAGATATGACACAAATAAGGATGGGTGATGTCAGAATATTTCTCAACTCTGTTAACTTGCCGTTAAAATAAGGGTGAAATGTCATTTTTTTGAGAGTGTAAGGGTGCAATGTGTAGAAAATTTAGTATAAGGGTGCAATGTAAAAAACATTGAGAGTACAAAGGCCTCAAGGTGGGTTTTTCCTTAAAAATAAGAACATCACTTTTTCCCCTATATTATTTTCTAACTGTCATTACCTTCCTCCTCTCACAATGGATCCTATTCCCTCTCACTTTAGGATAGAGGGCAATAATTTCATAATTTTTTTTTCCTTCCTTGTACTTACATTTCCTTTAATGGATTCCTTCTCATTTTATAATTTTACTTTTGAACAAACATAACATGAAACTTTGAAAAGAGAAACACTACTACTACTACTACTATTACTACTTCATATAAGAGAATAATATTTAAAGACTAGTCAATCATAAGCGAGTACACGTGTAAGATATCGATTCGCGGAAATTTTTTTTTGACCACATATGATGCCATTAATTAGAAAAATAATGAGTAAAGAAATGGCCACGGAATGTTATTCCTAGTGACACAAACAGTTTTAGGAAAGAGTGAATTGAAATTGAAGCAATGAAAGCTATAAAGAGGTGCATTTTCTTGGAATTGGAATATGAGAATCTTAACTCAATGTAAAGCCATTGAGTCATATTCTCAAGTCAAGAATTTTTTTTATTTTTATTTTTTAATTTTTTCCCTCTTATTCCTTTCTACTCAAAACCACAAAAAATGGGTTCCCCTTAGCTTTTTTCTTTTTAGCTAATATAGTTAGATGCCTTTGGGATTCATGTTTAGAGTTGTGTGCTCATAAGTTGATCAATTAGAAATTTCCATGTTTAGAGATTGCTTATGTTTTATGAAAATGATTTGGATTTGATGTTAAACTGAATTTTATTAATTTTTTTTATATATAAATTATGATATGTAGTTATTGAATAATAATATAAATGTACCTTAATCTTAACCTTGTATCGCTTTTAAAGTTTAGCACAATATTAAATCCAAATTCGTCATAAAATTTATGTCTTGCTTTGGGATATTGTCTTCTAATTATCCTTTAAACTTTGGCTAACATGAACAAGTGATGTTTGAACAAATATTAGTCTATATATATTTTGCATTTTGGGGATTACTTAAAATGTTTTATGTTATGTTATTGTTCTTTATTGTTATTTTTTAACCCCCTCATTTTTTGCAAGTTTTTTTTTTTTGGAATCGTTGGAAACTCTGCCGCTAAATTATTCTTTTCGGGCTTAAGCGGAGCAAGTAAATCATCGGCTGTCTCAGACTCTTACAAGAAACACACTCCCTAAATTCGAACCCAGGATCTCAATATGAGATCCTGAGCCGTACACCGCCAATCCTGAGACTTTTTTTTCAAGTTGTATTGATGAATTATGATATTTTGTGAGACATACTCATTTTGTACCTCTGGGGTGTCTCCATTTTCTTTTGTTACTGATAATTAATAAATCTTTCTCTTAATTGTGTTCATAAGATTTTTCTTTTAATTTTTTTTTTTAATATATAGCAGAAGGGAGATTCAAAATTAACACTTACCCCATTAATTTTCAGTTTTTACCAGTTTTCTTCTACTATTATATTACACTTTTAATGTCAAAATATTAATTAATTAAATAATTGTTTTATGATCCGAATGAATATTTCTGTTGCAGTTTTGACTTTTGATATCAAGGATTACGATATATTATAAAAGCTTTTTAAAGAAATCAAATCCAAGAGGCACTCGTAAAATCTAGTCGTCACTTGCAATTAAGCAACTTGCAAATTATGTCATCGAGTGCGGTAATTTGATTGTGTATGACTCAAGATTTGATCTTCAGATATTGGGTTCGAATTTAGAGAGTGTGTTTCTTATAGGAGTCTAGGACAGCCGGAGGTTTTACCTAATCCACTTAAGTCCGAAATGGATAGTTTGGCGGCAAAGTTTCCAACGATTTCAAAAAAAGAAAAACTAGCAATCGATGATTAATCAATGCTTAATCGACCTTTAATCGTAAATTATTATTTGAGCGTTTTGATCTAATCGATTTTGACAACATAGAATTTCTATCGATTTTGACCTATTAATCAGTCGATTTCTAATTTATCAAAAATCATCCGATTTCATTTTTTAATCTATTTTATTTTTTCAATATTTTTTTAGAGTTTTGATTGACAATTTTGTGTGAAAATAGAATGATTTCATTTAGACACAATGAAAAAGGTGATAATATGCTTTGTTTAAATGAATAATTACCGAAATAATAATACTAATATCTTTAATTTATTATAATTTCTTAAATAAGGATAAATTTTTCTATCTTATCAAAATGATTCATATTCATATTGATTTAACTAAAGATTCTTATATTATTTAATATTTTTTTAAATCATAAATAAATGATTTTTTTGGAGGATCTTGATATATGATTTTTGAATTCCCTTTTATTCTCAATCAATTTTAAATCTTGGACCTTAATTTCGAGTCAAATTTTAGAATCACGTACAATTAACCGCACGTGTCGACTATCCTTATAATCATCTCTGTAATCATCTTTCCACTTATCTTTAGAGTGAAATTATATCTCAATTATAACAAGAGGATGGAGAAATCTTACAAACCAAACACCAACTTTTATATTATGTTATTACTCAAACTTGATTGACCATAAATGTAACTACAAAATCTATCATATACCAGAAAATAATATATTATAAAGTACAATGGTGTGGGAGGAAAGAGAAGATGATTAATGGTTAGGATTAAGAGAGATAATGTATCCAAATGCTATCTTATGTGGCTTAATTGGCGGCTCAAATCATTTCATTATAATCTAATGGCTGATAAAGAATCATTCCATTATAGGATCTCTATAAAAATGAAAAATGAAAACTACCAAATAAATTAAAGAATAAAATCATTTAATTAAAAAAATAAATAATTTAATTATATAATATCTCTGAAAATTAACAAACAAATTAAATAATAGAATCTTAATCTCTCTGTAAATTTTGTAATATCGTGCCGTAGGCACGGACAATATCTAGTATATATATATATATAGAACCTGCCATGCGTTGTAATTAAGCAAAAATCAAATTTTTGAGATTCAAATCCATGTTAAAACTCTGGCTGATGATCATTATAATAATCAGTAACGTGGGAGATGCCTTAGCTAGATAATAATATGCTTACTTTTTATAAATTGACACATTTTCCTTGTAGTAAAGGAGGTGGTATATCATGTGCCGGGTGTATATGCCTTCTCTCTCACAACAGGTGGGCCCCACAGTTGTGCGGGGCCCGCCTGTTGTGAGAGAGAAGGCATATACACCCGGCACATAATATAATTTTCGGTAGTAAAGAGTGGTGTTTTTAGTCCCAATGATAAAGGTTTTAGACTTGAGTGGTTTGTTTTCTCGCGGATTTAAGGTTCGAATTCAACTAGATACTTTTTTTCTTCTAGCGAATTACTATGATCTGTGTTATGAAACTTCTGAGGGCACGAGACACAAATCATGAGGATTAGTTAAAGTGCGCGTAAGTACGACTAACCGCGGTTAATCGATTTGAATTGATAAAATTTTAAAAAAAATATTATTAATTTTTTAAAACCGCTTAGGCTACCCACTCCATCACTCATACCATTAATTTCACGTTTAAAATCCATAAATAGGGGGATGCCTTTGATAAATACTAATACCATGCATGATAAGTAACGTAGTCAAAACTTTGATTTAATAGGATAAAATTTGATTTTCATAAAAAATTATGAATACATTTCATTTTAGTGAATATACGGATCAAAATTATTTTATTAACAAAAGAAAATTTTCATAGACATTTTAATAAAATTTCAGATTCAATGGAGATGAGTAATGCTCCCACTAACCTGTTGATAGAAATTGTTGGTCCAGTAACTACTTGCTGAATCTTTTCAATTTGTAGCTGCTCTTCCTCTTTTTTTTTTTTGGAAACGATGGAAACCCCGCTATCAAATCACCCATTCTGGGCCGCGGCGCAAGTAAAACCACCGGCTGTCCCAGGCTCTTACAAGAAGTGCACCCCCTGGATTCGAACCCAGAATCTCAAGGTGAGATCCTAGACCCTACACCACCAAGCCACACCCCTTGGGGACGCTCTAGCTCTTCCACCCATTCCTTTCACTTAAAAAGTTAAGGGTTCCTATTCCATTTCTTTTGTTTATTTCAAATAAATATATATGTGGAACCTGACAGAGAATTGGTTGCATGAGTTTGCTTGCATATTTTTGTTACCCTCAACTCATTTACACTCTTAATATTTATTCCTAACTAATGGGTTGGAGTCTATAAAGGTATCAGAACCAGCTCACCCAATTGTAGATCCGGCCAAGGTTCCGGTTCGGAACCGGAACCAAACTGGAACCGAACCGGTTGGAACCGGACGGTTCCGGTTCCAACCTGTTCCGGAACCGAACCGCTGGAACCGTTTTGAATTTATATAATAATTTATATTTTTTATTTTTTAGATAAGAATTTTATTTGTAATTTAATTTAATTATGTAAAGTAAGTGTATTATATAAATTCAAATTCGTAATTTTAAATTATATTGATTTATCAATCTCAATTTTTTATTTTCAATAAAGCAAAAAAAAAAAAAAAAAAAAAACCAAATGGAACCGGAACCAAACCGCCGACCGGGTCTACCCAATTGAAATAAGTCAATGAGGGCGTTGTGTCGTAAGAGGGGTGGATTGTAAAATCCCACATCGTTTTCGGGTTGAGCTTGATAATGACTTATAAGGCAACCTCATTTGGACTTGCAAAAGACATTTTGGGTGGACTTAGAGCCATACCAACAACAAAACCTTGAGACATCAGGATTTTAAATGTTTATTTATTTTTTAAACTAATCTGTGTAAATATTTTCTCAACATTTTGGCAGTCATGCATCACATCAATTTCATAATAAAAGCATGTAAATAATACTCTCGTTACAAACAGAGTATAGAGTTTCTAAGGGACGTAGTTTGATGGTGTAGAACTCAAGATTTCACCTTGAGGTCCTGAGTTTGAATCCAGTAAACTAGTGTGTTTTTTGTAAGTACCTAGGATAGCCAGAGGTTTTACTTGCTCCGTTTAAGCTCAAAAGGGTGATTTGGCGATGAGATTTCTAACGATTTCAAAAACAAAAAACTTCTAGAGAATGTAATAATATATACTATCTTATTTCTATTATTCACAGAAATATTCTAAAATTCTGATATGTAATTAAAGGGATAACAAGACTATGTGAATGTTTTTGTTTATCAATTACATGCTTTTAAATAATGGAATTGGTTCGATCATGTGCTAGAATCTTGTTCCATAAATTCTTTTGACTATTTACATTGATTCTAATGCTTTGCTACAATGTCGATTTAGTATTGATATTCGAAGTTCATGTTATCAACAACTAGCTTAGAGTCCGCATAATGCGCGGGTTAATTTAGATGAAAACGATTAAATAAAAATAGAAAAATGTTAGGTATGATAGTCTTGATTCAAAAACGTATTGTTTTCACTCTCTCCTGTAACATCCTACCCGAGGTAGGATGCTACTGGCAGGAGATATGGTTAACTCATCTTCATAAGCCTCCAAATTTTAAAAAAATACGGACATGACGAGTCCTAAAATTGGACAACCCGGATCAAAATCTAACATCAAACAAAGATAATCATAACATCCAACACATCACAGGGCCTCAGGCCCACTCACAACGCATCAAAATCAAAACAATCACTCAAGGTCTCTGTGTCCACAATATCATATTTCATATATTATAAAAAAATATTACAAACTTTACTATTATATTTTCCCATATAATTAAAAATCCCAATATCCTAATGCCAAAAAGAAAAACCCTTGGTGACTTGTAAAATAATATCCGTCATCCACGCATCATCTCCGTCAAAAGTAGAGACTGCAACAAAAGAAAAGAAAACCTGCAATCACGAACAAAATGGGGAGGGGGAGATGAGTCTTGTGGACTCAGTAGATACCAAAAGAAAACAAACCATAAGAAAAATCCAAAATATATCCATAAATCGATTTTCATGTATGCGTCGTCAAAAACATATCAAGCGTTCAGTGCCCAAGTCACACGCGAAGACTGAGCGAGGAATGAACGATCCCTTATCGATAAAATAGCGGGTCAATCTATTTCTAATGGACGAGACCCTAAACCAGCGTCGTGGAAACATGATGATAAGTTGTAAAGAAAACAAAAAAAAAAACATGCAATGAGCGCCACCAAGAAAATATTTTGGTGAAAACGGCTAACCACACAGGTTTTGAAAAGTTGCTTAATTTTATAAATAGGCATATTCTCATTGTAGCACAAGAGTCAAGCTTGTCAATTTAGTGCATATATTCTAGGACATTGTCATTGTGGCAATCCAATTTGTTAGAGTAGTCAAATTTTTGATTTAATAAGATAAAATTTGATTTTCACAAGAATATACTTTATTTTAGTGGATACGGGTCAAAATTATTTTATTAACAAAATAAAATTTTCAGAAACATTTTAATAAAATTTCGTTTCGAATTCAAAAGAGACGACTGCAAAGGGTTCCTTTTCTATTTCTGTTGTTTATTTCAAATAAATATATATGTGGATCCTGACAAATAATTTGTTGCATGAGTTTGCTTGCATATTTTTGTTACCCTCAACTCATTTACACTCTTAATATTTAAATATTTTTGTAAAATCTCACATCGATTGAGATTGAACGAGATGATGACCTTATAAAGCACAACCTCCCTTAAACTAACAAGAGTTTTTTTGGTGGACTTACCCCCCACTAAAAACAAAACCTCAAGGGGGATCATGGCTACGGAGTTGGGCCATCATACGCTTCCAAATAGAAGAATATATTCCTAGCTAATGGGTTGGAGTCCATAAAAGTATCAGAACGAGCTCACCCAATTGAAATAAGTCAATGACGAAAGAGAGGTGGATTGTAAAATCCCACATCGCTTGGGATTGAATTTGATGATGACTTACAAGGCAACCTCATTTGAACTAGCAAAAGAAGTTTTGGGTGGACTTATACCCATATCAACAACAAAACCTTGAGAGATCATAATTTTAAATGTTTATTTATTTTTTAAACTAATATGTGTAAATATTTTCTCAATATTTTGGCAGTCATGCATCGCATCAATTTCATAAAAAAAGTATAAAATAATTCTCTAGTCTAAAGTCTCTCAGGGGCGTAGCTTGGTGGTGTAGGGCTCAGGATTTCACATTGAGAAATTGAGTTCGAATCCATAGAGTGTTTCTTGTAGAGCCTGTGACAGCCGGGGGTTCTACATGCTCCGCTTAAGCTCGGAAGGGGTGGTTTGACGACGGTGATGAGGCCTAGGATGCAGCCCATGATGGATACAGATAGACCACCACCGTGCATGTTCCAGAAGATCCAATCACGAGGTCTCGAGTTAAGAAGATCCAGGAAGCAATGCATGGATTCATACAGAATATTATATCTGACTATTCTCGCACCTATACTACATTGAGTATGGGCTTGAAGCTGGATGAACCCAAGATGGTGAACCTTATTCAGGCCGTGGAGCAACGAGATACTTAGGCCTATTTATTTATAATTATTTGATAATTGTTATGATTTTATTTAAGGCTTGATATTTGTTTTATTTCGGCCCTTTATTTATGTTTGAGCGTATTTCTTTAGATTATTATTTTATGTTTAGGAATTAGGTTAAGCGTGCAAGGGTTTGCACGTGAGGATAACTTAGCTTAGTTTTAGGATACGCTCATGTTGGCGTGTGGATAGTTTCGTCTTTTTGTCCTTTTTGGGTTAGGGTTTTTGGTTGAAGCCTCCTTATAAAAAGGCTAACTTTTGGTTCTGTTTTGGATCAACTCTTCTTCAATAAAATTATATCAATTTCGTGAACTTTGAGAAACTGTTAGGTTTAGATTCGAGATTAAACCCACAAAACTCTCCAAATCTCTGATGTTAAGAAAAATGATTTTTATTCCTCAATCTCTACAATTTACTGCTAACTAATCGCCACTGCTCAACTACTTTTACCGCCAATTACTAAGCTGTTATTCTAACTCAGCACATAATTTGTGAGCCTCCTTGGCTTGGAGCTGATCATCTGTGGTCTAACCCTTTGTTCCAGGTGTGACTCCCTCTGTTGCTGTGGATCCATCGTAACATTACCTTCCCCATGGAAAGGGACCTTGTCCTCAAGGTCGAAGGCAGGGTATGAAGCCTTGAAAGTGACCACGTCCTCCCATGTAGCATCCTCAACATGTAAGTGCTGCCATTGAATCAATACCTGATGAACCTGATGACAGCCCCTCTGGACTACTCGTTTGTTAACAACTGCTAAGGGCTGTAACACAAAGCCTTCCTCACTGCTGGGCAACTGTGTCACCATGTCTGCAGTAACTGGAATGTGCGCCTTATATGCCTTTAACTGGGAAACATGGAATACATGATGGATTTTGGAGGATTCAGGCAATTGTAAGGTTTAAGCCACTGGTCCAATGCGTTTCTTGATAAGATAAGGCCCAAAAAAACGCATACTGAGCTTATTGGTCACCCTTTTAGCTAATGACTGTTGTCGATAAGGCTGAAGTTTCACCCAAACCCAGTCCCCTACTGCAAATTGCTTGTCCACTCTATGTTTGTTGGACAATGCAGTCATACGCTCCTGAGCTTGATGCAGATTTGTCTTGAGTTTAACTAACATATCATCTCTTTCCATTAAATCAAAGTCAATGGCTTCTAAGGACGAACTGCCTCTTACATACATTGGCACAGAAGGCGGAGGTCTGCCATACACAATTTGGAATGGAGTCATTCCAGAGCTAGTATGGTAAGACGTATTAAACCAAAACTCTGCCCATGGTAACAAAACCACCCACCTCTTAGGACATGTCGAAGTAAAACACCTCAGATATTGCTCCAAGCAGCGGTTAACAACTTCTGTTTGGCCATCGGTTTGAGGATGGTAAGAGCTACTTGTAGCTAGTGTGGTGCCTGCAGCCTGAAACAATGCCTTCCAAAATCTACTGAGAAAAATAGGATCCCTGTCAGAGATTATGGTTTTTGGAAAGCCATGCAATTTGCATACCATCTGGACAAACAACTGGGCCACTTGAGGTGCATTGAACTGAGAAGGGAGGCTGCCCAAGTGGATGTATTTGCTAAGTCGGTCAACTACCACAAAGATCACTGTGAATCCTTTGGAAGTTGGCAGCCCCGTTATGAAATCCATAGAGATATCATCCCATGGTAGTTCCGGAATTGGTAGAGGTTGGAGTAACCCTTGTGGACTGGTAGTCGTATATTTGACTTGTTGGCAGATCTGACAATTAGCAACATATTCCTTGATATCCTGGTGCATTCATGTCCAAAAGAAATTATGCTGAATTCTTCTCAGGGTTTTAAGTACACCACTATGGCCTCCAATATGGGAATCATGCATCTCAGAGAAGATATGCTGCTTTAAGGAAGAATTGGCACTGATGACCAGCTTGCCTTTGTAATACAGCAGATCATTGATGATTTTATGATTGGGGTAGTGGTGTGGACTGTTCTGAATTTTTAAGAGTAGTTGGCTCAAATCTTGTTGAGAGCTTGTTTCAGCTCTAACTTGATCCAAGAAGCCAAACACTGGAGCAGTAATAGCATGGAAATGAGGAATTCTGGACATAGCATCAGCTGCTGTGTTTTCGGCACCAGGTTTATATTGGATTTCATAATCAAAACCCAATAACTTGGGCAGGTATTGCTGCTGCTCTGGTGTTTGAATCATCTGCTCCATAAGGTTCTTCAAACTCTTATGATCAGTCCGGATGATAAAATGCCTACCCAGTAAATACTGCCTCCATTTCTGTACAGCTTCTACAATGGCCACTAACTCTCTCACATAAGTGGATGTTTTTCTTAATCTCTCACCGAGTTTCTTACTAAAGTAAGCTATGGGATGGTTCTGCTGCATTAAAACTGCTCCAATTCCTTCATCGCTAGCATCAGTTTCCACGACAAATGGTTCCTGAAAATTTGGCAAAGAGAGAACTGGTGTGGTGGTCATTGCTTCTTTAAGGGCTTGGAATGCACCATGAGCTGGAACAGTCCAATGAAAGGAATTACCCTTCAACAAATCAGTGAGTGGAGCAGCAATTAATGAATAATTCCTCACAAATCTTCTATAGTAACCAGTAAGGCCAAGGAAAGCTCTCAATTCTCTCATAGTTGCTGGTACAGGGTACTGCATCATAGCTTCTATCTTAGAGGAGTCTGGTTCCAAGCCTTTTTCTGAAATTAAGTGCCCCAAGTATTCAATTTTGTTTTGGCCAAATACACATTTGCTAGCCTTAGCAAAGAATTGGTTTGCTGACAAGCATTGCAAGGTACTTCTGAGATGGTGTAAATGCAGATCCCAAGTATGACTATAAACTAGGATGTCATCAAAGAATACTATAACAAATTTTCTTAAAAATGGTTTGAAAATCTGATTCATATTAGACTGAAATGTAGCAGGAGCATTGGTTAAACCGAAGGGCATTACCAGAAACTCATAATGACCCTCATGTGTTCTGAATGCTGTTTTTGCCACATCCTCAGCGGCTACCCTGATCTGATGATAACCAGCCCTTAAGTCCAGTTTGGAGAAGACTGTCGCACCATGTAGTTCATCAATGAGTTCATCTACTGTTGGAATAAGGAATTTATCATTAACTGTCACAGCATTCAAGGTCCTATAATCCACACAAAACCTCCATGACCCATCCTTCTTTTTAACCAGCAATACTGGAGAGGAAAATGGGCTAATACTCGACTGGATAATCCATTCCTTCAACATTTCATTGATTAGCTTCTCAATTTCTTCCTTCTGGAAGTGAGGGTACCTATATGGCCTGACATTCACGGGTTGCACATTTGGTAGCAAGTGGCTCTGATGATTCAGTTCTCTGGCTGGGGGTAGTGTCTCAGGTTGGGAAAAAACCCTTGCAAACTCCTCTATCAATGGTTCCAACCTTCTATCTACTGTGTAAGGTATATCTGATTTTGTTTGAACTTGTAAGTGAAAATAAGTTGCAATGGACTCAGTAGCAGTCATTCTCTTTAACTGAGGAAGAGTCATGGAATCCAAAGCTAATTTAGGATCCCCTGACAAGGTAATTGTTCTGCCCCCCCATTGGTCCAAGCACATCTAGCCACTGCACTCCTAGTACTAACTCAGCCCCCTGAATTGGTAAGACAAAAAAATCCACTGAGAATTGTTGACCTTGAATCACAATAGGGACAGATGGGCAAATACTCTCACACTTGAGTGTTTCTCCATTTCCCACCATGACTTGGAACCCTTTAGAAGCTACAGTCTCTAATCCAAGGTATGTCAGTATCCTTTGCTGGATAAAATTGTGGGTACTCCCACTATCAATCAGAACTTTTATTTCATTTCCTTTGATTGACCCTAACAACTTCAAAGTCTTTGGGTACGGATATCCAGACAGTGCCTGGAAGCTTATTTCTGGCTTTTGTTTCCCATTTTCGATCTCATTCCACTTCTGAGAAGTACTCCTCCCATGCTCTTCATTTTCTTCCTGATCTTCATCTCCTGGATCCATCATTAATAACAGTTTAGCCTTGCACTTGTGACCAGGGTGGAATTTTTCCTCACAATTGTAACACAGGCCTTATCTCTTCTAACTTGCATCTCTGCTGGTGTTAACTTCCTAACTGACCATCCATTAATTACAGAGCTGCCTACCTTACTATCTGATCTATTTTCAGTAGGAACAGGATTAACGATTGACCCAACAGGATTAAGCATTGACCCTCTTTGATTCTTAAAAGGAAACCTAAATTCCCTTAACTTTTCCTCCTGCAACAATGCCAAATCCATGGCTTCCATGATGCTTACTGGTCGTAAAGCTAACACTTCCCTTCTTATATCAATCTTTAATCCATATATGAAGCAATTCAGTAAAGAACTGTTGTTTAGTCCATTTACCTTGTTAGAGAGCACTTCAAACTCTTTGATGTAAGCTTTGACAGTTGAGGACTGAGTTAATTTGAACAAAGCCCCCTCATGATTCTCAAACACGGATTCCCTGAATCTTGATGCAACAGCTTCCAAGAAAGAGTCCCACGACCTCAATTGGCCATTTTTCCTCATCCAAGAATACCATGACAAAGCTTCTCATTCCCAATGGTATGCTGCTATGGATATTTTTTTCTCATCAGGGGTGGGATACGTGTCAAAGAAATGCTCTATCTTCAACCTCCATCCCGCCACATCTTGCCCATCAAACCTGGGTACTTCCAATCGAAAATTTTTATACCTCACAGTATTGAAATTTGTTTCTGTTTCCCCATGACCTGTTTGACGATTTGCCTGAGTGGTTTCCCTTCCTGCATCCAAACGTGCAGTAAGGTTTCGAAGCAAGTTCTGAATCTCCTGAATCGCGAAAGCCGTTTCTGAAGACTTTTGGGCTTGCTCATCTATCTGTTGTTGCAAACCAGCCATTTGAGAACTGGTATCTCCATTGCTGTTGTTTCTCCCCATCGTTTAGCTCTCAAGCTCCAAGTCAATGAAAGCACCAAATGTTAGGTTTAGATTCGAGATTAAACCCACAAAACTCTCCAAATCTCTGATGTTAAGAAAAATGATTTTTATTCCTCAATCTCTACAATTTACAGCCTTTTATATTCTGTTATTTGACTTAACTAACTGCTAACTAATCACCACTGCTCAACTACTTTTACCGCCAATTACTAAGCTGTTATTCTAACTCAGCACATAATCTGTGAGCCTCCTTGGCTTGGAGCTGATCCTCTGTGGTCTAACCCTCTGTTCCAGGTGTGACTCCCTCTGTTGCTGTGGATCCATCGTAACAGAAACCCTCAATTTGTTCTCACTGGTTTTGGCTTATTAAAGGTATGTTAATCCTTTGTGGCGCCCCATTAGCATTCTAGATTTATGTTGCTTGTTCTTCAGAGGTTTAGAGTTTTTATCCGAACTGTCTTGGCTTTCTTGGGAACGGTTTCAGTCTTGTGTAGGTTTGCTTGGCTTGTTCCAGACGGGTTCTCATAAGACGAGATTTCCAACAATTCCAAAAAAAAAAAATCTAGAGAATGTAATAATATACGCAGTCTTATTTCTATTATTCACAGAGATATTCTAAAATTCAGATATGTAATTAAAGGGATAACAAGACCATGTGAATGTTTTTGTTTATCAATTACATGCTTTTAAATAATGGAATTGGTTCGATCATGTGCTAGAATCTTGTTCCATAAATTCTTTTGACTATTTACATTGATTTTAATGCTTTGCTACAATGCCGATTTAGTATTGATATTCGAAGTTCATGTTTATCAACAACTAGCTTAGAGCCCGTGCAATCCGCGAGTTAATTTAGATGAAGACAGTTAAATAAAAATTGAAAAATAATAATCTCGATTCAAAAATGTATTGTTTTCATACTCTTGCCACGCAAGATTAATAAAAAAAAATGCAAAAAATTATATTAAAAATTATTAATGTAATTAAAATCAAAACTTTTTATTATTTTAATTGAAATCAACTTATCATAAGAGCCTTGTTAGCTAGCCTATTGTTCAATCTAAACTTTAATTTCAAAATTGATTTCCTTATAATGTCTTGCATCATCTACAGCCTGAAATATCAGATAAAAAGCATGCATTATCATCTTGATATGAAAATCTTTTAATCCAATATTTAAACCTTGAAGATAACAAGAAAAAATAAAATTTAATGCATTATGCTGATAAAGACATTTGTATAATTTACTCCGAGTAATGCATTGAACATGTTATTATATACATGTATAATCATTTTTAAAATATTAAGCATATTAAATTTGGTGAAATGTATATATATTTTTAATTATAGTATATGATTACAATTAGTTAATGCACATGAATACATAGTTTTGAATCTTAAGCTTATTAATTTGAGTTTAAATTTAGTTCATATACATGTATAATTATTTTTAAAATCTTGAGCTTATTAAATTATATTCATATTTATTTATTTAGTTCAATATATGTTTTTAAATACAATGATCATAAAAAAAATTTACTCAACATCAGTTCAACATATCTTTTTAAATATAAATTATAAACATACTAATTTAGTTCAATGTATCTTTTTGCATATAATGAGCATTAAATAAATTTCAAATTCATTAAATTCAATGTATCTTTTTAAATATAAGGAGCAATAAATAAATTTCATATTTATTTAGTTCGATGTATATTTTTAAATACAAATTCAATGTATCTTTTTAAATACAATGAACATTAAAATATTTCCCTTGAATTAAGGATAAAGGTCTATTTGGTTTTGTTTTACAATAGTATATAACTATATATATAGATAGATAGATATAAATATTAGACAAAAATAACAACTATAATATAATAGAGGGATAGTGTAGATAACATATACATATTTATCAAAAGAATTAATATTATTTTTCGCTAACAATATGAGATATTACAATCTCTTCATTCGGAATCTCACGTCCTTCAAATAATTGGCAGTCACATTTATTGACAGAATTTTCAATAAGTTTTCGTATGTAAATTAATGACGGAATTTTCCTTTGGTAAATGAGGCGTCAATTTATATCGCCACATGTTAGCAACAATATATCAACTATTTAGCGACGAAAATTTACCAATATAATATTCGATCGGTAAATTATTATTATCGTTTCTTTCAATAAAATACGATATCACAGTAGCTTCATGTCTTGGCCCCTATTCTTTTACCTCTCTTTCTCTTCCCCCCTCTCTCACTCCAACCAATGATTGAAAAGTGTATCAAAAATATATTAAATTGGGTATATAATTAAAAACCGTATAAAACATTAGATATATATATATATATATATATATATATTATATATATATATATGTTACACAGTAGGTGGATGTTTGATATAATTTTTAATTATTATATGGACCGATGAATAAAATTTTAAAATTTATATATTTTTAATAACATATCAAATATTAGATATACGATTGATAATTTTCTACTTAAATTATTGATTTATACACGATACAAGGTCTGTCAGATTTATATATTAAACGATAATATATGAATTTGGACATGCAAGCTGTGTAGGGATGATAAATGGGACATGCTTTTAAAAGTCCTATTTAAGTGTTTTTTTTTTAATAAATTCTAATATAAGAAAACACAATAAGAATATTAATTTAAAATTTAAAAAATTAGATTTTTCCTATATAGTAAAAACATTAGAAAATGACACTTGAATTTGGGGGATTGTTTTTCCTTTATATATGACAAAAATGCCAGGCAGAGCCCGAAATCTATCGAGCCAGGCTAGGCTCGAGACCAACAGAAAATTATTATTTTTGAAAATAATATATTTTTTAATTTCTTAATACTTAAAAATGAAAAAAAAAAATTAAGAATTTCTCTGTTTTTAATGTTTTCTATGTTAAAATTTAAAATTTTAGTTATAAATATATATTTTTAGAATTAAAAATTTATTTATATAATTAAAAAATTTATTTTTTATTAATAAAATTCAGACTCGAATTTTTTTGCCGAACCCGACTCCTTAAAAAATGCATTCAGGTTGGGCCGAATAAGCTTTTATCATCCATGTTTTTCCAAACCTGACCCATTTGCCAACCCTAACCCCTGCGGCTGTGACATTATTCTCTTGAGCATGTGCTAGATTGAAGGTTAGATGGTTACTTTTTCACATTCATTTTACTTACTAATTTAATGTGATTGATTCGTAACATTTTGAGTTTCAGAAAATAACGCCGTAAGATGAAATTAATATGCATTTTCTCTGTTAGAAAATCTAAAGGTGGTGATGTTCCAGCCATAGCCCAACTTTTTTTTTTTTTTGAAATATTGGAAATTATGCCGTTAAATTATCTGACTGAGCTTAATCGGAACGGATAAAACCTCCGCTTGTCTCAGACTCTTACAAGAAATATATCCATAGGATTCGAACTCGGGACCTGATAATTAAGTCATAAGTCATTTGCCACCAAACCACGCCCATTAAAGACATAACCCAAGTTACTTCATCTTCTAACCATGCATTAGTCTCATCGCGTTCATAGGACGATAAGATAAGACGCACAAATCTAGGAATAAAATTGATCATATACAAACCGTCATGATGTAATAACTTTTAGTTGTAAGAGATAATACATGTATTATCTCGTTTCGGCCTAAAAAAAGTCAAGAAAATACAAATATTATCTTGTACGTCTGATTATTATTATATCAAGTCGGTTTATATGTGATCAGATTTGAATCTAGGAATTCCACACCATCTATGTGCACTTGCCAACCGAGAGCATGTACAAAGCTTGGTAGCTCTCATGGGAAGCACATATTAGTCTGTGTATTAAAGTTTTGGTCTTTCTGTAACCAAAGCTTCAATATTTTATTGCCATTTGAGTGTTTGCATAAAAGAATCTCTCTTGTTTTTATTTACAATGCTTTATCCCTTTTCTTTGTTGTGATACTTATAAAATGTATTTTTTGAAAAAATATCTTTAACACACAAGATTTTATAATAATATCATTCGAATATTGACCGATAAAAGAAGTAAGACGAATGTTGATTGATACTTTAAGATGTCTTATTTTTATTATCAAACTTCTGGGGAAAAAAAATAACTTAAATTTAACAAAACAAACTATAGGAGTATCTTGAGATATTTCTCAAAATATATGGACTAATCTAAAATATATGGACTATACGAGAGTTTACCCCTTGTAAAAAATGATTTTACAGTGTCCAAATCATGTCCAATTTAGTCGTATCCAGTGCTCAAAACTACTACTACAAGCAAAGAAAAATCCTGATATATACAATCTTACTCTTGTTTTTACACAAATAGATTTGATTATGTAACCGAGTTAATATTTAATTATCGCACTTCAAATCCAAGTTCAATTTGAATTTGTAGTCAGAAAATGACATTTCTCACGTCAACTGGGTTTAACCATTTCCAGATGAACAGAATTAAAGAAAGATTGGTTTCAATCAAATCAAAGCACAAATTGATTATAATACTTAGTAAATTCATAACAAAGGCATGAATCTTTGAATTAATCACTAGATGTCTCCACAAAAATCGAACTGAATTTCCCTTGAATTTTCCTAAATCAGAATCTATACAATACAAATTAATTTCAGAAATCCTGCATCATCAACACTGACAGTACAAAAACAAAAGCAAAAGCAAAAGCAAAAGCAAAATTTCTTTTTATCCAAAGAAAAACGAAAAGGGAAAGAACCTTTGCCGGTGTGCTACAATTCCAAACATCTATCATAACCTTTATATTTCACAAATAAAGGGAATTTGAAAACATAATACCACGGCGAAGGGTTTCACTGGCTGCGGCAAACTTTTTCTCTAAATCGACTTCTCCGACAGCTTGAGCAGCTGCACGCAACTGAAATTGGGAAAAGAAAAACGAGCTTATTAGAATCTAATAAAATTTTGAAATCTTTTTTTTTCTCTTTCAGTTTCAGGCAACTACAGTTAGTCACAATTCCTTGGAAATCCCAAATAGGTGGCTACTAAAAGGGCATAACCTTCGTGTCCGTTCAAGTGAAACCTTGGTATCAGAAAGACCTTAGGGAGAAGAAACCACAGAACAAGAAAAGACGAAGGATAGGTACACAATGACGTGAGATAAAGTCAAGGCATCAAGAGCAATATGCACTCTTTTGTATGATACAACAATATAGTTTTGCTGTAAAAATGTTTCTTCTGATTTTATTTTCCTCGGAACACCTATTCTGATTTTCTAACAAGAAAACTTGTATAATTTTGCTTGTCCCATGGCTGACAATTATGAGACCGATGTTTGAAGCCATGAGCGGTGATGAAGGGGAGGGATACCGTGAAGTGATATAATCTAATAAACATTGCACTCCACTGTAATTTCAAAAGTTTTAATTTTACCTGGTTCAAAAACTCATCGAGCCTTCTAGCACTTCTAATGATACTCCCTTCAAATATATCAGTCATCTGTATAACCTCTGCAAAAGTTGCACCCTGGAGAATAGAAATACGAACATAATGGTTCAAATTAAACAAACAAAAGACAAACATAAAAATAAAGCAAGATCATACCAAGTAAACCAAATGTTAATAACAGAACCTAAGAAAGCTAAGCACACCTAGCAAATCATAAGTCAAAGAATAACCATATAAAATTAATCGACGGGGAAGCAATAATGTTAACACCAAAAATATAAGCAAAATGTCCAATTCAATCCCTATGCAAGACATGGAAGCAATAATGTTAATGCCAAAAATATAAAGCACTAACCTTCGACCAACAGTAAATCACATCCATCAAAAATGGCCTCACAGTTGACTCCACGTATTCATCAACATTTACTTCCAGTTTGCACTCATGTTGTATCTGTGACAAGGAGAGGTACTTTCAAGTATTGTCTTTAATAAATGAATCAACTAAACGAACACAAGATCAGAAAGAAACGACAAAACACCTCTGCTATTTTTCTCGCACTCTCTTGAAGTTGTTGTAACGGTTTAGCAAGCTCTGTTCTCAAATTTATTTGCTCACTTGATTTGTCTACTGGAATGAAACAACTAGCAAGAGCTGCAACTTGGTGATGATCAAGATCATTGAATGTACCTGGTCAAAATTTTGGCAACAAGTGAGACGAGATTCTGCATATATAAAAGAAAACAAAACTGAGGAACAGATGGTTGAATATTCACCATTAAACATCAGCTCAGTGACAAGGAGTTCATCTCCTGTGTCTATCAAACATGCTGCTCGTCCCTTCAACTGGACAACACCATCAGCATCAATATGGCCAAGTTTTTTCAAGGCCCGTGACCGGTTTTTAAGTTCATCCCGGAATTTTTGGATCTGATGATTAAATAAAAGCATGAAACATGTAACAGTGATAAAAACAAGACATTTACACAAGTCCATAGCCTGGAGCACTAGTATCAAATTATCAATATCTTGAGAAACAACGAGTTCAATTATCTCTCAACCGTTTGGTCTAATATTGGGGCCAGAACTGTAAAGCAATTGGTAAACACTTTGCAGCTGAAGCACAATCAACATTTATTTCACAAGCAGAACTTTTATTTCACAGAAACTGTGGCTTTTAATTAACACCACAATATCAACCGGAGCCTAAAATAATGGAAATAGCATAACAAGGGGAAAATGTCAACACTAAGCAATTGAGGCTTGTTATTTGCACATATGTTGAAGAAACACCGTGAAATTCATTTTAAGCCAAAAAAAAAAACATGTAGATTTTTGTCTCTCAAACAATAGCTCCAAGGCAAGATAAATTTTTCCTTTTCTTTTGGGTATACAATATGTTAATCCACCTAAAGAGGACTTCCAGCACCAGGTATTAATGCAAGCAGTAGTTTCATCAAAATCAGAAGTGTTGTGCTCAAACACATCTGTAGAAGTTGTCTATAATCAAATATGATATGCAGTTCATGCAATGCTTGAAGTTGTCAGAATTATATGATACAAAGTAATTTGTAGAAAATATTGAATATGCACCCTTTACAGAGGTACAATAATCCTGTCTAGTTCAAGCTCATGCCTCTACTGGGAGAATCTGGCAAAGGCAAATACCTGGGAGTCACGCATTTTTGACTTGAGTTGCTGAATCTCATGATTCACCTCTGCTTTCCTTTGGAAACATCTGATTTGATTCTCATCCTGAGACTGCAAAACAGAGTCAGTGGAAAGCACAACGCTTAGGATAATTTCTTAAACTACTGTTGCTAATTTATTATTGAGTGATAATAAATCTCACTTTCTTGGATTTTTTTGTATATTTAGAATATTAATTTCAGAAAGATAAAGAGGTAAAAGCCCAAAGAGGTAACAAGTCAAAAATGGCACTTCGAAAAACAAAAATTCCTAGTCCATGATACAATGAAAAGGTCTTTCATAAAGAAATGGGTGTCACTAGTTATATCCTCTTTCTTCTTTCTATTATTTTATTATAAGATTGGTTGGCTTAGTATTTCATAACCAATAATTATATCATACAAGAATATGGCATAAATCAAACAGCAAACAGCTGATTTATGTAATATATCAAACCTTGTTCAGTGGATGAGCAAATAGCTTGTGCTCAAGTTCCTCAATTTGATTTACCAATTCAACAACTTCAGGTTCTCCGATCTTCATGTCCTGCAAATCAATTTAAATAGAACATAAATAAGTAACAACTGTATTTGATTCAACAATTCCACAAAGCTACTAAATTCACGCGTTCTGACAATTAAAACGACAACTCAAATAATATTTTGAAGACTACACCAAGATGCTTGAGAAATATAAAGCTTGAGAACAGTCTATTGAAAAATTAATAGAGTGAGTGAAACCAATAGCGATGACTGACTTCAGGAAAGATTGTATAACATGGAGAAAGAAACAACAGATAGGTACTATGTAGGAGTGAAATGATGGAAGACAGAAACCTAGATGAAGACATGATGTAAATTGTCTTAAAAAGAAGGCAGGCAACCAAACTGACAAAATTTGGTTTTGTGTAGATGTGCTGTCAATAGTAATAGTTTGGAAGTAAAACAAAGAAGATGTTGGTGCCGATGAAGCATTTGCATACATTGGCAAGATAAGCCAAACACATAAGCTCATCCAATTTCCAATTAGGAGAGCAGATTAAATGATTTCAAACTCTACTTAAGAGTTAACATAATATCACCTCAAAGGCAAGTTTTGCCATGTCCCAAAGAGTAATACAATACATTAACAAAATCCCTAAAAACCAAACCAGGTGCTCCGATAAATTTGCATTTTATCTTACTATTCACTGTTTTGAATTTTGATGTTAAATAACTCATGATATCTGACTATGACATTTAGTTACCTTCACGGGATGAAGTTTTGGAAGGCCTTGAGGGAACCGAGATTCCAGCTCCTGAACAGCAAGAAGTATACTTTGCCTTGCTTCCAATGGTCGTAAATCAGGAGGAACAGTTATTCTGATTTTGCTTAAATTCGAAATTAGGGGCAACTGAACAGGGACCTGTTAAAAAATGGATGTGAATATCGCATTCACCACAACATCAATTCAAATTCGTCAAGCAGGTTAGCATTTTGGCATGTGTCAACTCACCACATGCATTTCACCCTTTTCCCCAGGACGAGGCAGGCATGGCTTTGGCCGTGATCCATTCTCACTTGAGCCAGGTGAACAGTTAAGCAAAGTATCCACTATATAACCAGCACCTCGTGAAGGCAAGGTACCCACACCTGCTGAGGGCTTTTTGACAACATTAACTACAACTCCCCATCCCCAATCTGTTCCACCTTCTCTTACCTTGATCTGCAATAAGCACATACATGATATTTAGCCACCCAAACACCGCCTTAGACCAGTCAAAAGGCAGGTTGACTAGTCAAACATACAGAATTTTATCTAATATACAAAGAGTCATAACTTTAAATACTTAAGCACCGCCTAAGCGGCTATTTGAGAAACCCGGCCAAGCGCCACTTAGGCGGTGCCTTTAACATCATAGATTAATAACAACTAATACAAATCTTAAAACCCACTATCAATATTCCCTACTTAAAGAAACAATTACAATGATGGAACAACTAATCTCTACGGTGAATGACAAAAGAAATGATTGCAAGTTTTTTTTCTTTTTTGTTCAAAATTGTCAATGATGTAAAATTAATAAATTAATTAAATCACCCATAGCCACAACACAACAATGCAACCCCCCCCCCCCCCCCCCCCCCCCCCAAAAAAAAAAAAAAACACACAAAAACATGTTAAAATCAAGTAAAACATCACTACGTGGTACAGTCACCCAAGAACACACCAGCAAATATTGAACAGAAAACCTAAAATTGAACTAAACTCAGGGCAATGAACAAAAATTAAAACCACAGGATCCCTCAACCCAAAAATGTTGTCCACCATAAAAATCGTTGAGATAAAACATTCTCCAAAAAAATAACACATTCTTGAATTGATTTACATAATTTGCTTAGAGCTAGAGGTTGTAAGGACTATGTTCTCATTTCGAAAGTTGAGTAACTTTTTGACACGATGTTAAAAGTTAGCATAAAAATGGGACTATTCAGTCACTCAAATATTACCTTTTCAAATGCTTTTTTTCATATCTAAAATCATAAACTCACATTCAAAAAATCTCTTTAATTGGCCAAGAACCAGCAAATATTTGTCATCTGACATTAAATGATATATCAGTAAAATGATGTACGGAGAATGGAAGTATTTAGTTAAATAGACATTTGGCTAGAAAAACATCTCCAACTAATTTTGGATTAAAGATATATTTGAATGCTCTTTCATATTTTTCCTTGAAGATAACTATAAAAATGAAGGGCTGAAAAACATGCTACAGTATCAATCAAAAAAATTACTAATGTTAACTAGATTATTGTTCTTAGAACATACCAGCCGACCAGAACCAAGATAATAAAGAACTCTTTCAGGCCTTGTTATTTCTAACATCAACTTCTTCTCAAGTTCGGCTATGTTGAGTTTCAGCTTATGATACTCAGCAACTTCAGCCTGTACCAGAAAACAAAAGTTAAAATTGATGTAAAAGTTACAATAACTAATTGAAGAACAAGGGAACTGATAAACATTACCTCTCCTGAAGCATCAAGTGAGGCGGCTTCTTCTTCCAGCTTTGAAACTTTTTTCCCCATATCAGGCAAAGCCTGAAAAGACGCCAGAATTGGATGTAATTTATCAACAATCTACATCCCAATGAAAGAAGAAGAGATCGAAAAAAACCTTTTCATACTGAAATTGATGAAATGAATTCTTTATCACATGTTCAGCAGTGAACTGGCCTTCTGCACGGCTCAATAAATTTAAAATTGAATAGTAGCTCAGTCTGAAAGTACTAACTAGAGGGGCTGGTTTACCCAAAACCATGTCCTTGAGTGTATTCATCTCCATCTGCAGAAAGCATTGACAGAGACATTGACTTGATGAATTAGAACAAATTACTTTTCTTCCTTGTTTGCAGGCATTTAGAAAAAACAGATGTAATTAGATTAAATTTACATTTCGTTAGAGCTCATACTATTGCTGTCATTGCCTTCTAGTTTAAGGATTTATGCCAGGTAGTAATTTAACACAGTAGCAAAGCTAACTTGACTGAGTGGCTTTGTGTTCAAATCTACCCATCATATCAATGAAATTTTAATAAGTTGTATTTATTTTAGAAGATATGTATGCAGTCGTGGTCATGTTTTATCACAAGTGCTTTGCACGGTGGCAGGTACGATAGAGCTAATAGTATTGTCCGGCCGCATATCAAATTAGCTTAAACTTTTACTATAAGTGTCACCACAACACAATAGAAACCTAAGTAATATCAAGTTAGATTAGTGCGCCCTCAAAAATAAGTTAAAGGAAAACTTGGAAAGAATACCCAACCGCAGAAGAAAATAGCATAATAAAATTGTAAATTTTGATTGCATTTTAAATATAAGTGACTTTTTTTACCTGCTCATCAACCATTATTATGCAAATTCCACGCTCATCTTTGCCACGGCGTCCAGCCCTTCCACTCATCTACAGGATTTACATAACAACAATTATGTATACAAAATAAAAGAAAAAAAATGTACATTTATATTCCAACAGAGGAAATTACAAGGTCATCACTCACCTGTATATACTCACCAGAACCAATATAACGATGACTATCACCATCCCACTTCTTAACTGCTGTGAACACCACAGTTTTGGCAGGCATGTTTAAACCCATAGCAAACTGTGACAAAGAGAAGAAAGAGCTATTCAATATTTGTCTAAAAACTAAAAAAATGAACAGAAATTCCGAAACTCAGATTCAAAATGTGGGGAAAAAAGAAAACTGGTGCAAAGAGATAATTTTACCGTCTCTGTGGCGAAGAGGGCCTTGACAAGACCTTCCTGGAAAAGAAGCTCAACCAATTCCTTGATAACAGGCAAAAGACCAGAGTGATGAACAGCAATACCTCGCTTAAGTAGAGGCAACATCAATTCAATTGCCGGTAAATTTCTGTCTTCCTCATTCAAGCAGTCTACTGCATTCTGAAAAACCTGTTCAACGGTTTCTTTTTCCTCTTGTGTATTAAAATCAAGCTTAGACATAGACATAGCATGTTGTTCGCATTCTCTTCTACTGAAGCTGAATACAATGACCGGCTGAAATTTTCGTTCCATGATCATCTGAAATTTGGAAAAGAATTTGGCCTCAAATAACATACCACAATGGTTGATAAAAGCAGGGGAAAAGAATAAATATGTTGAATTCTCTTGAGGTGCACATAACTGAGTTGAGAATAGATAATAAACATCCAAAACAATGATACCAACAACTCATAGCAAAAACTGCATAAACAGATCAAGCAGGGTCACATGCAACATTTCCAACCAAACCAAATAAATTAGAAACGATGCTAAACTCTAAAAGGAATATGTATTACTTCCTAGTTTATGACAATCACCAAAACATAATTTTAAAATATGACAGGCTCATAGACAGCCCTGGAAAAGTATGGATAAGTATCAGTCCCTTAAGCCTTCTGCAGAGAAAATTGCCCTACAATGACATAATTCAAAGTTCAAATCGCTATCAAGAGAGATTTTTCATTTTTTCTTGGAACCAAGAATCAATTACAATGTCTATATTTGACTCTTTCATATAACATACTGGTTAACTATACATATATATTATTTATTACTGCAAAAGCAAACAGCCATTCAGATTCTAAATCCCCGTAAAATGTACTGAACTTTGTTAAGAAACAAGCAAAAGAACTTTGGAGAAAATTGGTATGAACTTTAAATGAACTTTTTCTACTTAGATATAATCTCGTTTATGGTAACACTGCCGTCAATAGAAGTAAACTTCCAACTAACATTTCACGCAATTAACATATAAATGGAAAAAAAATAACGCAGAAAAAGAAAAAAGTAAAAGTAAATCTTTTGAAAGAATAAATAATGGCGCTTTTTTTCATCTCTCTTTTTTGGCATAACTCGTCACTTCAAGAGAAAAAGTCCACTGTTCTAAAACGTGCCGCCTAGGGGCACATAGGCGGCGCGGCGGCCCAAATTGTTGGGGTCAGGCATTCGGCAAAATGGGCAGCTTTTTCCACCCATTCTGGTGAAATTCCACCGTGAAAATCGTCGGTCAAGGCCGTTGACCGACACAAAATTTAAAATTGATTCTTTTTTTGGGCCGGATTTTACACTCTAACCCTGACCTTAATTTTACAAAATCAACTCTCTTAAGTCATTAATTTAAAAAAATCCCAACTTAAAACATAAACCCTAATTTCAAAAAACCCTAAATTCTTCAATTTTTGTTAGTTTCTCATCAAATTGACCATCTATAACTCTCACCCATTACTCAAACAACATTTCCCTACAATTAATTTGTCCAAATCACACCAAACTTTCAACCTAATTATGGAAATCCTCAGTTTCCGATTAATTTCCTAGTCCCGCCTAGGCGTTAGGTCACTGTCCAACTAACGCCTAACGCATTTTAAAACATTTAAAAACGACATTCCACATAATTAAAATAAACAATTGGTGAATCAAAAACATGGTTCTAAAACTGTTGGTCGCCCGACGTACAGTAAGGAAGCGCGGAGCGCCTAGACAGATGGACTAGACAACACTAGGCCGTTTTATTTTTTATTCAAAATTATTATATCAAGTTTAAAATTTTGGGTTTAATTAGGTTTAGGTTTATGAATCGGTAAATTGAGGTCAATTAGGGTTAGGATTTGGAAATTTAGGTTCATTTAAGGTTAGCGTTAGGGTTTTAAAGTTTCCGGCTGTCGACTCGTGAGTAACACGCACGGCCTCTGGCAGTTGTAGATCGGAACACAAGCCCCATATTTCGGTTCAAAATTTGCCAACCACTCCATTTTCGGTGTCTACTTGTCGATCCAAGCTACCATTTGCCATAGATCTAGATTTTTCAATCGACACCAACCTAGATTGCCCTTTTCTAGGAACTTGGTCCGGCACTGCCTAACGCCTAAGCGGCGTCTGCCGTCTAGGCGGCCACCTAGACCCTTTTTTAGAACACTGATCAAAAACAAGAAGTTTCTTTAGTATAGGTATTCTGATTCCCAATCCCATTGTTAAACCCTTGGTCATACCCATAAGACATAATTTCTTTGTGACAGCATATATTGTAAGAAATAAAATTGGACATAAAATAGCCTTGAGAAATAGTCAACCATCATGTTATATAAGCTACCAATAAAATTTCACCAAGAATGGAAGAAAAATATAACCACCAATGGTAACATAATGTAAGTTAACATCAATTCAGGACATTTAACAACACCGGAACAATAACAGTTAGAAATAGAGTCTGCACCTTCACAATTTTATATATGTCAGAACCCCCAGAACCACTCCCACCTTTAGCCATTCTCCCACTTGCTTTTCCACTTTCGCTCCTGTTTCCACCACTCATTTTCTGCTTTGAAAAAGTATCTTGCAGCTTCACAAAATTATCCTCTCTAAATTGTTCTTTCTCATCAACCACAAGATACAACCCACTCCCACCCACTGGGAAAACATAATGCTGCAAAGGTGTTGGTCGAAAATCTGTATACACAACATGACATGGTTGTTTGTGCAAATGACAAATCCACTCAGCAAACTCCGTGGCATTGGACATTGTCGCAGAAAGAAAAACCATCTTAATAGCTGGTGGCAAAAATATTATACTCTCCTCCCAAACAACCCCTCTTTCCCTATCTTTCATGTAATGGATTTCATCAAAAATAACCCAAGCAACTTCTTTTAAAACCTCCGACCCCCGATAAAGCATTCCCCTAAGAATTTCTGTTGTCATGACCAAACAACTTGCATTAGGTGAGAGAGTGACATCACCAGTCATCAATCCAACATCTTTAAACTCCTGATGTAACTCCCTGTACTTCTGGTTACTCAAAGCTTTCAAAGGTGAAGTATATATAACCCTCTGCTTATCTCTGAAAGCCATTGCAATTGCATACTCAGCAACTGCAGTTTTACCTGCTGACGTATGTGCTGAGACAAGAACGGACTCATTTCTCTCCAAGCATGCAATTGACACTCGCTGAAATGGGTCAAGCTCAAAACTGTAGGTTTTTGCCATCTCACCATTGTACTCTGGATTAGCAAGTGTCCCGTGAATCGATTCACCTTTAGTCAAAGCATAGCCACTGGGGACTGCAACCTCATGCACACATGAACGCGTCAGATTTCGCTGCTTTTTTGAGGATTCTTCCTTAGGCGTTTCCGTGACATGTGAATCTTCTTCAGGTGCTTTCCTTTTCCCAGGTGTCGGTGATTCTTCCATTTCAAGTGTTAAATTCTATCTCATACCCCACTTCAATCAGGTTTGGCCTTACTTTAACACAACGTTTAAAGGTACAACTTCCCTCTCCTGCAGTTAAAACACTGCTAACACCGCGCAGCTAAAACAACAAGAAACAAAATTCAGCTCTAAATAGCCACATTATCATCCATAATAATTTTTCACACAAAAATTTAAAAAAAATAATAAAAATCACTCCTTTTATTTAAATATGACAAACACTTTCATCATTCACCAGGCTTATTCAATAGCTTATTGCTGTTAAATAATTTTTTTTTTTTTTTTAAAAAAAAAAAGAAAATTAACTCTAAGAAAATGCTAACTAATTAATACGAAAATTACCGGCGGCGACCTGGCTCGAAGAAGTGAGTGCGTCGATTCCTTAACTTTTCCAGCGATGTTCCGGTGAGAAAAGCGGCGAATTTATGCAGCCAGGCGCCGGCGAGATTTGAGAAGCGTAGCGAGTTAGGGCTTATTCCCAAAAATCCCTATAATAATTCTATTTAATTTTTCTTTTTGTTGGGCTTCGGTTAGGATCATTTTGGAAATGGGCTCAAAATATGGGCCTAACTGGCCCACTATAGCGATTGCCTTGTAATCTTGGAGCCCAGTGTTATTTATTTGGGCTTACATTTCCCAAAACCATTTGAAAATTAAAATAAGGCTTTTATTAAAAACCCAAAATCACTTTGAGTGTTACTAAAAACTTTAGGCAAGAAGAAAAAACATTTTTAATCCTATTAATGATAAAATTATTAAAAGGGACATTAACCTAAAACAATATTTCAATTTGCTAACTTGATTTACAGTCCTCTCTCTTTATTCTACCCATGCACTTGATTTTCATTTGTTTGATTGATTTCATTTTTTTTACTTTCGATTTAAAAAATAAATATCTCTCAAAATATAAAATATTTCATGAAAAAATTACATATTATTAATTTACAAATCATAAGCTTTAAAATAAATATCATTATAGTTATGTTTCGATCAAAAAATTGAGTCTAAAATACCCTTACTTTTATAAGAGATCGGTGATTTCATATTTTAGATCAGTCATAATCAAATATTTATATCTCAATTATCCTGATTTTAAATCACAATTTGTAAAAACCTGCTTACACTTAACATCCACACTTACAACTTTCATAATCTAATTTCTCTCGTATTCGATATACCTCTCTTATTTTCAGATCAATCATATTCAGAATTTTGTAAGGTCGAAATTAGCCCAAAAGCTGCATGCATACACATATCTCATATTTCATCAACGACCTCTTTTATATTTCATAACTGTCTTATTCAAATACTCATATCTCCTTCATGTGGATTCTAAATAACAATAAATATATAAAAATAATAAAATAATTAAAAAAAACCACATACTCTTATCATCCAATATTACAACTTTCATCAATAGACCTTTCTCATATTTAGAATTCTACAAGGTTGAAATCAGCCTCAAAATTAATGCATCGCACATGTAACATTGCTCGGACGGCTTTAATTAAAACAACATAGTTTTCTATTTGAACATCTGATTTACGATCATAAAAACCCAGAGAATCACATCCAATAGGTCTACGACTTTAAAGAATAAACCAAAGGCTAATTCCAAATAAATGAAAACGTAAATAATATCAATCTCAAAAGGTACAAAAATGATTTGTTATTAAGTTCAGTCACATTTTTGTTGGGAATCTCTAAGGTCCCGATGATCGAATCAAGCATAGAAACATAAGTGTGAATACATCAAAGAAGTTACAGAATACTTATATTGAGCGGTTGAGCGATGCGACGAAGAACAAAACTCCAAGTCCTCCTCCAAGGTGCATTCGGCAATGAGCTGAATTTGGTCTCCAAAAATTCTGCCATGGATCATCTTCCAAGCTCCAAGCTTTCGTGATGTGATTCCAAGTTCACGGGTGGGTTTCCCTATCACCTTCGCAAGATTCTATTGTGTGCTAGCACTCTTGATTTTGCCACAAAATCATCACCTTTTGCTTCTCCTTGCTCTCGGCAGTGAGCCAAAAATAGAAGGAAAAACAGCCCACTTTGGGCGTGAGAGGGAGAGGAAGGAAAAGAGAGTGAGTTGTGTTGGTTGGTAGCAAAATGTGTATCTAATACACTTTTATGAATTTCCAAATTCATTTTCCAATTTTGCTTTTCCAAAAAGTCAAGGCTTTAATGCCAACCACCTCCATCAATCAATCAAGTGACAAATTGTCACATCATTCAAAGTGACATGTGATTTGACGCTTGATGTGACTAATGATTTGACGCTTGATGTGACTTGTGAGCCGCACTCGAATTCGAAATGCGAATGCGCTCGCAAACACTCCCGGGCTCGGGTTCGCTAATTCCAAATTAACGAATTTTCTGTTGCGACGTAATTAAATAATTATGCCTAGCAAAATTACTATTTACGTCGCTAACGAATTAATTCTAAATTAACTCGTTCGCCCGAATTAAATTCTAAATTTAATTCCGCTTCGAAATCCAATTTTCGTATAATATATCGAATATATTATTTTATCGATTAATTCCAAATTAATCGTATTCTATCTTTAATTAATATTTTATCCCATATAAAATATCTCCGTAATTAATCCCAGATTAATTTTCTCTCTCATCTAATTAATCTAATATTAATAAAGTGCGAGTCATACGTCATCAGTGCATCTTCGGGAAGTGACCCATGAGATCCCCGGATATGTTGGCAGTAAATCCGGTCGTCGGACTATCCGAACACGTAAGTACCTAATACTACGTTTGTACTGATTTACAAGACAATGTTGGCTTCTAGCAAAGCGCTATGCCTTCCCAATTCTCCAGAAATATCCTTAAAGGAATATGTGATCTATATCAGACGTAGTATACGTAGTATTGCGTATTTCGATCCAGTATCGGATGTCACGTGCAAGGCCTGGGGTTGGAATTGTGTCTGCCTCATACGAAGCACATATCGGATCTCTGGTAACTAGTCTCTATAATCAGATAAACATGACCTAGTCATTTTATCTCGATGACTGCAGTACTTAAGAGAACCAGTTTCGTATCCTACGTGACCATCATCTCCACTATAACTGGAGTGATACTTCCGTCTTGACATCACATCCAACACACTATGATTCTCAATATACCCAGCAGAGGCGTACACAGATTTTGTTAAAGCCCTGGACGACCTAAAACCAAAGTATATTGATTGTCGCAAGTATTAGCGGTGCAAGTCTCAAGTTAAGACCAAATACACCTACCCTGATTTCGGAATTCCATAGACACATAGTCATACTACCAATGAAATTCTGATGGGTCTATCCAGAGCGAAGCTGTTTCTCGTACCATCGGTTAACACAACCTCCTATTACACTTGCATGAGTATCCTATACCCAAATATATGAGAACTATGTTGTTATGCCCTCACAACGCGCACAAGTGTAATACTAGTCTTTTACGCATTATCGATGTCCAATCTCGATAATACGCTGACTAGAGATATTTAATGATTAATCCTTCGTGGATTGATACTGTCTCATATCATCTCAATCCAGGAACTAATCATATGGACCTCCTATCATTTATAGATCTTGGTGATCTAATCACAAATGATAAGAGAGCAATCTCCTTTGTCATATAGTTAATTTGTACAACAACACCATGATATGTACAAAATAATGACGCTATGAGTCATAATTGTCCAACAATTTTAGTGTCATTTATAATCATATTGAGTTATTCACAGTCACATTTTATCTAAGTCATATTAAGCTCAATGATAATAACATTTTATTTAAGTCATATTAAATTCAATCATAGTCATATTTTACTTAAGTCACACTAAGCTCGGTTACAATAATATTTTACCTAAGTTACATTGAGCTCAACCACAATCACAGTTTACCTAAGTCATAATAATTATAGAAAATTGTGTTGTATATGTTTTAGTCATTTTACTTATCTTTCTTTAGATTGCTGACACTGTGTCACATTGAGCTCAATCACGGTCATATATATATTAAACTTGGTCACAATTACACTAACTTTAATCACAATGACATTAAACTTAATTACAGTGATATTAAGCTCAATAACTATCACAGTGGCATCAATCACATATATACTAATTTATGATCCATAAAACCCCATTATCACATTAATTTTAGTTACAAACATATTTTACCTAAAGGTTCATTTGTTTGGCAGTAAAATAATTTCCGGAAAACGTTTTCCATATTTTATGACATTTAGGACATTTATGAAAAACTTGGTCAATATAAATTATTTAATATTCAATGAAAAAGTTAAGTCATTTTACGAAATTTTGTTCTTTCGTCCAAAATTTCCATAGCTCGAATGTTAAAATTCGAACTTCAACCGGGATTTCCATAAATGCGGGTCGGGATGCGTTTTGGTGGATTCGAATCTGTATCCAAATCCTTAAAAACATATCTGAATTTAATGCGGGTATACTCAGTCCAAATCCGGTATACTTTGATTGGATCCAAAAATCCATATTTTAAATCTTTTGTCAATTATAATTGTATAAAATTATGAACTTCAGATCCAGAAATTCAGATCCGGGTATTCCCAGACTGGATCCTTAAATCTGGATTTTTTTAATATTTTTTCAATTATATTTATATGATATTGAGTCCTAGAATTTTAGACCTACGTGGATTCGGATTCTAGTATACCCAGATCAGATCCAGAAATCAGATTTTTTTTTAATCTTTTCCAATTATATTTGTATGAAATTATTACAACTATGGATATGGGTCCCGAAATTTCATACAATTAATTTTATTAATTTCATACAAATATAACTGAAAAAATATTAAAAAGAATTCGGATTTATGGGTCCCAGAATTTTGGACCTGTGTGGATCCGGATCCGATTATACCCGAATCTGATCCAGAAATCCGGATCCTAGTATACCTGGATCAAATCCAAAAATCTAGAATTTTCTTAATTTTTTTCAATTATATTTGTATGAAACTAATAAATTACTGACCTAGATCCCAAAAATCCGGACCCATGTGGATCCGAATCTAGGTATACCAGAAATGATCCATAAATCTGATTTTTTAAGATATTTTTTCAATTATATTTGTATAAAATTAATAAAATTTTGGACCGTGTCCCATAAATCCAAACCCGCATAGATTTAGATCCAGGTATATTGAACCGGATCTAGAAATCTAGATCCAAAAAATACATGTGTCCGAATTCTTATGGGTTTGAAATTTTACAACCTGAATCCGAAATTTTTTGTAAACCCAAATAATTTTGGACTTGGTTTTTTCGAGACAATACGAATCTAAGCTAGAGCCAAACCTTTTTGCTATACTTACTTCTAATAACTAAATTTTTATTTGAAAACTCTTTCTAAAAAATATTTTTAGACGATAGCCAAACACTGGAAAACGTTTTCATTTCAAGAAATGATTTTTATTGAAAATATTTTACTTACGAAAATCATTTTATGTCAAAAATTTATGGACCCTAAGACACATTAAATTTAGTTGCAATAATTATTTTTTCTTCTTTTTCTTCATTAGATAAAGATTTAAATATTGGATTATTAATTGCTTCTAATCATCCATAATTTACTCCCTCCACCTTTATGAATATTGTTTGTGATTTTTGTGTTAAGTTTAAATAAGATTTATTTTTTGATCATAATAATCATGGAAATGACACGAGATAATGACCAACTATCAGTCCAAATAATGAATGATACGTATTTCAATTATTTTTCTTTCTCTACTTTGATTGGTCATTTTGAAAATAATTAGAATATTTATCATTTATTGATTGAATGATCTTATAAGGACGATCCTGTTGTCAAAATTGGAACAAAAAGGGTTGTTGTTAATAGAATCCACCAAAAATGTTTCTTTCACATTAAATAATATCATTACAAATGACACTGGTTGAAGCTCATTGGTGGGTAAGAGGAAGAGTCCATTACTAAATTCTAATGATCCTAAAGTGCAATTCCCTAAAGTCCAAAAGCTTCAAAAATTCACATTTGAATCCACCACCTTCTTCTTCATCATCAACCCAGAAAGAAAAAAGCACTTCTTGAGACAGAATATACTATCCACCTTCCACAAGTTGAAGAAGCAGAAGGCCGCCCATTCAAATGTACATTCATCTTGACATATCTGCAACCAAATTGGAAAAACGACATCAAATGTTATATTCACAACACGGTTTTATCTTTTCCGGAAAAAGAGAAAAGAAAGCGGGAGAGTGGACGTGAGCCGTACCACTGCTGGACCTTCCTGAACTCTGTAAGGACAGGGTATATGTTTTCAAAGGCTGTGTAGGTCTCATCTCTTACCTACAAATGTTAATACATTTATAGCCGAACAGCACATACACCGGATAGAACATATAAGCAAGGAAAGTTCAAAATACCTTGGCTCCTGTGATCACAATTTTCCCAGACACGAAAATAAGAAGCACAATTTTGGGCTGTTTCATGCGGTATATAAGGCCAGGAAAGAGTTCTGGTTCATACTGCATCAAAATAGTCAAAGGTAAGTATCATCCTTAGCAACATCAGCAAACAAAAAATAGAGCGATATGAAAACTCTTCGTTAAACATTTTGGAACTTAGATAAGAAAGCAGCGGAAGGTATGCATGTTGCCGTGTAAACATTACCAATCCATGTAAAGAGAATACAAAGAGTTTGTCCAACGAATACAAACGTGCACATTTAACAGAGACCGTATTTAAACAGTTAAATAATGGCAATGAAATAATGAAAAGGTATCTCTTACACTTGAAAAGGCATTATGCGAGTAAGCAAGACCTTCAAGCCTGATGGGGAATTTAACATCACAGGAACCAACAATATTCTGAATCTTGAAGTCCTGCATAACAATAACAATGAGGAAAATGTATAAATAAATTTTTAATAGCAGAAAGCAGCAGCTTATATGTAACATCATGGGTGTCATGCATTTCATCAAAGTGAGAGAGAGTACCTTGAACTTTGCAGGAAAACCAAGCTTCTGGATTATGCGAGCATACTGAAAAATAAAAATTCAACGTCATGCAAGGAAAATTATACAAGAAAGCCACCACTAATAAAGATCAATTCAGCCAATTTTTTATAGGTGCAATTCAATGGCAATAAGAAGGAAAGCCTATGGCCATTAAACACCCTAAACAACGCTTCAATGTTACAAGTGAAAAGTCTTTAAAAATTATTCTAGACTGATGTAACAATTTCTTTTTCTTTTATTTATTTAATTTACCATCTGTTTTATTTATAAAAAATAAGGATTTAGTCCTATTATGTATATGATTACAAGCTATAAGCCTTTCACAGTTAAACACACACCTTCCTTGCTGCCAGTTTTGACTGCTGTTCACTTTTGGCCCCAGTGCAAACCTGAGAAAGAGAGGTAACTCTTTCAGCCGAACAAATACATTAAATCACTTTGAATACAAAGCATCAGCCACCATACAGAGACGGCATATTCAACTACAACTATGAAATGATAATCCATAATCCTACAATGAAAACAATAAACAACAGCTTGATGCTTCCCACAGCATGTCAGGAAACTAATTTATCAATTCTGATAGAAACTAATTTCATATAGAAAATAGAAACATCAATTATAGGAGTGGAGGAGATGAGAAATTATACACTGCCTGACCTTTTTTTCTAAAAATCTAATCCCTACTTATAAAGCACAATAACAGGAAAAGTAAACTTGTCAGTATTCAGCACAACGATTTAGGAGAGTAAATACTGACCATCTTCCCAGAAGCAAAAATCAAAGCTGTAGTTTTTGGTTCCCTTATCCTCATAATGACAGCAGCAAAACGCTGTAGAAACATTTTAAAAGAATTACTAGGCAAGAGCTTATACTAACAATAACATATGCTTAAGCAACCAATCAAAGCATCCACTTGACAAACAAACACACGCACACACACACACAGAGCAGAGAGAGATGCATCATCCTTGGTGCCATCTCCATCAGGCCCGCAACTTGGGTAGGCAATCATACTCCTTCAAATCTAGCACAATACACAAATATATATTCTACATACCTTAGGGTTGTATTCTGCATTACGAGCTTGCAGTGCAATTTGTTTAAGGTCTAACTTGCAATCCAAGTTGACAGTTGATACAATGTTTCTAGAAAACAATAACCAATGGGAATAACAGTTAGGTTTCAATATTAGAATAATCAATCAAGTTTATGTCGAAAATACTTTATAACAACCAAGATATGACAGTCAAATTTCCATTTGTATAGGATACTATAATATATTTTGCAATAGTTAATACAAAAAAACACATAACAACGGTCGCAATCTGACACCAACTAAAATGACATAGTAAATGTAAGGTAATTTCAAACAAACTTCTCATGAAGTTGCAATAAATAAATATAAACTTGAAGAATCTTCAATAACAAACGATGTGATAATCACATTTTCAAATAAATAGTGGCCAAACAGTAATGAAACATAATCACTCAAAAAGACATCTAGTGATACAACTGGTGAAGCACAACCAGATCATATGGTGGCTGTGTGAAATGTGAATAACTAAAAACAAAGTTTAGCAGCACACAGCAATCAACGGCCATTATAACTTCATAAATCAGCTCAACATAGACATCACACAACTGGATTGATTCCACCTATACCAAAAATGACATTCACGATGACCATTGGACTTGTTAAGCCAAGGTGTCACCTGAGCCTAAAATGCACTTTTTGACAAATTTGATTTTCACAGAAGGAAAAAAGTAAAAGCCTACCAACTACTGAAAAGGACATCTCATTAAGAAAGACAAGGTCACCATGAAAGCTTAATATATTGTTAAAGATTATAATCCAAGAATCCTGCCTAGTAATAAAAGATTGTGCAAAACACAGAACTTGTATCGGTGGAATCAATGTTTAAAAATACGTGACGGCGCCTCGAGGCGGCCGGCCATTGAGGCACGAGGCGGACCTCCTCGGGGCGGCGAGGCGGGCGCCTCGATCCGAAAATCAAAAAAAAATAATTAAAATCATAATATCAGTATAATAAAAACATCAACAATCCAAAATGATGAAATGATGATTCTTGATTAATAATAAATTTATTATAAATATTTAGTAATTTTATATATTAATAATTAATAATTTTAACTAATAATATTTTTGTAACTTGTTAACAATTCATTGTGATTGTTAAAAAAAGCAAACACATTAATTGAAATAATATGTTATACATCAATTTTTTTTATATAATATGTTATACATTAAAGTTTTTTCGGAGAATCAAAGGGAGTAAGTATTGGGCAGTGCATTCAAAAAAAAAAAAAAATCTTGGGGCAGTAGCCCAGTGTGACAGTAAAAAAAATAATAAATAAATGAGGACAAAGTTTAAAAAAATAATAAAAAAAGTTGTTCTAAAGTGCACGACAGCTGCAACTTTAAAAGTGACGATCCCAGGCCACAAGAAAGGCATTCATTTTTGCCTTTTCTTCTTCATTTCGTCTTTTCAATTTTGCGTTTTCTTCTTCATTTCTGCCTCTTTTTCTTCATCACTTCTTCATTTCTGCAACTTTAAAAGTCTTGGGGCAGTAGCCAGGTCAGACATCACTGTTTTTTTTTTTTTTGTTTTTTTTATTTTTTTGGCGTCGTCGGAGTGAGGTGAGGCTGCGTGAGGCGGCCGCCTCACTCTGACGATGCGGGAATTAAAGAAAACCCGCCAGAGACAAACACCTCGACGCACCAATGTCGCGAGGCGGCAACGCGATGCCTCGAGGCGGCACCTCTCGCCGTTTTTTTAAACAATGGGTGGAATCCAAGAATTCATAAACCATTATGAGAAGCAAGTTGCACCTCTGCTCTTTTTTTTTTTTTTTTTTTTTTTTTTAATGTATTGGAACAAAAATGCTTTCCTACATTACTGTACCATTAAGAATTTATCTCTTGTCGCTACACAATAAGCCATTCCTTACAAGATATATTCCAACAAATGCACAAAGGATCCACTCATCTTTGCTTCTTGTAGGACAAGTTTTCTCAAATTTTCCCCAAAATGAAAAGTTATATTCAGCATTCAAAAATTTTATGCCAGCTAAATGATCCATAAACATTCACACATACAATTTTACACGTAGAATTTCATTTAAAATTCTGTAGATATAGAAGAAAAAGTTATTAATTTCACAAATTTTGTCTTCTACATCCATGCCAAATACAGCTTCAATTACATCGAGCTTAATTGAGTTTTCATTTTCTAGATTAGCATTTATCACGACAAATATTCAAAAACTAGTCAAAATGGAATGACATCATAAATATAATCACTTCTGCCATACTTTGTCTTCCCATTAGTGAAAGCAACAACCCTTCAGCATTAAATCTACAAACCAAATTACATTCATCCTTTTGGCAAATCCAATTCACAATCTATCTGGGCATGCAAAACTCCATCATCCACCAAATCACTTGAACAAAAAACATACCCCAATGCATTATTTTCCTTTAATAATTTACTGCAAACCTCCAATCCTCCTTTTCTCAATAAACCAACCTTCAAGACCTAAAAAAAATATCAAAACCAGCACTGAAGATCTACAAATTCACGATTCCAATTACATAATTCGAAACACCTCCGCGGACACTAACTCAACAAACTCAGTATCCACCAAATCACCTTAAACAGCAAACAAACAAACAAACACACATGTATAAATAAATCAAAAAATGGGACTTACTGAAGAGTGGGAACAATGCCAGACGGGTGCTTGGAAAGATCCACCGGCTGGCTCCCTTCCAAGCCGCCTTGTTCAGCCATTTCTATTCTTGTTCCTCACTAATTAACAATTTCCCAAAATTATCCTATAAAAAATTATCTCTTTTCACACATTTTGAAAAATTTTCCAATTTTTTTGGGTCAAATTATATAATCTCGATTAAAGTCAAAATACAACGAGAATCCAAAATCTCTTTCTGGGTTTTTCTTTTCACAGCTAGAAGATCAAGAGCCACAAAGAAATTTACAATCTTTAATGAAGATCCATCTGGTTTGATTTCGATTAAATTCTACGAAATCTAGGGTTCTTAAAGCTGATCAGAAAACGAAAAAACCCACGAGAAGCAGGGAAAATTAGATCCAATTACAGGGTTTTTAAAAACGGGGGAATTTTTTTGAAAGAGAGAGTCTTTTATAGGTTGTGATATTAAGAACGCTTGAATCTGAGGGGATTTATTTAAGAGGTATTTGAGTTTTGGGATCTGTGTTGTGAATGTGAGAGAGAGAGAGAGAGAGAGAGAGAGAGAGAGAGAGAGAGGCGGTTGATGAAACGGTGAGTTTTTGTACCCTAGCAAGGCTTATTTATAGAGGTGACCGGGATTGGATTGAAAGGAGCCGGTAATAAACAAAGTGTTACTGGGTGGTTCCGGTTGCTTTCAAACGGTGCGTTTAGACACAAGGTTTTGAAATAGGATTAACAAATATTCTCATCCCAATAAGATTTTGTCACGATGGAATTTATGACATATTTTCTTGATTTAATTTGAAAATAAGATGAGATGAGATGAGATAAAAAAAAATATATATATATCAAAAGTTTTGGCAAGACATAATTTAGGACATATTTTCTTGATATGATTTGATTGAAATGATTTTTTTATCCCTATTATATATACGAGATAGGACTGAGATTGACAAATCATGTCTTGCCCAAGAAGTGTAGAATTGGGAGTGTGTTATTTGAGGTTGGTGATATGTCTTGAGAAAGAGAAAAATTATATGGGTCGGACCCAATAAACTCATTCAATGAACAAATGACATGTGTTAATTAGTTATTTTTTTCTCTCCATTGTTATTGATTAATTTCAAATTTAGTATATAAATGTCAAAATATTAGTGGATTAGCATATCATGTAATTTGTACGTCACTCTCATACGGGTCTTTTTCTTTAAGACCATAACCTGAGACGGCCTTAAATTGTCTTAAATTTTATAGGACATATGTAATATCTTAAAATGGGATCCCTACCTATAAATGATAAATATATATATATACACACACATTAAAAATTAAAATTTCTCTCAATTTTATTTTGAGCTCATCCAACTACTAATCTCAACTCTCCCCATGCTAACACACATAACAATACATGATTTTTATTGTTTAGATCCTTGAACTTTTATATTTTTATTTCATGGGTTTTTCCTTCTCTCTTTTATATATATATTTTCTCTCGTTTATTTATTTATTTTTCATTTTTTTAAATAAAAGAACCCTATGTTTTCATTTTCCCGTTAATTCCTAACGATTTAGAGGTAAGAGAGTGACACACTTAAAAAGTGATTTTAACTCCAAAGTATAAGAGTGTCGAAGTAATAAAATAACTCGGTAAGTCTGTGATCGATCCACAGGGAATAGATTTAATAAAATAAAATAACAATATGAGTAAAAATAAAAAGACTTGATTTTTTTGAAGTGATTGAAGAATTTTAAATTGGACTACAACAATAAAATAAAATAATGGGGGGTTAGGGGGTTCACTTTTAATATTTCAAATTTAGAAATTTCACTTTTTATTATATATAAATTGCCATTATGCTAAAACATATAAAACCAACCATAAAGATACGTTGTGTGGAACCGGAACCGAACAGTTCGGTTCCGGTTCCGATTCCATTCGTTTTTTTTTTTTAAAAATAAAAAATTGAGATTAATAAAATAATATAATTTAAAATTATGAATTTGAATTTATATAATAAACTTACATTACATAATTACATTAAATTACAAATAAAATTCTTATTTAAAAAAAAAAAAATTAAAGCTGGATACCCTAGGGTTCCAACGGTTATAACCGAACCGATTGGAACCGTTCGGAACCGCTTCCAACCGGTTCGGTTAGGGTAAGAACCATGTTCCAGCGGTTCCGAACGGTTCGATTAGGGTAAGAACCCTAACCGAACCCGTCAGGTTCCGGTTCGGTTCTATTTCAATTCTGGTTCCGAATCGGAACCTTGGCTGAGTCTACATAAAGGCGGTGATAACTTTTATCTATAACAAGTCCAGTTAGGTACTCAATTATGCCAAAAAAATAAAACCAACCATGTAGGCGGTAACAAGATTTGTTAATAATTAATCCAGATTTAAATTAAGTATTAATCATTAGATTACAATTATATATTATAATATAAGTGAGATTTATCTATATTTTCATTTAAAAGCTTTACGCTTTACCCCCAGAAAAAAAAATTAGTTACTCATAAAAACACACATAATTTTATTATTGAAAGAAAAGGAAAATACCAGAAAGCTTTAAAAAAATAAAACACGCAAAAGTTGAAACTCCACAAATTTTCAGAGAGAATTGTGGAAATCAGACTGAAAAAAATGAGGTGTAGAGCAACTTTATTTATAAAGGTGCTCACACCTACTTATGCAATTGCAATTGCAAAATTAACTCCACCAAGCATGTTTGATGGAGGATGTGATGGCAATCCACCACCATCCATTTTTTTACTTCAATAATTACTTATAACACACTTTGGATCTTTCATCAATCTCGTCCTTAAAAATTTCAGAACTAAAAAATCTTGTCAACAGTAAAATTGTAGATCTGTGAGTCTTCTTTCATCTGGAACTGGAATCACTTCAATCTGATATCAGAATAAAAAGTCATGGCCAAAATACGAAAATTATACAGGGTTGAAATTTCCGAATTTGTACCATGTTAGAAAACTCTTTCAAGTTTTTGGCCTCAAAATCCAAATGTCATTCCATTTTTCTAGTTATGACTTCAAAGTATTATTTCACCTACATAATGATTAAATTTTCTTTTAATAAATGTGCACATTTTAGTGTTCATCAAACCCCAACCAACTTATTACTAGTCCCTAGTAATTTAAGTGAAAAACTTTAAAAAGACAATTTCTTATCAAAATTAATAATTATTTTCTTTATTTCTAAATAATCAAATAAGTATATTCTCATGTACTTTTTATCATACTTCCATACACACATAAAATAAAGTATCGATCAATTCATTGTGCCCACAATATTAACAGGTCTAGTTGAAAAAAGAGTATTTTTTGTCTTAAAGTTATATCAGAATTCATACTTTTTGGCAATGGTATTTTATTTATATACATTTTTTAAATAAAAATAAAAATATATATTCAATCATTGTAAAGAGCTTTTGGTCAATGACTCACATACCAGTGGACCTTAGGGCACTAAGTGTTAAAACACTCATACGGACCTAATTGCTCGGATATGATATATTAAAAGGAAAAGAAGTGTCTGATTTCCTTAAGCTTTCTCTTTAACCCATGTAACGAGCTTTGAGCTAGTAACTTCTAGACCAGTTGGCCTTAGGGTACTAAGTGTTAAAACACTCATACAGACTTAATTACTCGAGTTAGAGAGGTTACAAAATCGAACTTATTTAAAAATATATTTTTTTTACAAACTCAAGCTCTACCGTTTTACGGGAACAATTATTGCTTACTGAGACAAGATGTCTGGTTACTAAGTAAAAGCATGGTTAATTTTTTTTTTTTGAATAAAAACATAAATTCCACTGCATTTAGGTGTTACCTCCAACAAACTTGATAACTGAATATTACAAAATCTTGACTTACAACCCATGTTCTTATGTTATCGTGTATGTTGATAATACATGTCAAATGAGCATATGAATATCAAATTTAATATTATGGAGAATTCATAAATTTAAATGATTCAAAAGAAAAAAAAAAAACAAAAATAATTTGTTATGAATTAAATTGAGATACGTCTCAGTAGCGAAAACTTATTGTTAGTGTCCTACACATGCCACAAGATCACTAAGTTGATTTGTGTGTGAATAAATCAAAACAAGTTGCGGAAATACTCACTTTGATCGGATGAGATTCAAGAATTTTCTTTGAATTTGTTGGAAGCTCCAAGCTTGGTGTTGAGTTCTAAACCCTTGGGTGAGTTTCCCTATCACCTTTAATTGACTCCCAAAGTGCTAGCAATGGTGAATTTTTGAAACAAAAATTCAAGGAAGAAGAGAGAGAGTTTCGGCCAAACAATGAAGAGGGGAAGAGAGAGTGTTTTTGATATTTTTGATTTCCAAAATCTAATACCAAAGTCAACCATTAAAATTGTGTATATCCTTTTCTAAAAGAAAAACAAAAGGCAAAGTGTGTTGGACAAGAAAGCTTTAAAAGCTCACAACCACTTCCATCACTCAAGTGACTTGTTGATATAAGTTGGCGGGTCTCACACTTAAATTCAAAATTCAAGTTTGGTTGCTCAACACACTACGGGCTCGGGTTCGTTTAATTCGATTAAACGAATTTTCTGTCGCTATGTAATTAAATTAAATTTAATTAAATAATAATACCAGTAAAATTATTACGGAAGTCGCTTACGAATTAATTCCAAATTAATCTGTCCGCTTGAATTAAAATCCAATTTTAATTCTGTATTGAAATCTAATTTCAATTAATATATCTAATATATTATTTTAGCCCAAATAAATAAATTAAATAGAAAAATCCAATTTAACTTTTAAATTTATTTTACCGATTAATTCCAAATTAATCGTATTCTCTCTTCTTGATGAATTAATCTCAGATTAATTATTGCCACAATTAATCCCAGATTAATTTTCTCTCTCATAATTAATCCCAGATTAATTCTGTTCAAGTCAAATGTCATTGGTGAATCTTCGGGAAGCGACCCAAGAGATCTCTAAATATGTTGGCAGTAAATCTGGTTGTCCGACTATCCGAACATGCGCGTACCCGGTACCACATTCTTATCGATTTACAAGACATGGTTGGCTTCTAGCAAAACACCATGCCTACCCAATTCTCCAGAAATATTCAACGAGGAATATATAATCTTTATCAGACGTAGTATACTAAGTATTGCGTATTACGATCCAGTATCGGATGTCACATGCTAGCATGGGGCTGGAATTGTGTCTGCCCCGTACGAAGCATATATCGGATCACTAGCAACTAGTCTCTTTAATCGGATAATCATGACCTTGTCATACTATCCCGATAACTGCAGTATATAAGAGTTCCAGTTCTGTATCCTACGTGATCATCATCTCCATATGACTGAAGTGATACTTCCATCTTGACATCACACCCAATACACTACGATTCTCAGTATACCCAGAAGAGGCGTACACAGAACCTGTTAAAGCCATGGACGACCAAAACCAAAGTATACTGATTGTCGCAAGTATTAGCGATGCAAGTCTCAGGTTAAGACCATATACACCTACCCTGATTCGGATTCCCATAGACACATAGTCATACTACCAATGAGATTCCGAGGGGTATATCCAGAGCAAAGCTGTTCCCGGTCCAACGGCAAACATAACCTCTTATCACACTTGCATAAATATCCAATACTTATATATATGAGAACTATGCTGTTAAGCTTCCATAACGCGCACAAGTGCAATACTAGCCTATTCCGCATTATCGATGTCCAGTCTCGATAATGCCACGACTATAGATATTTAATGATCAAACCTTTCGTGAATTAATACTGTCTCATATCTTATTAATCCAGAACTGATCATATGGACTTTTATCATTTATATATCCAAGTAATCCAATTACAAAATGATAAAAGAGCAATTTCATTTGTCACATAGTTAATTTGGTTTGTTTAGAGATGAATTTCTTTGGCTGTGTCCAGCTCATAAAATAAGGTCTTAAGCCTTGATTCGTTGTGCATTTTATTTTTCACGCAAGTGCTTGATATGCTTTGATATTTATGTCATATGCATAAGTGTTGTATTTAGCCACTTTTAAAATGATGCATATTGTTTCATGTCATAAACAGCTGAATACTGACTGGGTATCATTGTATCTGCTTGAAATGCTATTTCAGTCAGTTTTGACAGGATTTTTTGTTTATCTCATTGTGTGCTTGTATATGCTTCATATCGTTGCATATCATTTATTTTGTGCATATCATTGAGTGTTTACTTCTCATTTGATTATTTATTTACTAACTGAGTTAGCCTATTAGTGAGAGGGAGTAAGTCCTATTTGTTTATGCTCTTGCATGTGTTTGTCTCCTGTTGTTTTTCCTGTTTCCTTCGCCCTTTGTCATTTCGTGACAAAAAGGGGGAGAGTAATATATTAAGAGGGAGAGCCTTAATATATGAGAGAGAGTCGTAGATTATCCTTTAGATATCTATGTTTTAGAGGGAGTTTCAAATAAGGGGGGAGAGAGATATCTACTTGTACATGCATGAGTTTTATACCTGTTTATTTTATACTTGATAATCTCAATGCTTTTCACAGTATATTGTTGATTGTGGATGTTTCAGGTAAGCAGGTATGTTGCCCCGCGGTAGCATTATTTTGAAGACTACTTGGTTAGGTGTTAGATCGAGTCTTTATGTAATTAGTCACTGTTTTGATGGTTGACAGTTGGCTATTTTCTTTTTGGGTCTATTACCGTAGTATTTGTATTAGGTAGTGTTTTGTCACGGAATGCCAAAGAGGGAGATTGTTAGTTCTAATTTTATTGGCATGTGTCCGTGACAAAACAAGTTCAATTGAATTGTCATTAGTCGTGAAGATCTTTGTGCAATTGGACAGGTTTTTGGCTGCTGTGCATCAAACATGCGTTCGTGGTGCGTTCGTTGCAGTGTTCGAACGATTGGCGTTAGTGCTGCGTTCATTATTTGATTTGAATGTGTGGCGTTGGTGGCACGTTCCCCATTGGGTTCGAACGAGATCATTCCAGAGAGCAAACGTTCGATTCACGTTCTTATTGGGTTCGAACAAGATCATTCCAGAGAGCATCCGTTCGTTGTGCGTTCGAGTGGAGTTCGAACGAGTCTTTCAGTAGACACACGTTCGGGTGTGTTCGAGTAACCGTTTGAACGCGACTGCAATCTGGACGAGTTTTTTGTACCTTTTCACCTTGGAAAACCCTAGATTTTCACCCTACCTATAAATATAACATGTAGCCGCCATTCCCTTTGGTTGAAACATATTTTCCTTGAGTCAAAATCTCTCAAAGCTTTCAACCTTCTTGATTCCCCCATTGAAGACTTCTTCATCTTCTTGTCTTCTACATTAATGGTGTGAATCCCTCTTTGATAAACCTTCAACACAACATAACCCAAAATTCCGAATCCTTTAGAGTTCTTTAGGAGGAAGATTGGTAGTCGGAGTTCCGGCGTCAGAGGTGATACATCTACTCAGAGACTTCAGAGGTTCTGAAGAAAACCGTGGGTCGCGGGCTTGAGGAGTTGCCTTGTTATTGCAGTATTGAGGTACTTGAGTCGGTGGAGTTGCCACCATAGGTCTTGACCATCGCTGTAAGTTTTTCTCTATATAGTGGATTGGACTGGTAGCCGATATTCCCGAAGTGATTTTTTACTCACACGAGTTTTCCACTTCGTCACCAAAATTATTGTGTCGATTTTGTGTGATTGATTTAATTTTCCGCAATTTATATTTCACATTAAATTGATATTGTGAATTTTATTATTGTTGGTTGACATTGTAATTGCCTGTTAAAATTCCATAGTTACAGTAATCAGGACTTGTCTGGTTTATTATTTATAATTCTGCATAGGGTCAGAACCTTAGGCTAATCGCGAATTTTCAGAAAGAATGAGGTCGATTTTTGATTCATAAGTTAAGAGTTGATCAATTAATTCATCAATTTTTTTTGCAATTAGGACGATATCTTTTACTAGTTTCGAAATGAACCCAAGTCTTTTGGCATCCGCAAGAAATGCTTATACAAAATCGAAAAAATGGTCAACATTAAGTAGTCCAATGAGTTTTTGGTGAATGTTCAAGTTCGCCCATAATGCCATTGTGAATATTTCTTCCAGCGTGCCTAGCCCACCTGGTAAAACAATAAAAGCGTCAACATGATTAATCATTTCAGTAAGTCTTTAAGACATACATGAGACAATGCATTTTTCTCCATTTGATTTTCCGATGAGGTTTTCATCTGCCAAATGTTTTGGAATGATCCCTAAAACTTGACTATCACCTTCTTGGACGACCTTTGAAACACATCTCATCAATCCAAGATTGCCACCGCATATACTAAGTGCATGTTTCTTTCCGCCATAAACTCTACCCAATTCTTTTTGCAGTCTCAACAAATTTTGGTTTAGTTCCAGAACTAGTTCCACAAAATACATATATATCAGTGACTCGCCTTCTTGAAGTTGTCTCCATTTTTGTTCTATCTCTTATCTGGATATGTCGAAGAGAGAAATGACGAGCTGTATTTATGGATCCTCAAAAAGGGTGAGTAATAAATGCACTAGTACCTATAAAATGATAATTGTCAGATGAACAGTAAAATAGATCGCGAAATTCAAAAAATTTAGATACTGTCGTCAAAAATTAAAGTAAAAGTAATCAAAACAGTAAATTAAAGTAAAGCAAAACAGTAATTTAAAGGAAATGAAATCAATGCAATAAATTGAAACAATATGTATTGGTAATTTTGATTATGACTCACATCTTCCTCTGGTTTTACGTCCAGTAACGGCTTGAACACCCTTTATGGGTCGGGGATATGCTTCCCATCCAATTTTCTTATAAATTGGCAAACAAAGTCTTTTAAAGTCAGATTTCCGAGACTGTATTGTTATCTTTCTTTTTGAAATTGTGTATGCAAATTGCAAATTACTCGATGAACATGTCCATTAAGATGCGTCTAAATAGTCAATGATATATCATCTAAAGACTTCTTACTCAAGCCATCTCTAATAAATTGAATTTTATCTTCGCGATTGTCAGACACCATTCCTAAATAACGACGAGTGTTGCATGTCTAGCGTGCACATGTATAACAAACACCTAATTGTTTAGCTCTTCATTTTTTAGTATAGGTGCTTTTATCTAAACCAGACATGTAAGAAATGAAAGAGTCAGATGACTCACCTGCCAAGTGAACCCTTACTTTCAATTACCCAACGAATATCACTGGGCATATTATGGATCATAAAGAGCCTCATTCTTTCGGTGCGTGCTTTGTAAATTTTCATCAGAGCATTTTGGGGGAGAGAAGAAAATGATTGTGGAGTTTTGCGAGAGTTTCTCCCTGATAAAGTGACAATCCATCTCTATGTGTTTGGTTTTTCATGAAACACGAGATTATAGGCGTTATGTAATGATGTCTGGTTGTCACGGATTAGCTTCATTTGTGCTCCTCCTCTAAATTTTAATTATTGCAATAATTGTTTCAACCATATCAGCTTGCATGTTGTTAAGGCCATAGCCATATACTCTTCCTTTTCATTAAACCAGGCAGAACACAATAACCTGTAGTCATCTATCTGACGAAGAACCTGCGCAATCCGCGTCGAAATAACCAATAACTTGAGTATGTCTCTTATCTTCATATAATATACATTGGCTGGTGCTCTTTTAATATATATAAGAATACGTATAACAACATCCTGATGACTCCGACAAAGAGTTTGGAGAAACTAGTTAACCACGCTTACAGCAAAAGAAATATCAGGTCGAATGATTGTAAAGGTAGTTCAACTTTCCAACTAGTTTCATGTATTGTCCATGATCATCTATTGGTTCTACCGACTAGCTTCCTATATTCTTCAGGACTCTCCAATAGCTTCCCCTCTTTTGATATGAGTTTAACATTTGGATCCATAAGTGTATCCACCGATCTGCAATCTAACATACCAGTCTAATGAATAATATTCAATGCATACTTTCTCTGGGAAATAGCTACCCGATGTTAAACTGTGCTACCTCTATGCCAAGAAAGTACTTGAGTCGTCCCAAAGTTTTAGTATAGAAGTGATTAAATATGTATGTTTTTAGCTCCCGAATATATTCGTGATCACATCCAATGATGACGATATCATCCACATAAACTACCAGGTAGATGCAATTGTCATTGGAATGGCGATAGAAAACAAAGTGATCAGTTTCACTATGAAGCATGCCAAAACCTGTAATCACAGGACTGAACCTCTCAAACCAAGCACGAGAAGATTGTTTTAAACTATAAAAAAGGAGCGGAAAGCGTTGTTAGTGAGATCTAGGATTCCGATGTATTTTGGGAAATTTAGGAGAGACATGCCAAAGGAGGAAGCCGACAGCGGAATTGAGACAACCGACTGACAATGACATGGAGGATGCCGGAACAGTAACGTTGGAACAATAATGTCGGAACAATGATGGTAGCGGCTGAGGAGTTGGAAAAAAAAAACCCTAGGATCAACCTACTGATACCATGTAAAGAAGTAGAGAAAATAATTCTATATTGCTTGAGAAAATATTTACAGTAGATGGCTTTATATAGTCTTAGGAATACAACATATTAAGAAAGATAATATTACACATAAATGCTAATAATTATAACAATCAATCTAATTATTATATTCCTAATTCTAACAATATTCCTAATTCTAACAGTTTGAATCTACATATGTATTTATGTGTGTTTGGTTCTTTGAACCTTATCATTCTGTTGATTACACAAAGCAAATGAGACCAGTGGTTGGATCTACATATGTACTTGAGTGTGTTTGGATCCACTTGATATTAAACCCATTGAATAAAATTAAACCATGAATGTTAGGGAGCATATTTTAAAGTTAACATTCTATTTCTGGACAGTTTCCTCATGTTCAAGCTTAAGGGATTAACAGTAATTCAATAGCAAAGTTACTTTTTTGTAGGGGTTAATGGTAATTCAATAGACAAGGTTTAGGGAAGCCACACTCTGATGGCACTTTTATAGTCTCTATGGCGGGAAAGTAAGGCAAAGAGAGGGTCTGATTTCTAATATCTCTTTGGACTTCGCTTACTGAAGCTTTTCAACAGTCTTCTTTCTTCTTAATTCATGAGTCTGGTTTCTATGTTTATGTTATGTAAGAGAGTTTCTCTAATTCTAGCTCTTTCCAGAGGTGGACTGCCAGGTCAGCTTTCTCCACATATTTCATATGTTACATTATATACAATGTGAAAAAAAAAAGAAAAAATTCCAGAATGGCTCACATCCAAAGAACTTAAGTCACAGTTAACCAAAGTTTCACACAAAAAAAAAAAAGCTAAATCCACCAATGGAAACATGAAATAGCCTTCTCTCAGATAACTTAACTCAATTCGAAATATCATGCTTGAACCTTAAATTACATTAATCTTTCAGCAGCATTCCAACCCATTTCACTAAATTAGTCATCAATTTTTTTATGTCCAATAAATAAGCAAAGCAGTAAACCCTCCTCTAAATTCACTTGAATAACAGCGAGAATGACTTACAAGGCAGTGATATCCTCAGAGAGAAGCTCATTATCATCAACAGTACCCGAAGAATGATCTTTGATTTGAGCTCTTACTTTACTCCTCCTCCCACTCCCTCTCTCCTTCTTCTTCTACTCCATTTTTTTCCCAAACAGAAACAAACCCGATTCACCTTTTAACCAAATTCATAATAAACACTCATAAGCCCTGTTTTCACATAAAAAAATTTGAAATCTCCATTGAAAATGAATTAAAGCAACAAGACAATACCTGAACCTTTTTCTTCAAATACCGTTAAACCCAATTCACAAATAAATGCAGAAATAGATGAAACTTGATAAACCCAATAAACCCTTTTATTATTTCCCATTGGGCAAGCCTCAATCATCCCCTTAATATCATTCTCACTCCTTCCAGCAAACAAAGTAACAAACATCTCAAGGTCCAGGCAGAACAAGAAATACCAAGAGATGAGACACTTGGGGCAAATTTGTGATAGACAGTGAGAATCAAAAGGGTTGCAGAAGAGAATACAATTGATATTAAAGATAAATGACCTTGCAATAATACTCTTGGATCATCAGACATGACCTATATATCAGACTAAAACTGGTTTAAATCCGAAAATTTTATTGGCTGCAATGTACTTGGATAATTGAACATAAGAAAATAAGAAACTGAATCAGAAATGTACACGAACTTGTTGAACTGCACTAGTGGTTGCATTTTAACAAAGTCGTTTACCTATATTGGCGATAAGCTTGCTTAGAATTTATTCTTGACGAAATACATATTTGCATTTGGCAACTATTTGACCATTGCTCATCACTAATATAGATTCAAAGAGTGTAATGTTTCTAGAACAATTAGTATACAATTATGATGAGGATAAAAATGGACATTAACCTGGGTTTACCATGGGATGCTCTTTCCCTCGATTGAAAACTCTATGTTAGGCATTGGGGAGGATCTGGTTGAAAGCTAAGATGCTGAAGTTTTAGTAGTAGAAATGATCCAATATGTTTAGAATGAAAGGTTTTCTCTTATCAAACCACATCAGGTCAGACAGTATCTATCTTCCTACACAAACACACACATAGAAAGAGAGAGAGAGAGAGCAATTTAGATGAAAATACAACGGGAAAAGGACAAACAGAATTCTTAATAAAAATATTTGTACATTAGAACTATAACAACAGAAAGGACGAGGAAAAACTCGTCTAAATCGTTGAGTCACGAAATACATATTTACATTTGGCAACTATTTGACCACTGCTCATCACCAATATGAATTCAAAGAGTGTACTGTTTCTAGAACAGTTAGTAGACAATTATGATGAGGATAAAAATGGACACTAACCTGGGTTTAGCATGGGATGCTCTTTCTCTCGATCGAAAACTCTATGTTAGGTATTGGGGAGAATCTGGTTGAAAGCAAAGATGCCAAAGTTTTTGTAGTAGAGGTGACCCAATATGTTTAGAATGAAAGGTTCTCTTATCAAACCACATCAGCTCAGACAGCATCTATCTTCCTACACAAACAAAAACACAGAAAGAAAGAGAGAGAGAGAGAGAGAGAGAGAGAGAGAGAGCAATTTAGATAAAAATATGACGGGAAAAGGACAAACAGAATTATTAATAAAAATATTTGTAAAATTAGAACTATAACAAAAGAAAGGAAGAGAAAAAACTCGTCTAAATCATTGAGTCACCTTTCCCAAAGCAATGAAGTGTTTTCAAAGCATTACGGAATCAGAAAGCACTGATCTCTAGAACTGATATACAATAGGACAGCCCAGTTTGAAAGATTGACATCATCAATAGGATTTGTTGATTTCTTCACCCTGCAACAGATAAGAGAAAGAATGCAAACCATGAGAAAATAAAGAAATTGCTATAATTCTGAGAAACATTAATGAAATTAATTGAAATACATGTTGCAAGCATACCAGATAAACCCCCCAAAAAAAAAACCAAAAACAAATTAAAAAAGGATCACCAGAAATTTTTCCTTGAAAAATACATAAACTATAGACTTAGAATGAGGTTTCATGTGGAAGACCACTTAACAGAGAAAGGATAATGAAAGGATAAACAGAATTCGAATGAAAAATAACCAGATCACATAAGAAACAATCCCAGACAAGCTAAAAAAAATTGTGAGGGCTCTCATTACCACAAACTTGAAACTGAGCAGAGGGCATGACCATCCTTGGAGCCTCAAGAGTATTTTGCGCGGCCCATGAAATAAGTTTCTGCAATCACCTTATGCACTTGCATCTACCAATAATCTCTACATGAACAGACACCACCTTCAAAATGATGATAGCGGTTGGCATCTCGTACTACAATTGTGCGATTCGATATCTTTGACACAAACTTAATCCAATTATGGCAATCATTACAAACACGTAGATTCTTAATAACACGTATGGGCATGGTGTCGGACAAACTAAGAAGACCAAAAGAAATAGCCAGTTTCTCACTGTGGATATAAACACTCGGGTCCTTCTGCTCTTGCTCTAAATCACTCCAAAGGCTATAACGACCTTGCACATAACCAATTGCCGCTGCCCTTTTATTCAGATTCCCCAAATAATCATAAATTTTATCTGCTAGTGGATGGATTCTATCACCAACAAAGAATGCATGAATCGAGTTTTTAACCTCAATCCAGCTTTGACCAGGCTCTTTCTTCACACCCCTGTCTTTCATCATTTGCCTTATCTGATCTCTACAATCAAATTTCCCAGCCACCGCGTAAATATTGGATAAAAGAACATAAGTTGCTGAGTCTTCAGGTTCCAATTCTAGAAGATGATTGGCAGCATACTCTCCAATTTCCATGTTCTTATGAACTCTACAAGCACTTAAAAGGGTTCTCCAAACCATAGCATCTGGTTCAATTGGCATCTGCTCTATAAATTCCCTTGCACGAATTAAACAACCTGCTCGACCAAGAAGATCTACAACACAAGCATAGTGTTCAGGTTTAGGCACTAAGCCATATTCTTTTCTCATGGATTCAAAGTAGCCAAGGCCCTCATTCACTAAACCCACATGGCTACAAGCTGACAGAACTCCTACAAGTGTGACATGATTTGGCATCACATCATCCATTTTCATCTTCTCAAACAGATTAATTGCCTCCACAGCATATCCATGTTGAGAAAAGCCTGTGATCATGGCATTCCAAGAAACCTCATTTTTCTCAAGCATTTCAAAAAACTCTCTCTTGGCATCATCAATGCTACCACACTTTGCATATAACGTGATTAAAGAATTAGACGCTTCAGTTTCTAAATCATAACCGGTTTTTATAATCATGGCATGAATCTGCTTCCCTTGTTTTATATTTGCTATGTTGGCAGCAGCACTAATTGCAGAACCAAATGTGTATAAATTAGCTTGTACTCCTACTCTATTCATCCGAGAAAATACCTGCAGTGCTCCCTCACAGTATCCACTCTGTGCAAATCCTGATATCAGTCCGTTCCACGATATATTATCTTTAGCATCAATTTTATCAAATGCTAAGTATGCCTCTTCGATCCTACCACATCTAGCATAGAGACTAACGAGGGCATTTCCGATTGAGAGATCTACTGAAAAACCAGAGACAAAGGATTGAGCATGTATTTGCCGTCCTTGATTGAGTGCTTGAATACCAGCACATGCACTAATTGCGCTAGAAAATCCTATGTTATCAGATCGAATCCCTTGGTTTTGCATTTCTTCAAAAAGTCGAAGTGCTTCAGCAAACATATCATGCTGTACATACCCAACAATCATAGCTGTCCAGGAAACAACATCATCCTGAGGTAGTCTTCTCAGAATTTTCCATGCAGTACTTAGTTCCCCATGCTTAGCATACATATCTATAAGTACACTACAGACATACACATTATACTGAAAACCAGTCTTTATTACTTGTGTATGAATCTGCTCTCCCAGATCCCGAGCTCCAAGTGAGGTACAAGTTCTCAAAATACTAGGATAGGTGTATTGATTAGGTATTAGGCCTTCAATTTGCATCTGCTTGAATATCTGAAAAGACTCATTGAGGTCATCTAACTGCCCATAAGCAACCAGCATCACATTCCACAGAACAACATTTTCTGTCTCTGTTGTTAGAAAAAAATTGCGGGCAGTTTCTACATCAGAGCACTTCACATAAAGATCAAGCAAGGAACCTTCAACGATGATGTCTTTATAAATCCCCACTTTTATTGCATAAGAATGGAGTTGTTCTCCCTTATGAAGAGACCCAACTGATGCACAGGCACTCACGAGACTTGCAACTGTAACACAATCTGGTTTCAAGCAGTCAAGCTGCATTTTCTCAAACAATTCCAAAGCTTTATCACTATAACCGCACTGAGCCAGCCCAGAGATGAGCGAGTTATATGTAACACTATCTCTCTGTTTCATTTTGCTAAAGATTTGTTCAGCAGATGTCAAACTGCCTGAGCGAGAATACAATGTCATGAGAGCATTACACACATATGTCTCAGAAGAAAACCCCCACTTGAAAATAAGCCCATGAAACTGCTCTCCAATCTCAAATAACTCTATCTTAGTGCAAGCACTTAAAGCACTCGATATTGCATAAGGTGTAGGCACAATTCCTGATACATGCATCTGGACGAAACTAAGAATAGCTTCTTTTTCATAGCCATTTTGAGATAAACCAGATATCATAGCCACCCAAGATACACTGTCTTTAAAACATAAGTTATCAAAAACCTTTTTGGCAGAGTCAATGAACCCATTTTTGGCATACAAATCAATTAAAGGATTAGAAATAAGTGTACTACCTCCAAAACCATGAGAAATAATCAAACCATGAATCTGCTTCACACAATCAACAGCAACATTACCACTTCCAATAAAAGCCCTCAAAACACCAGCAAAAGTTGCTTCATTTGGAATCACATTCTCATCTATCATTTCTAAAAATAAACCCAACACTCTATTACTCAAATTCTTAGCAACAAACCGAGAAATCAATTTATTCCAAGCAAACACAGTTCTCATTGGCATATCATCGAGAACCTTAATTGCACTATCCAAATCACCACTTGCTAGGTAAACATTAAACATTTTATCACACAAAACTTGCTCTCCATCAAAACCTAACTTTAAAATCTTCCCATGAATCTTTTTAGCTTCAACTAAAGATCCATAGCTCAAACAACCCTCTAAAAGCCAAACAAATGTCTGACTATTAGCGCGAATTCCTCGCTCTTCCATCTCACGTAAAATCTCTATTCCCTTTGATTTCCATTCAGTTTCTTGATAACTGGGTTCATCAAAGGCACGACAAATTGCAGGGGCACTATAACAATTGAAACTCAATCTCCTCCAATTCCCACAAAAAAACTATAAAAATTAAAAAAAAAAAAAAGATAAGTATTTACGTTAGTTCTTTTTTTTTTTTTTTTAAAAACAACAAATGGGTTTAATAAAAAAAATGATTAAGAATGATTGAATGAGTCATTAAGAGTTACCTTTTGAAATTTTTGGCCGCTGTGTTTTGGACAGATGAATGGATATGAGAGAGACGCACGAAGAGGGATTGGCTTCAGAAACATGGATTCTTGTATTTGATGAATGAGCATTCAGAGTACTGAAAGAATTTGAGAGGTGTGTGTGTTTATGGATTTTTTTTTTTTAAATATGTCAAAAAAAAAAATGGTGTGTGTTTTTTGAGTTGCAGTGCGCCACACTAAACGGCCATCAAAACCATTTAACTCCCCGCGTTTTCAACGGTCAAAAACTCCTCCATCCCCAGAAAAACGTAATCATTATATACTTGTGTTTGCACAATTTTTCGTCAAGAGAACGTATAAGGTTCAAATCTTCTGAGATAAAGTCTCAGTAATGAGTGTTTGATTAAGTGAATAAGCCTACAAGGGGCACAAGCACATAAGTTACAGTCTAATGATTACAAAAGTTACAAAATAAAATAAAATGCTCATAATGAGTCTTCATTATTCTTTTTTTTTTCTTCTTCCCACGCTTTAGCTTTTTATAGTGAGCCTCCGTTAACTGCTTGAACGGTTTCACTTTTCTTGGTCCATGAACTTCCACGTTTCATGCTTGCAACTGCCGGATCATGCATCTAACTGCCGAGTTCTTGTAACTGCTGGATCATGCATCTAAATGCTGCGTTCTGCGTGAAAACTGCCAGATCGTGGGTGGTTGCGGCCTAACTACTAGGTCGTGGGATCAACTGCAACGCATGGTAATTGTCCTGACCGCTCTTCCTTTCGTCGTCCTGATCGCAAATCGTTCTGTGGTGTGGTACATGTTCGCCCCAATTGCTTTTCGTCCCTTATTGGCTCGTTCGTCCTAGGGCGATTTTCTTCGCCAACAATTGTCCCCCAAATTCGTCTTGATTGAGTCGGGCGATGAAACCGAGACGAATTTCTCAATTTGGGTAAAGTCAGGACGGTATCTATTGGCCGTATATTGGCTTCGGCCTGCAGGTCTTCGCCCTATCTTTTACTGTCACTTGCGTGTATCGAGGGCCGTCTTTTGCATTCCCTATGCCAGCCCATCATATCCTCAATAAATGCCAATTATTGTGCCGTTTTTTACGTCACTCCAACGTCAAATCATGTCAAACGTCGCCCTTTTCGTTTCCCGCTCTTTTTCTTCCCTCGAATTAGGCCGTGACACCTGTCTTAAGGCGATCTTTCATTCTTTTCATTTTCTCGCACTTTTTCCTTTTCCCAAATTAGGCCGTGACACCTGTCCTAGGGCGCACTTTTCACCTTTGTTATATAAGGGCTTGGCTTGTTCTTGTCATCACTTTACTCTCTACTTCTTTGCAAATCTTCCTTTCTCGTGCCCTCAACTTCCTTTGCTAATAGTGTCGTCTTCTTCTGTTTCCAAAAAGGCCACCTCCACTTTCAGTGATTACCAAGCGGCGTTGGGTGACTCCTCTGTGGGTTTTTTGGGCATCCATACCCTTAATGAAGACTATGGCCAGTGCTCTCTAGGCCCCATTTTTGTTGATGACAGTGCCATTGCCACAGCTCCATTGGCTCAGTTATTCCCTTCTGTTTCCAACCTTCCCTTTTCAGACCCCTGAATGTGTCTCCTTTTGCCCAATCCAATCTTATCCATACTTGGCCAAAACCCGACTCTTCGTTTGAGACCTGGTTTAAACGGATGAAGTTGCATGCAAAGGCTCATACTTTCTTCAAAGACACTGGTTTACTTTCTCTCATAGAGCTTTCTCTGTATCTACCTCCTTTTGACTTAAATTTGTTCCCCATTTCGCTGCTCTTTTGGTCTTCGGACTATAACGTCTTTCTCTTTCCCACTGGTCCTTTCACTATCACTCTTCGTGACCTTAGTGCCTTGACCGAGTTGGCCCCTTTGGGCGCGACCATTTTTCGTCTGTACTACCTTTCGTTTCCTTCATCCTTCCATGGATAATCTGTCATTCTCTTTCTATTCTGCATTCTTTCGTGCGTTCTCTGAATCGACCGGTCCGGTCTCGGTGTTAAAACGTACTGCTTTTCTTCATTAATGGCTCTGCAAATATATCATTTGTGCGCCCAGTCAGAAGCCCGTGGCGGGTTATCTCCCTATTTCGTTGGACCTTGCCAACGGTCATTGTTTGGACCTAACTTCCTTTATGTTGGCCGCTATTTACCGGGGTTTGGCCGTTCTTCAAAAATAGCTTCGGTCTGGGGTTTCACCGATCGCTTCCGGCCCTCTTTGGATCGTCCAGCTTTGGCTTAGAGCCTATTTCCCGGTCTTTGGTTCAACCCGATCGTACTCTTGTGTATGTCTTTTGTTCGCCCAATTTGGGTCAATTTCCCTCATTCCTCGTACTATTTTGACTATTTTTACACCCTTTCGCGAGTCTTGTCTTTCTTTCATTTCTCCTTGGGCGACAACCCCTCTTTTGTTCATGAGCTCCCTGAATCAGAAGGGGATGAATCGATTAATCGCATATGGCGTAAGTTTTTATGTAGCCGCGATCTGATACATGACATCTTGACAGGGGCCAATGGCAAGGCTAGAGTGGAGGTCTATTCGCCTAACTTCACTGCCTGCCAGTTCGATCTTGTTCAAGGATGGCCTCTCCCATTCTTTCATTCGCGTTCCATTTCATCGGACCGTTTTTAAATTCTTTCGCTTTCAGACATAGATCGGTGTTTGTCAGAGGCTCGTTCCTTACTATCTTCTTTTTCGGCTGCCTCATTCTCTCCGTACATCGGTTCATCCTCTCTTCGACCGTTTTTGGTCGTCTGGTTGTGAGATACTTTTTTCTTTGCCCCCCTGCGCGGGTCTTTTCCAACATTTCATTTTCCTCAAAGTCCTCGGAAACGGCGGGGTCAAAGAAGCCGATCGAGAAAGCCAGGCCGAAGAAAATCAAGCAAGTTAAACGGAAGCAACCTTCCCCAACCCATAGCTCCGATTCAGACGAGCCCCTTATACGTCGGGCTAAGGTACAATCTGGAATTTTATAAGTTGATTTTGTATCTCGTGCAGGTGCTTGGGACAGAACCATCTTCTGCCACGCCCGAAATGACTCCAACTCCGGGGCCCGAAGCTCCCATGATTGAAGATCCACTATGGGAAATCGAACCTACCGCAGTCTCGATCGTTCAAATCCCATCAGACGAGGACGAAGCGGTCGAGATTCCAATCATTAAACACCCACCAGAAGAGGATGAATCAGCTGATTATAGGCATTGCATTTTTGCATATCAGCCCAATGATGAGCCTCGAATGGAGGCACTACCTTTTAAGTTGCGGAAGTCACGGGAAATGGATGTCGGAAGGGAAGGGTCAAAAATTGACATTTTGTTGGATTTGGTTCGCTCGCTAAGCTTCGGGTTCACTCGTTCGGTCTCCGTTTTCAAATTTATTCCCGGCCTAAATCTTAAACAAATTCTCGGCCTCGCCTCTCTCTCACGCCCATACACCCCATTCACAAATCATACCACTCATGCATCTCACCAAACAATAAACAAACACTAGACAACAAAATCACACACACCCAAAACACAAAACAACAAATGAATAACCCTCAAAGTCAAAACCCAAACAATACCCATGCAGCCCTTGTGTCACTCTCTCCACAAATTGAAACCCTCACGTAGCAGCCCCTTTGACCATTAGCCAAGAACAACCCTCAAGCCCTTCACGCACATGTAACCACACGTCCCAGCCACACGCATAATCTGCCAATTTCACGCCACTCTAAACAAGCATCATCCATATAGCCACTGATCCACGTGAACCACCAACAAACCAGCCAACAATCATGAAAAACACACCCATGTCGTACCCATAAAACAACCCATGTCGTCCCACTCCCTCTGACATCTCTCGGCAATCATCAAAGTGAACCATATGGGTCTGTTTCTTTCTCTCAGCAACGAACACAATAAGCAAAATCCCTAAAGACAGACATACACGGCAAAAGATAAGGGCCACGTGAGCACACCCCACTCATGGCCACCCAAACCCACTCATGTCACCCATTCCTACACCCATCCACGCCTTTTGCCACCACCCATGCCATAACCTGCATCTCACGCAATTTCCATCAGCCCCTCCTTTACGCCCATACACTGCCACATATCCCTCCATGTGACAAAACCCATACACCCTCCATGCCTCTCACCCATACCTCTCTCTCACACTTCAAGCAACCATATATAAACCCTAATGACCTTCTTGCACGGGGGCCCCCCTCATTTTGGATCAACATCTTCACTCACCAAAAGGACCTCACGCCACCTTCAAACTGGGAAAACCGTGAGCAAGGAAACAATAACCAGAAGACCATATCATTGCCCCTTCAAGCCCTCAGCAGCCCCCCTTAAAGACATCAAGCCCCACTTTCACACAGCCAGACAAGCAAAGAAGAAACCCATCACGCTGCCCTTCATCAACACAAACAAGCCCACCACTGCCACTCAATTCTCAAACCCTACATACCCTCATGAACTGAACAAACCACAAATGACACACTCGGCAGCCCTAACTTCCTCCATGAACAACAACGCATCCCCCTGAATCACGCTCCAACCAGCCTATAAGCTCAAGTACAAAGCTCCACACTGCCTTCATTCACGCTACAAATTTCCCTCAGTAGCCAGCCTTACCACGCCATTATCCACAGACCAACTGCACCACACGTAGCCATTAGCCTCATTCACGGCACCCACTGAACACGCAGCAGCCACTGCCATAGACCATTCACGCGCCTTGTATTGTTCATGCCATTGCCTTGTTCACGCACCACCCTCATCTGACCCCCAGTGAATTCAACACACAAGCAGCCCTAATAGCACCATGATCACCCACTGCCTCACGCCATTCACTGCCGAGAGTAGCACACTCCTTATTCACTGCCGAGAGTGAACCACATGAGCCTCACCCCTTAAACCGAGAACCAAACCCTAAAGCAGTACCGAAAATAATCCCCCTGACTTGCATCCAATTGCCGACACCTAGCCCTCACTCAACAGCAGCTGACCGTGAGAAACAAGCCAAATAGCCGCGAAAACCAGCTTCACACAACCCCCTTCAATGCGCACAGCACGCCCTCCCTGACTAGCAACTTCACACGCAAACACTGCCCTTGCATGCAGCCATGCACACGTAAAAATAGGCCTGGAACGCATGCAAAATAAATAGCCAACAAGCAGTAACCTCACCGACATAACCAAGCAAAAATTGACAGCCCTTAACCGACCAAAACAGTCCAGAAAAAGTCTCCAAATTGCACCCTCAAACAGCCCTAAACAGTGACCAAAACACACCTCAAAACAACCCCATAACTGAACAATAACCGGTACTAAAAACAGTTAAAATCGAGACAGAAAACTGCCCTAAAAATCGTCCCAAAATCGGCCCAAAAATAGACTAAAAAACTGCAGTAAAAACAGAGAAAACAACGAGTGGAAACAACGAAAAGAGTGAACCAGTGAAAATAGCGAAAACAACGGACCAGTGAAAACAGTTGAAACGATAACTCTTCCGGCTCCGTGAAACGCACTCCGGGAAAGCGACTTAAAAGGTAAGACCTGAGGGCACCCTTTTATTTATTATCCTTTATTTTAGTTATTTTATTGTTTTGTTTCGCATGATTATTGTGAATTGGTGCATGATGTGATTTCTGGGTGAACGGAATATGTGTTCTCTCTTGTGGTATATCGGATGGAAACCCGGACGTAAATTCCGTAGCCGAATCCGAACGGACGGTATTGCGATTTGCACTCGGGATACAATGCCACGTGCCACTTGAGATACACGTATCTCGTTTCATCCAAACCTTGTATTTGAGCATGTTATAGTCTTTAGGTTATTCGTTTATTATTTAAAGCATGGTTTAATTTAGTTTGTTATTTATTTGTTAAAGCATATTTAGGTTGTTCCTTATGCATGTTATTAGTTTATGATGTGTTTGGATAATGATTTATACATGTTGATTTAATGGTTCAATATGCTCGTTGTGTTATATTGCGTGGAGTTATTTGGATGAAAGCATGTTAGATCTAAGTACCATTGAGCATGATTATTGAGTAGACTTGGTTGATTCATTGCACAAATTATATCATCACAAGTGACATAAGTAAGGGACCATTCTGAACCCAACGGTTTGAGGTCTTCCCTTGCGAGAGGTGAGTGCGGCCTTAAATCATTTTTCCCGGTTCACACCGGGTGGCGACTCCATTTTATTTCTCCGGTTTAGTCCCCCGCGGGCTACTCCGTACTCCCAACCGGGCCGCGAGCCCGGAACAGCGTCGTCCATTTTCTGTGTCCCACACTGATGCCACCCATTCGACCAGAGCCGACCCTCAAGGTATGAAGTCAAGTATAGTATTAGACCGTTCGCGCCCGCTTGTTGAGGAAATCTCAAGTGACCATCCTTTATTTGAATGTCATCCATTGGACGATCTTGTCCCAACTGTGCAGGACCCAGATGACGAGCCTATTCGGCCAGAAAATGAGCCTATTTAGCTTGATGACGAGCCTCTTTGGCGTCATCTCAAACGACTTTATCCATTGGTATGCAGATTGGCTGCTGCGGGGTTTATGGGGAGTTATAAGGATGTAGACAGCCTTTTTAGTTTGGCCAAATTGGAATTACTGGAAGAGGCTCGATCTATATATAAAGACAATGCAATTCGTCGCATTTACGAAGAGATGGAAGTTATTTATGTTTCTGACTCTTCCGATTCTGATTCTTCTACTGAGGCTCAGCCAACAGCCATGCCGCAACAATCACCACCTCCACGGGCAGCGTCCCCGGTCCCTTCAATGAAACAAACTTCGGCTCCTGAACGGCCGTCGTCCTCGACTCATCCGCCCTCTCATCTTCGGGCGACATCTCATGTTCCTTTGGTGCATGAACTCTCTGTTTTTGACCAGCCATCGTCCTCGGCTCATTCGTCTACACCTCTTCGGCTGGCATCTCATGTTCCTTCAACTCAACAACCTGCTGCTCCTGAAAGACCGTCATCTTCGGCCCTTCTGTCCTCTCCTCTTCAGGCGACATCTTCTGCTCTCCCGATGCAACAATACTCTGCTCCCGAACGACTGTCATCCTCAGCCTCTATGTCATCTCCTCTTCGGGAAACATCTCATGTTCCCCTGCCCTAATTTCCTAGGGGAGAACCTGTATTGCCACTTGAGGTCCATATGGCAACTGCCGCCGAGCCGTCCAGTTCTGCTCACAGGCCTGAAGTTGTAAGTGATTTTTCCTTATCATTTTCCTTTCTTCGTCTTTTTTTCCTGATTAACTAAGTTTGGCCCTTTTTGTAAACAGACGTCGGATCTGTTCTTACAATCGGTCCGAGATATTTTGAACGATCTTGACCGGTTAGCCTCTACTTCGTCCTTGCCTCCCTCATCTTCGGCCCAGGCTGCTACAGATTTGGAAGCCCTTCGGGAGGTTGTCGGCCAATATGCCTCCCTTATGACAATAGAGTTCGGTTAAGCTGCCATGCCAGAGAATATGCTCAAGTTGGAAAAAATTTCCTCTAAGCTAGACCGATTGCTGGGTCTTCTTGTTTTGCCCATTTCAGTGGAAGGTCGTCTCTCTCTCCAAGATTTGCAAAGCAAGGTCCCGGCCCTCATTCTTCGTTATCGGACCATACACAGTCAAAAGGCTGGGCTTCGTGCTTCCATAACCAAGAAAGAAAGGCTCCGAGATACTATTGATAATCTCCGACAAACTATAAGGGAGGCTACGAACAAAATGGTTATTGAGGAATCATTGTTGCTGGATTTAGAACGAAAATTACATGAGATTCAGCGCCTTATAGAGGAAAGTCGTATGAGGAGAGAAGCCAAGAAAAAATGTATTGCCTCTCAAGTAGCTGAGGCGACTGCCGTAATAGCCGAGTTCAAAGATTTGGCCCAAGATGATTTTGAGCGGGGCTTGGCCGATCTAGTGACGGCCGACTTGGAGATGCAGAAAGAATGACATAACTTGAGGGAAATATTCTCGCTCTTGAGAGATTCGCCTGAGGAGCTTCAGCGGCTTTCGGCTAGTAAATAATTATATGCACTGTTAGGACGTTACACTCGTCCTTTTATTTGTATTTTTGGGACATTAATGAAATCATGACATTTATTTATACCTATTTATTTCGTTTCATCCTTATTGCTACGCATAAGACATTATATTCTCGTGTTCCCATAATGAAGGCACATACTTTTTCAAGTACTTGCCGTTTATCGCTCTGACATGCATTTCTCAATTCAAATTTTTCAAATGGTAGGCCCCGTTTGGCAATATATTTTCTACCTCGAATGGGTCTTCCCAATTAGGCGACCATTTGCCATATGCCGGATTCTTGGCACCTAGTGGCAGTATAGTTTTCCATACTAATTCGCCTTTTCTGAACGATTTGGCCACGACTTTTCGATTATATCCTTTTGGCCATTTTTGTCTTCTGTGCTTCCAAACGATTGATGACGTCGCATTTTACATCGTCTAATTCTAATAAATTTTGGATCATTGCTTCACTGTAGTTTTCCATTGTCAATTCTTTTTGCAATGCCACCCTAGTGGATTTAATATTGACTTCAACTGGTAATACGGCCACTTGACCATATACTAATTGAAATGGCGTGACCAAGGTACTCGTTCGAGGTGACGTCCTATAAGCCCATAGAGCCTGACTTAAGCATTCGTCACATTGCCTAGCATTGTCCGTTACCATTTTTTGGATCAACCCTTTGAGGGTTTTGTTGGACGATTCTGCCTGACCATTTGACTGAGGGTAGTATGAAGTGGTGTTTACTAGCTGGACCCCATATTCGGTCAGAAAGTTCATAACCTTTTCGCCGTTCAGAGAAGTACTGTGATCCATCATTAATGTCATAGGAATACCGAATCGGTGGATAATATGCTCTTTTATGAACTTGATAATTTGCTCTTGAGAAATCTCTACTACCGGAATTGCTTCCACCCATTTGGTGAAGAAATCCATGGCGACGATGATGAAGGTATGTCTTTTGCTTGATGCGGGATAAATTTTCCATATCAAATCAATCACCCATCCCATAAACGGCCACAGCTAGACCCGGCCGGCGGTTCGGTTCCGGTTCGGAACCGAACCGAACCGGCCGGTTTCCGGTTCCACACTTGAGTGGAACCAGAACCTAAAACCGAACCGGAACCGAACTGTTCGGTTCCGGTTCGGTTCGGTTCTTTTTTTTTAATTAATTAAATAAAAAAAAAATTTATTAATTAAAAAAATGAGATTAAATTTATAAATAAATAAAAAATTATTACATTGAAGAGCTTGAGCTTAATTTTTTTAAAATTTAAGTTGCCTACGTATCCTCCAAGTGTGAGAGGAATCAAAGCTCACGTAGTTCCATTACAAGTTTAAGACATATCCCCTTTGTAAATTATAATTTTACAATTATCAATCATCATTATCAGTTGATCCTTCGGCTCCGGTTCCGCAGCTTCCGCTTGCACTTGTTGCAGAAGCATTATCGAACAAATCTTCAAAATCATCGGGGGCATCTTCTTGTTGTCTCAGATCAGCTCGAGTCCAATCATCCACACAAGCTGTTGCTTCTAGAGTGCTTGGATGTAATGAAGATCGCCTAGCTTCCAATATATTACCTCCCAAGCTGAAGGCTTGCTCAACCGCAACGGTGGAAATAAGTGCTGCCAATATCTCTTTAGCAATAATAGATAAAACATGATATATATTTTGATGCCGGTTCCACCATTCAAGGATTTTAAAATTTTTACTGCATAAACTTTCATTAGAAAACTCAAAATTTGTAGATAAATAATTATCTAATTCAGGGTTATTAGTTGTTGTCGTATCCCTATATTTTTTATTTCGTTGCAATAACCAACGATCCCCTGCGCTAAGTCTTGGTTGAATTACCGGTTCGCTACTACTAGATTGACCTATTGTTCCTAAGTTATATCTTACAATATAATCATTAAATAAAATAATTAAATCACTTCTAAATTCGTCATTATGCTCGTAATATCAATGTCATCTAATATTCCTAAATAACCATAGTAAGCTTGTAAACCACCATTCAAACCTTCTAATTTAAATCTAGGATCAAAAACAGCAGCAATAAGATAAAGTAAAGGAATTTCTCTAAAATAATTCAACCATTTTACCTTCATAACAGTAATGGCTTCGAGCAAAACAATATCATTAGGGTCGTCACTGTTAACATGTTCCTCGAGAGTGCCAACAATATTCAAACTCTCAAGAAGAAATAAATGTGCAGTGGGATAATAAACACCGCTAAAAACTAAAGTAGCATCATTAAAAACTCTTAAAATATCTAAAATTCTTTCACAAATATCCCATTGACTAGGATAAAGTGTGATATTTTGAACATGTTGAGAAAAAAAAACTACATAATGCATCTTTGTATGAAGTGCTTGACATAAAAGAAAATAAGTAGAATTCCAACGTGTTGGAACATCTATAGAAAATTTAATCGGTTTAATACCATTTATTTTACAAAACTTGGTCATTCCCTCCTAACTTGAGAATATGACCAAATACAGTTAAGTGCCGTTTTAATAGGATCAAGGAAAGGAGATAATAATTTTAGACCGTCTTGCACACATAAGTTTAGGACATGACATGTACAACGAATATGAAAAAATCGACCCCCTAAATTTGGTTGACATATTTCTTTTAAATCATTGATGGATGCAGTATTTGCAGATGCATTATCAAATCCAATTGTTAAAATTTTTTCTCATAAACCATATTCATCAAAAATTACCTTCATCATTCTATAAATATTATGTGCAGTATGTTGGTCATCAAAAACTCTAAATGCAATAAGTCGTTTTTGCATGGTAAATGATGCATCAATCCAATGACAAGTCACACCCATGTATGAGTGTGTTTGCCAATGGTCACTCCAAATATCAGAACATATAGAAATACGACCTTTCATCTCTTTAAATATTTCATTTAAAATAATTTTACCATCTTTATATAATTTGAAAATATGACGTTTTGTTGTGTTTCGAGTCATTCTACATGCAGCAGGGTTTAAAGCATTATGCACGTAATTAGTAAAATGAAGTTTTTCACCAAAGCTTAAAGAAAGATGTGCCATACATGTTAATTTCGCAAATTCTTCTCTATTTTTTGCATCAGAATATTTAAATAAATCTACACTACTCGTACCTCTACTAGATGATGCGTACCTGGCCATTTGAGTCTGCGTCGTATCAATGCCAAATTCAACCGGATGATGTTTCTCCATGTGCTTGATCATATTGCCGTATCCACCAGAAAATTTATAGATAACCCCACAATAGTTGCAAATTGCTCGTTGTGAACTATCGTCTATGCGTTCCAAATTAAAATGAATTTTGAAAATATCGGAGGACCGAGCCTTAACTTCTCTTCTCCGTGATTGTGCACTGACACTAGGGGCTAGGGCCGCTCTCTTGGGTCGGCATATTTGACATTATGTTCTCGGATGAGCTTGCCATTTGAATAATTGCGATGCGAATGATAACAAATTAACAACTAAAATAAGAGAATTGTATTGAAGTAAGATTGAGAATAAGAGATTTATAGAAAATGAGAGAGTTGAGAATTTGGTGTGATGAAATTATGAAAAATGAATCATATTATAGAATTTTAGAATTTTTTTTATACCAAAAATGCCCCTAAATATAACCGTTTTATTACCGTTATTAGGGGTACATTAGTAATTTTTATTTTATATAATAAAAAAAAATTCTAATTTTTTTTTTGGCAGGAGCCGTTTGGCAGGGAGCCAAACGGCTCCCTGCATCCCCCAACGACTAGTAGCCGTTGGGGGAATTAGGCCCCCAACGGCTAGTAGCCGTTGGGGGCCGTAGGGTTCCTGTTGGAACCTTGGAACCGTCCGAACCGGTGGAACCGTACGGTTCCACCGGTTCGAACCGGTTCGAGTTGGGGTGGAACCCCAACCGAACCGGTCCCATTCCGGTTCGGTTTCGGTTCCGAACCGGAACCATGGCCGGGTCTAGCCACAGCTTAACAACATGAACCATCTCGGTCGCTGGTGCTCTTTGAATGGGCCCATGCTTCTGACAAGCAATGCATCCCTTAGCATACAATACACACGATTCTCCCATTTTCGGCCAATAATATCTGCTCCTTATGATCAACCACCTCACCTTTATTCCGGCCTGGTGAGCCCCACAGACCCCTTCGTGTATTTTGGCCATAATAGTTTTGGATTCCGATGGCCATACACGTTTCGACAACAGACCATCTAGGCGTTTTTTGTATAACACATCTCCCGACACCACGTAGTTCAAGGCTTTTAGTTTTAGCCTTCGGTCTTTCCTATTTTCTGGTTATCTTAGGAACTCTTTGATCTCTTTTCTCCAATCGTCCTCATTTTGAACTTTAGCGGTAATGACGTCCATCATGCCATTTCGCTTCACCAGAGCTGGTTTGGCCTCCTCCCTTCTATATACGCCATATATGCTGGTCTGTTTATATCATGAGGCTGCTTGGGCCAAGTCATTGGCCACTTCATTCTTCGCCCTTGGGACGTGTTCCAGCTCTACGAAGTCAAATTGATCTAGCAGCTCTTTGGCTATATCTGACAATGCCATGACTGATGGGCTCTGGCACTTAAAGGCTCAAGTCGACTGTTGGATCACTAGTTGCGAATATCCTTTAATGGACACGTGTGTTACTCCCATATTAAAGAGTATTTCCAACCCAAATATCAAGGCCTCGTATTCGGCCTGGTTGTTGGTGCAACATTCGTCCAACTTGATTATGAAGCGGAATGGTTCTCCCAACGGACTGACTAAGACTATTCTCATTCTTGCTCCTTTGATGTGCTAGATCCATCAAAATACATCATCCACGGTTTTAAATTGCATTCGTCTATTTCTATTTCCATTTCTATCACGGTACTTAAACACGGGTGATCATCTAAGAAATCTGCCAGAGCCTGATTTTTTACGGCCTTTTGGGGTTCATGTCGTATATCGAATTCCGACAATGACAGAGACCAGAACCCGACTCTTTGATGTAAAATAGGATGAGAAAACATGTACTTTATTATATTAATTTTCGTAATTAAGTACACAATAGTCGGCCTAAGGTAGACACGTAATTTAGTACATGTGAAATATAAAGCCAAACACAACTTCTCCATTGTAGAATAATTACATTAATATTTCAGCAATTGTCTGTTGATATAATAGATGGCTCTTTCGACATTCATATTGTCGTCTGTGCGATCATCCCAGCTATGGATTGCTCTTCAGCGGATATGCAAAGCTTCATTGGCTGTCATGGCACATGGGGTACCATCACCGGCGGCTGTGATAAATAGTTCTTCAAGCTCTCGAAGGCCTTTTGATGTTCTTCAGTCCAGAAGAACTCGTCATTATCCTTTAGCCTCAGCAGGGACGAGGAAACTTTAGATTTTCCTGCACGGTTAGAGATGAATCTTCTTAAGAAATTAACTTGCCCTAGGAATCTTTGCAATTCTTTTTTATTTTGGGGTGGCTTGGCTTCAGCAATTGCCTGAGATTTATTGGCATCAATCTCAATTCCCCGCTGGTGGACTAGAAAGCCCAAGAAATTTCCTGCCCAAACCCCGAAAGCACATTTAGCAGGGTTTAACTTTAATTTGAATTTCCTCATTCGTTCAAAAGCCATCGCCAAGTGGCCAAAATATTCGTCCACGGTCATAGACTTAACCACTATATCGTCTACATAAACCTCTACAAAATTATTGATCATGTCATGGAAAATTATATTCATGGCCCGTTGGTAAGTGGCCCCGGTGTTTTTTAGGCCGAATGACATTACCACCCACTCATAACATCCTAAAGACCCCATGCACCTGAAAGCCGTTTTATGAATATCATTTTCGGCTATGTAGATCTGGTTATATCCTGTGTACCCATCCATAAAAGAATACACTTGGTATCCTGATGTGGAGTCTACTAAGGAATCCACCGTAGGCATGAGGTATTGGTCTTTTGGTGTGGCCAAGTTTAAGTTCCTAAAATCTATGCATATTCTTAGTTTTCCATTCTTTTTCATGACATGGACGATATTTGACAACCATTCTACATATCTGTTCATCCTAATGAACTTCGCCTTTAAGAGGCGCTCGACTTCTTTCTTAATGTCAGGCATAACATTAAGTGCAAACCTTCTGGGAGGTTGCTTATAGGGCTTGTGGTTTCGCATAATTGGCAACCTGTGTTTTACTAAAGTCTTATCTAAACCAGGCATTTCATCGTAGTCCCAAGCAAAATAATCTTTATTTTTTTTGTAAAAGATGGATTAGTTTTCTGCGTATCTAGGCCTCTAGTTCCTTACTGATGTAAGTGATGCATCTGTCATCCTCACTTCCCAGATTTACCTCATCCATAACGTCTTATACCATTGTAATGCTTGCCTTATGCCACCCATTCAGAGCATACTCTTCTTCCTCATTTTGTTGTTCATTCTTGTGGCTTCCTTCCATCAAACAATCCACCCCGCATGCCTCTCTTATTCTATCTTCTGTATGATGTGCCAATAATTTATCTCTCAAGGTCGAAATTGCGGCCTAAGCCTCGGCTTCATTTTCTCGTTCCATAGGCCATTAAGATGGCCCTGGTGGCCGCAAACGCGACTTGTTCTTTACTCTGTTTGTTCTTCTCCAGTTGAACTGCTGGTTTCATGGCCATGTGTTGGCCCCCCGAAGGCCACTACAGTTGGCCTCGTTTGCACGAACAAGTCATTTAGCAGATCTGCGGGGTACGGCTCGTCATTTTGGGCCACTATTGTCGAATTTCCTGCTTCATTTAGCACCCTAGTTGGCCCGTAATTTCCTTCATACATGAAGTATTCGGCCGAATTTGTCTCTGTTGTGAAGGGCTTGTTATCAGCATGTACTATTTCTACTTCATTTTTCTGATTCCAAAAACAAGACACTGATGAAGGTACGAATGAATACATCGTCTGTCGTGGGTCCAGTCTCGTCCCAAAAGTATGTTATACGTGTTCGGTCCGTCTATAATGAAAAACACTACTGTCTTTGTAGTGCTTCCTACCTGTAAGTCTAGTGAGATGACCCATTTGGCTGTCGTTGCCCCTCCATTGAAACTTATAAGCACCACCTCCGTAGGGATGAGATCGTCCTCCGATTTTACTAATCGCCACAGCATCATAACCGGGATTACATTGATGGCTGCTCCATTGTCGATCAACACCTTGGTGATGGGTATTCTGTTTGCCTTTGCTTTCACATACAACGGTCGCATGTGCTTTTTCATTTGATGTGGTGGTTTTGGAAACGTCACTTTCCCTAACATTCCTACATTTATCGTTGGTCCACTGCTGGTATTTGTCTGAGTTGGCTCTCCCTCCTCGTCCCAACCAGAAGGTGGCAATGTGATCGGCGCATCACGTGAGACATTATTGATGAACATCCTCTGCTTTTCTACCCTGGTCACAGCCCGTTTTACTTTGGGCGTTTCGTATAGGACGAGGTATGGAGATCGCCCCAAGTCCTCTCCTAATGTCCCAACTGCAGGATTTCTGGCTTTATATAATTATTTGAGAAGCTAATTTTGTGAATCCCCCTCATTCATGCTTCGGTCTTGATATCTATTTCTTCCTCTATATCAATCAGTTCCTCGTCCGTGGCCTCTCTATCTGTTATCGTGAGTGCTGCGAATTATGTCTCATCACCGTCGTAGACATCTTCGCTATTCCCAGAGATCTCATTGTTGTCCCCTTGAACTTTTCGGACAACAAGTAATGATTAGCCACAACCGGAGGCATGCTACCAAACTGAATGACAATATGGGGCTCTTCGTCGTCTGTCTCATCCTGTTTTCGTTGATCGAATTTGGTACGCTCTTTATAGCTCGTATATATCGTTTCCCTGCCACCACTTTCCTTACTGCTTGCATCCGTATTCTTCCTTGTATGAGCACTATAGTCAGTGGTGACTTTTGTTTCACCTTGCTGGCGCATCATACAGCCATAGTTTCTTTGGTGTCGTCTCAATTGTGTTCCGTCATTTCATCCACGTGAGGGTAGTTCTTCCCTGGCCATTGGCATGAGTATGGCCGATGGTACGAATGTCATACATTGGGCTGATGAATTTTCGGCCTAAATGTCCTTATATTCTGGACGAAATTTAAGTGTTCGCCATAAAAACTTGGAGCCAAGGTTCTTGGTTGTCATGCTATCGGCTCCTTCTTTACTGGCTTTTCACAGGTATCTTCCAGTTCTTTCATCCACTCTATACTATTTCTGCACCGTGCACACAAATTTCGCGGATCCCTCCTTTTTTGGGGTGCCTCAATCCTTTCAAGAGCGCTTGGACGATGACCGTCCTGATCTTCATCTGGGACCAGCTTGAATTTGGGCAAGTTCATTTTGGTGATGTCTGAGTTGATCATATTTAATTCCATCGGCTTTGGAAAAGGATTGCCGTCCACCGTCATCTTTTTTTCGAACGTTATTCGTCCCGCAAAACATTCCGAAAAACAAGGTAATTATTAGTTGAATGAGACCATGCATTATGCCACTTACAGTATTTTTTTATCACCGATTTGTTCGGTGCTTGGCAACGTGTGGCGATCATTCAACCTAATTTGCTTGTCTTTATATAACTGGTCAAATATGGCATCGACCTTCGAGATATCGAAAGAGAAGTTCCTACTCTTTTTATCGTTCTCTACTTTGGCCTGGGGTTCAGCCCACATCTTGCAAACGTACGGCTTCCATTTGACCAATTCGGTCAAACATAAGTCGGCTGATTCGATGTCCATTTTGCCTATTTCATAGTTGATATTCCTGTAATAGGTTCCATTGCTAGAATTTTTCATTTGCTCCTTCTCCCTTAATAACCGTTCATATCGCACCACACTAGTGGTGAGTTGGGGGAGGTCCCAGAATTCGCGATATTGTAATTTCTTCTTTAGATCGAAATTAAGACAACTTTGAGCGATTCTCACAAACTTTTTTTCTGGCAAAGGCACGTAACATCGGCCTCAAGCTGCTTTGAACCTTTGTAAGAATGTCTAGGCCCATTCCTCTGGCATCTGTCTCAAATTTTCCAAATCGGCCAAGACCACTTCAAATTAGGCCTTATAAAATTGTGCATGGAACAGCTACTCCATTTGTTGCCAATTTTCCACCGAATTGGGCGATATGCTGACATACCAGAGAAAGCTACTACTGACAACGAGCCGTGAAATAATCTAAACTTATGGAAATCATTTGTTTCCTCACACTGAAGGGTAAATCGTCTTGTGTGTTCTATGGTAGAAACTTCCTCAGACCCTGTAAACAGAGAAAATTATGGTATTTTGTAGTTCCTAGGCCACATATATGCTACATCAATCCAATCTCAATATGGCTTTCGATATCTCGGTCGAATCGGTCTTACCCCTAGACCGAATTGATTCTGAAGAATTTCGGTCATTTGTTCTCTCAACATATCATTGCCATTGAATGGCATCGCCACAGGTGGTGGTTGTGGTCCTCTCACAAATGGGACATAGTCGTAACTTTGCCCTTGTGAAACTTGGGGACCTTGGGGCAATATTATTTCATGTTGTACCATGTTTAGCCCTAGATGTGGGCCATTGGCCCCATGACTTATTCATCATTTGGGTATCGTAGGGGCATTAACCCCTTATGGGGGAATATTGCTTGGACCAACCTCCTGACTGCTTGATGTAGGAGGAGGTGTAGTCCACGGTAGAGTTGTCCCCCCGTTTACACACTTGGCCATCAACTCATTCAATGAGCTCAGGTGTTTGGCCATATTTTCATAATGCGAGTTACTAGCCGAAGTAAACTTATCTATGATGTGAGCATTTTGAAGCCTAACTTGTTCGACAACATCCTACGTGAGATCGCCGAACAAGGTGCGAACCGCGTTATGGCTGAACTCTCGCATAGTGTCATATCGGCTAGCGTATGCCAGACTCTCGAAATGGCCTACTACGGCTGGAACGTGAGGCTGGTTGGTTTGTTCCAGTCCCCCTTCCTCCGTACTCGAGCCAGTTTGAGTGTTTATTTTCAGAGGCATTTCCACTTTTTTACACTAATTCTCCCACTGTGGTCACCAAAAACTGTTTGCATAATTTTTTGTCAAAAGAACATGTAAGGTTTAAACCTCCTGAGACAAAGTCCCAGCAAGGGGTATTTGATTAAGTGAATAAGCCTCCAATGGCACAAGCACACAAGTTACAGTCTAATGATTACAAAAGCTACGAAAATAAAATAAAATGCTCATAATGTGTCTTCTTTTTTTCTTTTTTTTCTTCTTCCCACGCTTGAGCTTTTTATAGTGAGCCTCTGTTAACTACTTGAACGGTTTCGCTTTTCTTAGTCCATGAACTTCCACGTTTCATGCTTGCAACTGTCGGATCATGCATCTAACTGCTGAGTTCTTGTAACTACTGGATCATGCATCTAACTGCTGCGTTCTACGTGAAAACTGCCAGATCATGGGTGGTTGCGGCCTAACTGCTAGTTCGTGGGATCAATTGCAACGCATGGTAATTGTCATGACCGCTCTTCCTTTCGTCGTCCTAATCGCAAATCGTTTTATGGTGTGGTAACTGTTCGCCCCAATTGTTTTTCGTCCCTTATTGGTTCGTTCGTCCTAAGGCGACTTTCTTCGCCAACAACTTGTTAAAGAGGTCCATCGGTCCTCTGACCAGTCTTATGGATTGGACCTGGGAACATCATCTAGTTCTGTCGACTGGGTCATGTCAAGGAAAGATGAAGATATGGACTATACTCAGTCTGTGCGATATGAAGGCTTCATCGGTCCTCTGACTAGGCGTATGGAGTATATCAGGGAACATCATCTGGTTCTATTGACTGGGACACATCAATGCAAGGTAAAGACCTAGACTACACACAATCCAGGGATGAAAGCCTCATTGGTCCTCTGACCAGTAGTATGGATTATACCTGGGAACATCATCTGATTCTCTTCGCTGGGGACATTCACATTGACCCATGTCGAGTCAAATCTAAGACTTTTATAATATTGTCCAAGTCAACGTTGAAGGCATTCAATCACGTCCTGATCCAGACAATGAAGATATTACCACAACATGTATCGAATTCGAAGGAAGTACGTAGATCTTTATTTAATCCATGATCTTGGCAAATAGTCTTACCCATTTTGTTTCATACGACACGACCAACGAGTACTCTCCAAGCCAATGACCCATTGGCTTAGAGAGTAGATGATAAACTGTACATGCCAAATTTGGGCCAAGGGCATTTCTGACATTTCCCTTTAGGCCCTAAATCAGATACAACCCAAAATCTTCCACCAAACAGGACCCAAACTGGACTTGGGCCAAAGGCCCAATCACCTTATCAAGCCCTCATATAAAGAAAGATCAACCTATTGATTTACCAGCTGCCCAATCAAATAAAGAGAAATGTATCCTACGTGAATTATATGGCTGAACCGTTACAAACACCCAAAATATATATCAATTAATACATTAATGGGTCCTACCTTGGATGGCCTATAAAATGAGCCATAATTCACAGAGAAAATGGGAGAGCATTACAACCTTCAGCTTAGATTTTTTCTCTAGAACCCTCTGAGCCTACGACCAACCGCTCTCACGGCAGTTCATGGGGATCAATGTAATCTCTGACCTTGTTCCTCTTCCTACTGCTTCAATAGCTCATTTTCGTTACTGACTTGGGCATCGGAGTGCCTACGGCATCCACCACACCGGCGAGTAGACCTTTCACGCTCACTCTACCTCTTGTTTTACCGGATCGCTAGTGCCCTCTCTACGAAATCTCAATTGTGGACCTCGGGCGAAAACCAGCGTCTATAATTTGGCGCCCACCGTGGGGGCCTTAACGATTTATAGAAAACAAGCCTTTACTCAGTCTACGGGACTTGCAAATATAAATATGGCCTCGAGCAGCGAGCAATCGGATCATCTAGCTAGACAGTTGGAGCATATTTCGTCCACCTACAAACAATGGGGATTCACGGACCCTCCCAATCATCTAGACCGCCAGTCCAACGTCATAGAGACGCTCGGTAATGAAACGGACGACGTTCCCCCACCCGAAGAGTGTTCAACAAATCAAGAAATGAATCAGCACACTCCACCAGTCGAACAGACACATCATACCGTTTCATCCATGCACAGGGAGACTGAGGAATTCAATGGGGCAATTCTATCCAGCCTGCCCGATGTCAGGCTACCTCTGAAAAGAAGCATAGCATGTACAATTTCGGATACCCATTTTATTGAAATAATCAACTCGTTGGAACTTTCGTGAAAATTCAGTCCACCCGATATGAAGTTGTACGATGGATCAACCGACCCAGACAACCATATAATCTACTACAAGTATAAGATGATGTACACAGGCCTGGCTCCGTATCAGATAGAGGCTGGCATGTGTAAAGGGTTCAGTGAGACACTGGCTGGCCCAGCCCTCACATGGTTTATCAATCTACCATACCAATCAATTGGATCCTACAAAGAATTGGCATACAAGTTCATGGAACATTTTGCTAGCTCTTGCAAACTCGAGAAGACCATAGATGACCTCAACGCCATCCAACAACGGAATGGAGAAACTCTACGAAACTACGTGGCACGCTTCAATAAAGAAAGAATGGTTATTCCATACCTCCACCAGCCGACGGCAGTGGAAGCTTTTAGGAATGAGTTGTTGGCCGACAGTGGGATTTACAAGAAGTTGACCAAGATTCGATGCTACACCATGGACTAGACAATGGCCAGGGCTCGAACATAAATTAGATGGGAAGAAGATAAAAGGAACAAAAAGAGGGAGAATTCGTCCAGTCTACAAGAGAAGATGACATATCCATCCAAATAACTGAAAGAATTCGGTAGGAGAGGCCATCAATCAGTCGTCCAAAGAACTTATCGTGGAAAGGATATACGTCCTCTCGACAGGGGCCCAGTCGCAGACCATCCTCGTTCAACAATAGAGAGAAAACTCATTATAGCGCCCCAAGACTCCCAGACTATAACTTTACCATATCACTGGGCGAACTTGTTTCAGTCCTCAGGAAGATGGGAAGTGAAGTAAAGTGGCCTCCACGCTCCATGGAAGGTTCCGGGATGAAAGATACTTGTAAATGGTGCGAATTTCACCGAGACTATGGCCACACGATGGCCGATTGTGTAGCACTGGGATTGGAAGTTCTGGAGCTGCAAAATAAAGGGCATTTGAAAGACATACTCACGGAGAAAGGGAAAGCGGTGATAGCGAGGAGAGATGATAGAGGATAGCAAAAAGATGGACCATTATCACCCCACCGATAAATAACACTGTCAATTTCATCTCATGGGGATCAGAAGTCAGTGGGATTTCTTATTCTGCGGTGAAGCGATATACTAGGATGGTAACGACTGTCGCCTCGCATCCCTCAGTAATGGTGGTGAGAGACTACACCGATTTGGCAATTGAGTTCAGTGACGACAGAGTATCCAGTCATAAAAATCCTCATCATGACGCATTGGTGATATCCTTGCATGTGGCCAACTTCAAGATCAAGAGAGTGTTATTCGACACAGGGTCATCAGCCAACATCATCTTCTTAACCGCCCTTACTGACATGGGAGAAGGAATGAAGAAAGTAAATCATCGGTCGACGGCTTTGATAGGCTTCAGCGAGGAATAAAAATTCACAATGGGGGAAATCTCTCTTCCAATATATGCTGGCGAAGTCAACAAAATAATCACCTTTCTGGTCTTAGACTGCCCTTCAGCCTACAACCTGATAATGAGATGACTATGGATTCATGACATGAGGGCAGTCTCGTCAACCTATCACCAAGTGTTGAAGTTCCCCACCAAATGGGGTGTCCAATAAGTCAAATGACATCAACTCACTTCCAAAAGTTGCTACCAAACGACCTTGAAAGCGATATCACAGTCAGCATAGCAATTACATGAGGGATATTGTCGAATCTACACTCACTCTCCAAAAGTGGAAGAGCTCGATGGGGTCCAAATTCATCCACTCTACCCAGACCATAAAACCCAAGTGGGGGCCACCTCGATCCCACGCTACACGCCGAATTGATTGATTTCCTTAAGGAGCGACACGACTGTTTCGCTTGGTCACATGAATATATGATAGGAATAGACCCATAAATGATCACTCATAAGCTACAAGTGGATCCAGACTACCCACCGTTCGCTTTAGAAATGAACCGAGTCATCGACGAGGAAGTTAGAAAGTTGTTGGAGAATAGGGCCATTAGAGAGGTCCAATACCCGGAAAGGATCGCTAACGTTGTGGTAGTACGTAAGAAGAATGGGAAATGTCGAGTCTGCATTGATTTCACAGACCTGAATAAGGCTTATCCAAAAGATTATTTCCCTCTCCCCTTTATCGACTCGATGGTTGATGCTACAACTGGGCATGAATTGCTGAGTTTCATGGATGCGTATTCAGGCTACAACCAAATCCTCATGCTCCCTAACGACCAGGAAAAATGGCCTTCGTCAAAAATTGAGGAATCTACTGTTATAAGGTAATGTCATTCAGACTAAAGAATGCTGAGGCTACCTACCAACGCCTTGTCAACAAAATATTTTCCCACCAAATTGGGAAAACCATGGAAGTCTACATTGATGACATGTTGGTGAAATCATTGCAAGCCAAGCAACACTTAGCCCACTTAGAGGCGGCATTCGACGTGATGAGAAAGTACGGGATGAAGCTGAACCCCACCAAGTGCGCATTCGGAGTAGCCTCAGGGAAATTTCTTGGATACCTAGTCACTCGTCGCGGTATAGAAGCCAACCTAGAGCAGATAAAATCCATCCTCGAAATTCATTCCCCAACAAATCCAAAAGAGGTTATGCGACTTACGGGGAAGATCGTCACTCTAAACAGGTTCATCTCCAAGTCTACTGATAAGAGTTTCCTGTTTTTCTCCACCATCGGGAAGACAAAGAAATTCGTCTGGACCCTAGCTTGCGAAAAGGCCTTAAAAAGACTCAAAGATTACCTGACAACACCACCACTCTTGTCTAAGCCAGTCGAGTGTGAAGGTTATTCCTCTACCTTGGATTTTCGGCTCAGGCGATCAGCATTGTACTGATTATGGAAGAATGAGGGCGACAACTCCCAGTCTACTACATAAGTAAAGCTCTACTTGATCCGGAGACACGATACACTCAAATGGAGAAATTGGTTGTTGCCCTGGTAATGGCGGTGCGGAAGCTACGTCCCTACTTTCAGGGTCATCCAATCACTATCTACACCACCTACCCACTGATGAGCATTCTTCACAAGCCCGAACTCTCTGGTAGATTGACTAAATCAGATGTTGAACTTAGAAAACATGACATCATGTATCAGCCGCGAACCGCCATCAAATCTCAAGCTCTTGTAGATTTCATGGAAGACTTCATCCCCAGTCTACAAACCGATGCAGAAAAAGAGGTGTATTGTATCCAGACAACTGATATATAGAAACTTGCAGTCGACGGATCGTCCAGCAGACATGGCTTCGGATTAGGAGTTGTGATCACTACTCCTACAGGCGACATCATACAGTAAGCGATTAAATGCGGCCTCAAGACTACCAACAATGAGGCCGAGTGTGAAGCCTTGATAGCTGAATTAACACTGGTTAAGGAATTAAGAGCGAAGAGGGTTGAGGCGACATCAGACTCTCAATTAGTGGTCAACCAACTCCAAGGATCTTATCAAGCTCGCGGAGCCCAAATGGAAGCCTACTTATCGAAGGTGAAAGAAATCCAGTCCACACTAGAATCTTTTGTAATCTCACAAATTTCCAGAACATATAATATTCAAGCGGATGCCCTGGCAACTCTCGGGTCCACCATACAAGGAGATAATATTCAGGCCATATCGGTAGTGTGTCTACAGTGGCCCGCCATTGCTAATGAAGAAGCTGGAGTCATCGCTTCCATCGACCGAGTCGACTCATGGATGTCACCATTGATCAAGTACTTGGAGAAAGTCACATTACCAACAGATAATGTGGTCGCTCGAAAGATCCAACGACAAGCTGCACGGTTCATACTTTACGACAATCAACTTCTGAGAAGATCGCTTTCTGGACCCTACCTCAAGTGCCTCACTCCCGAAGAAGCGCGTTATATGTTAGACGAATTACACGAATGAGATATGGAAATCACTCAGAAGGAAGAAGTCTTGCGTGTCGAGCCCATACTGTTGGGTATTATTGGCCAACAATGCGAGCCGACGCTATTGATTTTGCTCGCAAATGTGAGAAATGTCAAAGGTTCGCCCCAATCTCCCATCTCCCACCAGAGAAACTCAATAATACCTTATCTCATTGGCCATTTATAAAGTGGAATAGACATTGTGTGGAAGCTCTCTGTCGCCTCGGGACAACGAATTTACATGCTGGCAATGACAGATTACCACTCTAAATGGATCGAAGCGGAAGTCTTCGCGAGGATAAGAGACAAAGAAGTACAGAGCTTTTTATGGAAGAACATCATTTGTCGTTTTAGCCTACCCAGGGAGATCGTTATTGACAACGGTTCCCAATTCATCAGTCATCACTTCCAAGATTTTTGCAAAATCTGGGGAATCAAACTAAGTTTCTCCACCCCACGCTACCCACAAGCCAATGGTCAAGTCGAGCCTTCCAATAAAACCATAATGAACATCATGAAAAAGAGACTGGATAAAGCAAAAAGAGTGTGGGCCGACGAACTCCCAGGGGTCTTATGGTCGTACCGAACGAGTGTAAGATTTTCGACTGGTGAAACCCCGTTCTCCCTGACCTTTAGAGCTGAAGCGGTCATTCCCAGTGACTATAATGTTCCTTCACTTCGATACCATGGGGCAAACGAGCAAATCAATAAGCGACTCTTGACCAACTGTCTCGACACCATTGACGAACTAAGGGAGAGCGCATCCATATGACTTGCAACACACTAGTAAATGATGTCCAAGTACTTCAACAAAAATGTGAGGAGTAGGGCATTCAAAGAAGGAGATTGGGTCATACGGAAAGTCTTTCAAAATACAAATGAAGTTAGGGATGGGAAAATCGATCCTATATGGGAAGGTTCGTATATCATCACAAAAGTTGTAGGTCATGGAGCCTACAAACTGAAAATATAAGATGGTCGACATATCCAGAACAGTTGGAATGTTGTTCACCTTAGGTTATTCTACAGATAATAATCATCCCTGGTGACTATGGATCACTCGACAAATCATAGTCCTACGACTAAAGGGAGTGTCTATCGTTTTTTATGTGTTTTTGTTGTTTTTTGTAACTCTGGTAAAATGTGGTTTTGAATTGTACGCATTATATTTTGACAATCCGATTCCAATCGGATGATAAATAAGTTATGCATCTACATCCAGACGACAAAAAAGATTTACATTGAGAAGAAGAAAATTTTTTATACACCGGTTCAAAATACAAAGGAAGTTAGGAGATTACAAAAGGTTTAAAAAAACACATATTAGGCATATCAAACTTCTTGGCCTTCAACGGGCACAACCGTATCAACAGGCTGGGCGATTGGATCAGTCTCCATAGGCTGCTCTGGTCCAGTTTCTTCCATGGCAACCTCAGTTGCTTTTTCAACTGGATCATCGGCCATCAGAGCCTTCTCAACTGTCTCGACAACAGCTCCATCGTTCTCTTCAGCATTGACTTCTTTGGAACTGACATCTTGCCCTCATTCGACCTCAGTGTCCTCAATTTACAGAGAGAGCACAGCTTCCAGCCTCTCACCTAGTGTGATCCATTTCTTATGATTCCAAATGTTGTGCTCTCCAGATACGCATTCCTTTATGATGAGGCACCTGTCTTTTATAATGGCTTCCATGGCTACTCCCTTCAGCCTATCCAGTAGCTCAGCCTTCTGACTTCCAATATTTCAATGATTTCCTTATAGGCTTCTAACGCAGTCGACGTTATCTCCAGTGTGGCTTTTGCGGCCTTAGTTTCGCTCTCAACATCCCTCATTTTATTCTTTGAGTCGTCCAATGCAGCATTAACTTCTGTCAGTTCCTTTCGCAAAGCTGTATTCGATTTTTCCAATTCTCTCGACTTCTTCAGACTGGCTTCCACATATTTCTGTTGGAAGATGGCATACTCCAGAGTCTACAACAGAAAGATAAAATGTTAATGACCTAATCAGTGATACTTATAAATCCAAGAATTTTTTACCTAGTAGTTTCGAGCGACATCTCTTTTTGCAGCCTCCAGCGGCCATATTGTCAACATTCAGCATTCGTCCACCTCAAGTAGTAATCCCTCAGCAAACCCGGACAAACTAGACAGGTCTGACATAACGGTCGTGATTTTTGGGATCTTAATCACGACATTCTCCAGATCCTCTTCGTTGTTGGTCAACTGCTTCCTTTTCTTCGAGGAATGCCCCAACCCAGTCGATGTTTTGTGAGCAGCTTCCACTAGGAGAACGGGTGGGAATCCTTCTTTGGCGGTTGGGGTTCATGAACCATTTCAATTTCCTTCCATTTGGCCTTTTTCTTCTTCCTCCGTTTGAGCATTTATTCAACTGAAGGGATTCTGAACTGGCTCGACATCCTCTCCATTATGCACAAATATTCCTCGAGGGTTAGAGTCTTCAAAAAGAAATCTCCCTCGTATAGGAGCTGACACGACCAGGTTATGAGAAGGACTGCCAATATATGTTTGGTCAAAGGCAAATGGGTACCTTCCGGGTAGAAAACTTCCTTCCATAACGGGGTCAGCCTTAATCTTTTCTCCTCCAAAACCAACCTCCAATTACTCTCGGGCACAGGAATACTCAATAGATAATTCGTATTCGCCACAACCCCAAGTGTCACGTCGAAGCTACGATTCTGATTCGAACCTGCAAAAGAGGTAATTGAAGTATCTTATAGATATTATGAGTCTACAAACAAGAAAAGAGAATAAGAGTAACACTCACTCGTTATATCCCAACACTCAGCAATTCGACCAGACCCAATCGACCAAAATACACCCTCTCATCTCACAAAAAATAGGCCTTTTGCCATCCCCCTCCATCGTTTGTAGTCAATCATGAAATCAGATGTTCCCTCTTATGTCAAAGGAACATATGGTATCTTCCCTTTTCAACTATGTGTTCTTTCATGTAATGTTAGGATTGGTGCTCAGAGTGCCAATCCGGATCGTATTTATGTCTGATTCATAAATACGAGAAATTCTATTTTCTATAATATTACTTATTTAATGGTAGCACCTATTGTCTTTTATACACATATTCGATCTAATTATGATTGGATATTCAATTACGATTAGATCGAAACTAAATCTGGTCTAGTGATACGTGTATATTAGACAAACATCATAGAATTTACAATGTAGTGTGCAGCTACAACGTAGTTTGTAATTGACATTGGGAAGCGCACTATTAGATGTATATCATTAAATGAAGTTTCTGGTCAAGATTTACTAACACGGGCCTGTTAGTAAAATCTGTTGAGACCAGTATATGTCGTATATTGTGACTTGTTTCGATGGTTTATCCCAATGAACCATGAGTCTTGGGAGACTCGTATAGACATGTAGGTGTTTATTTGATAAATACTGAATGACTCACTGAAGATTTCCTAATAGATGGTACATCAACGTCAATATAAATCTTCTCGAGTTGAGCGAGCATAGTGGTCCTTCGACTTAAGATACCACAGTGCGATATATGAGTTATCCTCCACACTTTGATGGCAGTCACATCACCGATCTATTTAGATTAGACCTCCGCATGTTCGTTGGGTGTGGACTAATGCTCATGATATCCAGTACATATCAAGAGAGAATCTGTCAGTCCTGTGTACATGGCATAGACATCCTACACGTGTTTGCGATCTAGTAAATCCATGGCTATGGTATAACTTTGGAAATCAGTTCCGAATGTTATTTAGGGATCTTAAATTGAAAGTCGATTATATTATACCGAACGGATTTGACGTTCTTATCTAAATCCCAGGTATAATATGGATAGCCTATGACAGAGGGATTATACGTATGCAATGACCTCGACTTGTATAGTTTAACGAGATTATTCGTGGTCGTCATAATTCATCAGTGGGTGAATTATGGACACGAAATTGGATTTCGTGACGGATAAACCTAAACTTAAAGAGTCCCACAATATGAAGTGTACTCGTTGAGCACTCGGGAAACATGTTATGAATAATATAGATTATTCATAATACTTCATGAATGTCTACGAATCTAGTTTATAGGAAAAGTGCCTATAACACCTTTTACTTGGTAAAAGTACAAGTGCCAGCGATCTGTTAGCCCTCGTTCATAGTGACGTAAGTGGGCCCATGTCTAGCTAGGCTAGATGTGGATATGAACACTTTGTAACCTTTACGGATGTGGCATCGCGTTATGGTTATGTGTTTTTTGTGAAACACGAATTAGAAACTTTTGATTAATTCAAAGAGTTTCAACACGAAGTTGACAAACAGATCGGCTAAAGTATTAAACATCATTATTAGACCATGATGAAAATACTTAAGCAATAAATTTCTCAAATACTTGAAAGAGTATAGTATTATTTCAATGAGGACTCATCCTGGAACACGTCAATTTGACGGTGTGTCCGAACAGAGAAACCGAATTTTGTTGGACATGATAAGGTTAATCATGAGTCGTTCTGAGCTACCATTTTCCTTCAAGGGATACGCATTAAACAATGCAAAACTTATTTTGAATAAGGTTCCATAATAATCTGTTTGACAGACTTCATATTAGATATGAACATGAAAGAAACCGTGTTTTCTCATTCCTGAAGATTTGGGAATGTTGTGCATAAGTTTGGATGATACCAAACTAAAACCCAAATTGGATAAGTGCCTAATTTGTGGGTTATCCTAGGGAAACCAAAGTATAATACTTATACAACTCACAAGAGAAAAATGTAATTGTTGCTCGTCATGCGGTTTTCCTAAGAGGAATACCTATATGCAGTGGTAAGTGGGAGGAAAGTAAAACTCGATGAAAATCAGAGTAATACTATTTCAGGCACCGATTCCTTATTGGAACACAAATAGTTCATCAAGGATGAAACTATACCAATAATCTTCGAATACACAAGAACCGCGTAAGTCGGAGAGAGTCAGAAAACAACCTGGGAGTTATGGGTTTCTGATCTCACCTCATGAATATGTCAATCTTATTGAGGAATACGAACTGACTACGTATGAGGAAGTGATACAAGGTATCGACTCCCTATTATGGAAAAGTGCCATGAAATCCGAAATGGATTCCATATATACCAACCAAGTTTAGACACTGGTTGTTGTACCGGAAGGCATTGTGCCTATTGGTACTATATGAGTCTTCAAGAAAGACATACATGGAAGGAAACATACCAACGTACTAAGCTAGGCTTGTAGCGAAAAGGTATCGTTATCAACATTGTGTCGATTACGACGAAACCTTTTATTTGTTGCCATCGTTAAGTCCATTTGGATAATGATTGCTAATGCTGCATGTTTCATTTATGAAATATGGCAGCTGAATGCCAAAACCGCTTTCCTTAACGGAAATCTTTTGGAGGATGTTTATAACATCCTGGCGGTTTTTTCGTACCAAAACAAGCAAACAAGGTTTGCAAGTTATTCGATCCATCAATGGATTGAAACAAGCATTGGGTTCTTGGAATTATCGTTTTGATGTGATCATAATGGTATATGATTTAATTCAAAACGAAAATGATTCTTGTATATATAAGGAGGTTAGTGGGAGCGCACTGAAAGTGAATGTCCTAAATAATGATGACATATCATTTCTTGGAAATGATATTCCCATAATACAATCGGTGAAAGCTTGGCTTTCATGAAAATTCTCCGTAGAATTCTTGGGAGAAACAACCTTTATTCTAGGAATAAGGATCTACTGGGATAGATTTAAAAGTTGTTGGCACTCTCTGAGAACTCGTACATTGAAATAAATATATGCGACCTGGTGTCTCATATGCTTTAAGCATATGGAGTCACAATCAAGCCAATCCAAGTGATAGTCACTGGATTAATGTTAAGAACATCATTTAGTACCTTAGATGAACTAAGGATGCTTTCTTAAACTATGGAGAATGAGAACTTGAAGTGACTGGGTTCATTGCTGCAAGTTTCATAACCGATAAAAATGACTATAAGTCGTAATAAAGGTACTATAAAGTTTGAATAACGGAACAGCGAGCTGGAAATCTTCCAAGCAAGATACTGTTGCCGAATAAACAACAAAAGCAGAATATTACTGCAGCTGAGGCAGCAATAGAAGCCTTCTGGATTGAAAATAATCCTAATCAGATTAGGAGTAGTTCTGTTAGCAGCTGAACTAGGCTACAGCATAGGCTAAAGAATTAAAGGTCTCATCAACGATCCAGATATATACTTCAATATTCATCTGATTTGTTCGGATCATACATCGTGGCGATGTGATGATCGAATAAATGGCATCAGATGATAAACATTGCAAATCCGCTAACGAAAGTCTTTCCTCAACAGAAGTTTGAGCGAACCGTACATAGTTCGGGTGTAGGACACTTGAGTGATTGGCTATAGGCCAAGTGGGAGATTGTTGGACAATTATGACCCATAACATCACTATTTGTACAGATCATGGTGTTGTGGTACAAATTAACTAGGTGACAAAGGAAATTGCCATTTTATCATTTGTAATTGGATTACCTAGATGTATAAATGATAGAAGGTCCATATGATTAGTTTCAGATTGAGATGATATGAGACAGTATCAATCCACGAAGGTTTAATCATTAAATATCCCTAGTCAGAGTATTATCGAGATTGGACATCGATAATGCGTAAAAGACTAGTATTACACTTGTGCGCGTTGTGGGAGCATAACGACATAGTTCTCATATATTTGGGTATTGGATACTCATGCAAGTGTAATAAGAGGTTGTGTTTACCGATGGTACGGGAACAGCTTCGCTCTGGATAGACCCCTCGAAATTCCATTGGTAGTATGACTATGTGTCTATGGAAGTCCGAATCAGGGTAGGTGTATTTAGTCTTAACCTGAGACTTGCACCGCTAATACTTGCGACAATCAATATACTTTGGTTTTGGTCATCCAGGGCTTTAACAGGTTATGTGTACGCCTCTTCTGGGTATATTGAGAATCGTAGTGTATTGGGTGTGATGTCAAGATGGAAGTATCACTCCAGTCATAGTGGAGATGATGATCGCGTAGGATATGGAACTGGTGCTCTTTTATGCTGCAGCTATCGGGATATTATGACTAGGTCTTGTTTATCCGATTATAGAGACTAGTTACCAGAGATCCGATATGTGCTTCGTACGGGACAGACACAATTCCAGCCCCAGGCCTAGCGCGTGACATCCAATATTGGATCGTAATACGCAATACTACGTATACTACGCCTAATATAGATCACATATCCCTTTAAGAATATTTCTGGAGAATTGGGTAGGCACGGTGCTTTGCTAGATGCCAACCATGTCTTGTAAATCGGTAAAAACGTAATACTAGGTACGTACGTGTTCGGATAGTCCGACGACCGGATTTACTGCCAACATATCCGGGGATCTCATGGGTCACTTCCTGAAGATTCACCGATGACGTATGACTCGCACTTTATTAATCTGGGATTAATTAATGAAGAGAGAGAAAATTAATATGGGATTAATTATGGAGATATTTTATCTGGGATAAAATATCATTTAAAAGAGAGAGAACGATTAATTTGGAATTAATCGATAAAATAATATATTCGATATATTATACGAAATTGGATTTCGACGCGGAATTAAAATTAGATTTTAATTCGGGCGAACGAGTTAATTTAGAATTAATTCGCTAACGACGTGAATAGTAATTTTATTAGGCAAAATTATTTAATTAAATTTGATTTAATTACGTCGCAACGGAAAATTCGTTAATTCGAAATTAGCGAACCCGAGCCCGGGAGTGTTTGCGGGCCCACTCGCATTTCGAATTCAAGTGCGGCCCACAAGTCACATCACGCGTCACATCGCACATCATTCAAGTGATGGATGTCTTGTCACTTTGAGTGATTGACAACCAGTCACTATTCATGAGTGATGTGAGTTGTTGGATTGCATTTATTGCAATTTTGCCTCCAAAATTGTCTAAGCTTTTTGGAAAAGCTTTGACTAATTTTTGGTATATGTTTATTAGGTTTTTGGAAAACCAAATACACAACACACACTCTTCCTCTCCTTCTCTCTCACCTACGGCCAAGGGCCAATTCTTTTCTCCTTTGGCTTGCCAAAACCGAGAGCAAGAACAAGAACATGAAATTTTGTGGTAAAATTTCAAGAGCGCTAGCACACAAAGGAGTCATCCAAGGTGATAGGGAAACAAACCATTGAGCATGGAATCACCATTTGCAAAGCTTGGAGCTTGGAACATCAATGGAGGGATGACTGAAAATCAAAGAAACACAAAGAAGCCCATTGCCGAGAGCTTCCAAGGAGGAGCAAAGGTTTTGTGTTCGACGCATCGCATAACCGATCAATGTAAGTATGATTCCGCCATACTTTTATGAGTATTCACACATGTTTCTATGCTTGAATTGATCTTGGGACTAGTCTAGAAACCCAACACAAATCAGTGTGTATTTTTATGGAATTTGCTACTTTTATTTTCCTTTATTCTATATTGTTTATAAAATTACGCTTATAATCCACTGCATAACATGTTACTTGAATATGTTTTCTGACTTTACTTATGGTTGCGTTTTTCTAGAATAGGTTCTAGAATGACAGTAGACTTAGATATTGTTAGATTAGTTCAAACCATCGGGAACTGTTGTTCCGATTTTCTTGAAAAATCAAGATGGTTAGTGACTTGGTTATTAAATCACGATTAGTAATCTAAATAGATATCTATTTTGGATAAAGTTATCTAGAAAGAAATAGTTTCTTATGCAGTAAGAATTGACACGAATCAGTTCATGTCTCGAGATTCTCGACTAGCATTAAAAAAACTCCATTAGTATTTGTTTATCCTATAGTGACGTTTCTTGGCTTTAGTGACTTTTAGAAGTCACGTGTCTGACACAGTTTGCTAATTAATCATTTGCAATTGTTGTGAATAATTGAACGCAAATTATAAAGCTTAAGAAATGAGATGTGTATAGTTGTGTGTAGATAATATCAATTCTAACAATACAACAACTATAGATATTGGATATTAGATCTCCCGTCTAGTTATTTAAAATAATATTTAATGATTGTTTTGATATTCGATATCAGAACTTGTGACTATTGGATAGTTACTTGTTCTATATAAACAATTGTTACATATTTTAATATGACTAGTAGTGTCATTAATGAAAAGATAAACATTAAGAAAAATATTTGGTTAACTAAATAACTTAGAACAGTGCTTTATGAGATTTTATCACACAAGCATAAGATGCTTATTCCGTATGGTAAAGGACAGTCTGATACGAGTTTACACCACATATCATTATCCATTTAATGAATATTGTATTCAGGATGTGATTAAATCTCATTTAACCAATGATTATCATTGGACTACAGATTTATTAAACTAATACTTTGGAAGTATGTCGTTTAATGAATTGTAAATTGCCTTGGATAATTATCTTTACTTCGTAACTTAGTTAATGAACTGTCATGACTTAGTTACATGTTTCTAAAGGAATATATATTGAACGTATTGAATGGTTCGAGAACTTTCAATATGTTTCTGATGAAACACGAATAAAATATTTTGAATGGTTCAAATATATTTTATTTGAAGTGTTGAAAATTATAATTTTAAAAAAATTCATCGTGAGTCTTTGAACTGTTCAAAGATGTTTGATATGATCAAATATATGAATTTATGGCAATTTATTCTAAAAGTTATTTAATGAATATGATTCTTACTCAATATTATTCTTCTATGATTCCATCGTGATGGAATTGGTCAGTGGGAGAAATTGAATCTTATATGATTTGATTCATTTGATATTAAGCGTTACCGAATTGGTTTTCAATACTCTTGGGGTTATGCTCCAGTAACATTAATTCATCCTTTTAATTATTATTCCATTAGTTTCTACAATTACGTATATGATATGTATAGTTAGAAAATTTGAATCTTGAAAAGTTTGAGATTTGAATCTTTCTTTTGTATAACAGTTATATAATTGAAAGTATTTGTGCCTCGGAAGTACAAGTAAAAGTTTATCATTTATTCTATTTAATATAATATTATATTATATTTGATAGAATATCTTTTCTAAAATCTTGTTTAATAAAATTATTTTATTACTTGGTGTGTAACATCGGATGTTGACAATTGTAGAAAAGACTTGACTTATTGAAATCAAATGTGAGAGTGATAAACTGTAATGGAGATACATAATTAATTAGATGAAATGACCCTTATTCAACTTCCATATAAGTCCAATAGGATGTCAGAATTATTTGCGAAGTATTTGATACTTAATAGTTCTGTTGTTTTCTTGTTGAAGAAAATTATCCCATAACTTATAGTGAGAGCGATATTTGATATCAATTTCGGAAATTACAATTGAAACATAGATCTAAGATTGTTCATAGCTTACTACGATCCAATTTTGAACTTGATTGAGCTTTCGTTATGAATAGTTCATAAAATGTGCAAATTGTTTGCGCAACAAAAGCAAAGTAAGCTTGATAAAGGTTTGACCTTTATAATATGATAATGAAAAAAGTTATACTCGGTAATCTACTGTAGATTCTGAGAAAACTTGTCTCAAGTCGCACTAATTGAATAATTAAATATTTGTTGGTTAATGTTGATATTAAACTATATATTTTGGCTAAAGAATACAAAGTGGCGTTCTTGAGTAATTTCTTCGAATGAGAGATCTGTCGTGATTTCTTTGTTTGAAGAGTTCATTCTAGAATGGCCCTAGAGTTTATATTCTGCTAAGATCACAGTTTGATATACTAGCTTATAGAGCCTATTGTAGATTCAGGTAAGCTTTCCGAAAATTTGTGTTCCCTGATTTTGATACAGTCAGATTGTCTGATTTTATCAAAGCATATAGAATACATATTTGATAATAGGATCAGTGGGAGCGTACAAATTTCTTTCTAGTGTTATATATCTTACCTACATTGTCATTATTAAAGTAATAATGAGATGTTAGTGAAGTAAAACGTTTATTTAAGTCTTATTTTCTCCGTAAAAGCAGTGATAGTAGTCTATATTATATTTGATATAACGTTTTATATATGATTTAAAACTAAGAGACTTGTGAGATACTCTCATTAGTCGTGCATTAGATATGATCTAATAAATGACATAGTAAGACTATCTGTATGACAGTTAGTATAACAGTTTGACAGTTAACGTGTCTTTTATATATATAGTATTCATCTTTCGTAAAAGATGATTTTTTTGTCGAAAGAGAGATTGATTAAAATGTCTAGTCAATCTTATGCATCATAGGATGATGGCGTAATGAATACTATATTATGTGCGATTAAAAATATCAATTTAATCGTAATTATTACGAGTTATTTTGATATACTGCAGACCATATGATGGGTCTTGAAACATGTTCTTTGTTATCTTAGAGATATTAAGAATGAGTTTCTGATTCATGGAGAATTTAGTCTGCAACCAAAATGTCAGATTAGTTTTGATTCTAATTATGACGTTAGATGGTCTATGTCATATAAAGTCAGAAAAGATGCAGTGAGAATGTCACCGTTGATTCTACTAAACTAGTGGAATCAGTTGCAACTTATGAAGTATTGACTTATGAAGTTGCATAGTGACCTTATAGATTAGAAGTTTTCATATTAGTGTAGTGCTTGCGGTTGTCTCATAGTATTTGGATTTGATCTCTAAATACATAAACAACTCAGTTGCTATAGCACAATACTGATATAGCGTCTGAGTCATATTGATGTGGAATTTGGATTCTACAAAATATGAATAATGCTAGCTAAGGAAAACGATTGAGTATGTTAGACAGACTCAATTTGTAATAGCGGGCTTACTTGTTGTTGCCTACCTCTTGAGTGCTAGGTGAGCTCTTGAGGGCCATGAGTATGTGATATACATTGAGATGTGTATATGATACCGTGGATTGGCACTATAGCAAGTGGGAGAAATTGTTAGGGTTAGTGCCCCGAGTACCAATCTGGATCGTATTTATGTCCGATTCATAAATACGAGTAATTACATTTTCCATAATATTACTTATTTAATGGTAGCACCTCTTATCTTTTATACACATATTCGGTCTAATTATGATTAGATATCTAATTATGATTAGATTGAAACTAAATCTGGTTTAGTGATACGTATATATTAGACAAAAACCCCTAGGATTTACAATGTAGTGCGCAGTTACAACATAGTTTGTAATTGACATTGGGAAGCGCACTATGAGATGTATATCCTTAAATAAAGTTTCTGGTCAAGATTTACTAACACGGGTCAGTTAGTAAAATACGCTGAGACCAATACATGTCGTATTTCGTGACTTGGTTCGAGGGTTTATCCCAATGAACCATGAGTCTAGGGAGACTCGTATAAACATGTAGGTGTTTATTTGATAAACACTGAATGACTCACTGAAGATTTCCTAATAGATGGTACACCAACATCAATAGGAATCTTCTCGAGTTGAGCGAGCATAGTAGTCCTTAGACTTGAGATGCCACAGTGGGATATATGCGTTATCCTCCATACTTTGATGGAAGTCACGTCACCAATCTATTTAGATCAGACATCCGCCTGTTCGTTGGGTGTGGTCTGATGCCCACGATATCCAGTGCGTATCAAGATAGAATCAGTCAGTCTTGTGTACAGGGCATAGGCATCCTACATGTGTTTGTGATCTAGTAAATTCATGGCTGTGGTATAACTTCGGAAATCAATTCCGAGTGTTATTTAGGGATCGTAAATTGAAAGTCGACTATATTATACCGAACGGATTTAAATTTATTATCTATATCTCATGTATAATATGGATAGCCTGTGACGGAGGGATTATACGTATGCAATGACCTCGACTTGCATAATTTAGCGAGATTATCTGTGGTCGTCATAATTCATGAGTGGGTGAATTATGGACACGAAATTAGATTTCGTGACGGATAAACTTAAACTTAGAGAGTCTCACAATATGAAGTGTACTCGTTGAGCACTTGGTCAACACGTTATGAATAATATAGATTATTCATAATACTTCATCGGATTAAATGAGTTAATTCGAGTCGTTTAATCGATTAAACGATAACACATGCATTAAGGGATTTTGGTCAATTAATAATTATTGTGTATTTTGTATTTGATACATAATTTGATTATATACACATTAATTAATAGTCAAATGAGATTTTGACACATGTCATAAATATATGTATTTGTTATTTATTGTAAACGGTGAATTTGTCACTGTTCGGGCAGCTAATGAACTGCCCTAACACTATTGGGGCTGATCTGGGCAGTCCCCTTAAGTGTTGGGTGGTCGGTTCGGTCAAAAACGTGTTTTGCGTCATTTTGTGGAAAAATATTTTTCGTAAAAATTTTGCGAAGTTTCTACCTTATTTATGTTGTTATTTGATATCGAATAAATTTGTTTAGGTGAAATATAAATAAATTATTTATATTAGATATTGAATAATTTATTAGGTAATTTGAAAAAGTTTTAAAATTACGATTTCGCCCGAACAGCGCTTCCGCTGCGCCCTTCGCCCAAAACCCCAACATGTAATACGTGTAGAGAAGGTCTTTCACTCCAAATCTAACCCCCAACTCGTACGTCAAAACTTCAACCGACATTAAGACCCTCAAAGTATTTGGCATTAGTTGGGATGGGGCTATCCTATAGTGATCTTGTACTTCCCATACGAGGCTAGGAATTGGGAATCTAAATCCATCTACAAATGGGCGTTCATAAAACCTAATCCACTCAGGGATCCTAGAATCGATTCGTTCTCTCAAAGAAGCTAATCTCACTTGAACCAACTCAGGAAACCAGTACTTTATCTTCATCTCCCTCATGGATCTTTCGGTTATTCTACTAGGAGGATTCTTGGTTAATATATTGGTCGGATCGCTGGTGCTGGTTTCACCCGATTCGGCTGGGATTATGCGAAGAGGAGGCATATCCTTTGGGATACCGAACAGAGCCTCTATCGACGCGACAGTTAGCACTTCTTCATCACCCCCACTTAATGTGACCCTACAATGCATCCTAAAAGGGGAAATGACCTGCAAGGGCGAGTCTACACACATTTTTATTGGTGAAGCACTCGAGGCTGAACGACTCTCAGACGACATAATTATTCACTTTGTAAACCATGAGGCAACCTAAAATTAATATCTCAGAAGATCAAATCCTAATTTTACACAAACACGATTCCATCACTTCACCAAATTTCCTAAAGAACAATATGTCTAATCTGACCAAGAACAGTATGAATCTCTCTATGAACAGCTTGAAGATCTAAAGAACACAAAGGGAGATGCGAGGAATACCTTAAATCGTGGGGAGCCCCAACCCTTGCTACTCGAGAAGAAATTTGGAAATTAGGCAAATGAGCCTCTCTTCACGTCTTCTTATAATCATCTCATTTTTTGCACCTCATTTTCCCGCCAAAATTACCTCGGTATTAACGCTATATTTATTGAAATTTAGGAAATCGAGGAAAACAAGAATCACTCGAAGCCCACTAAGAATACAGTCGTCTGATTTCCTCTGTAATATTATCACGAAGAGTTCTTTGTCCAAATGACATACAAATATCCACTACTTGGCGTACTCGACAAACCACTCAGTGGTATAATATTAGAGCCATAGGTCGACGCGTTACCGCGAGTTAAATCAAGTTCAATATCTGGTTCAGACGACATCTAGACTCAATTAGATTCATATTCGGAAACAATCGAGTGGGTCATCTCATGGCCCTCATCGAGTCCAGTCGACGGGAACCTTCCCCAATTGGATCATGATTGAGTCAAGTCAAGATCTAGACCTTCACCTGGTCCAAACGAAGCGCAAGCTTGTCTAAGTTCCTATTCGACACTAGTCGAGTGGATGATCTTCTGGCCCTCATCGGTTCCAGTCGACGGGAACATTCCCCAATTGGCTCATGATTGAGTCAAGTCAAGATCTGGACCTTCATCTGGTCCAGACGAAGAGCAAGCTTGTCTAAGTTCCTATTCAGCACTAGTCGAGTGGATGATCTACTGGCCCTCATCGGGTGACGGGAACCTTCCCCAATTGGCTCATGATTGAGTCGAGTTAAGATTTGGACATTCATCTGGTTCAGACGACACGCAAGCTTGTCTAAGTTCCTATTCGGCACCAGTCGAGTGGATGATCTTATGGCCCTCATCGGGTCAAGTCGACGGGAACCTTCCCCAATTGGCTCATGATTGAGTCAAGTCAAGACCTGGACCTTCATCTGGTCTAGACGAAGCGCAAGCTTGTCTAAGTTCCTATTCGGCACTAGTCGAGTGGATGATCTTCTCACCGTCATCGGTTCCAGTCCACGGGAATCTCCCTCAATTGGCTCATGATTGAGTCAAGTCAAGATCTGGACCTTCATCTGGTCCAGACGACACGCAAGCTTGTCTAAGTTCCTATTCGGCACCAGTGGGGTGGATGATCTCCTAACCCTCATCGGGTCCAGTCGACGGGAACCTCCCTCAGTTGGCCTATAATTGAGTCAAGTTCAGTTTTGGACTACACTCAGCCCAGGCGACATGAAGGCTTCATCGTACCCCTGACCAGTCGTATGGATTATACCTGGGAACATCATCTGGTTCTGTCGACTAGGTCATGTCAAGGCAAGACGAAGATATGGACTATACTCAGTCCAGGCGACATGAAGGTCCATTGGTCCTCTGACTAGTCATATGAAGTAGACCTGGGAACATCATATGGTACTTTCGATTGGGTCATGTCAAGGCAAGGCGAAGATATGGACTATACTCAGTCCATGCGACATAAAAGTCCATCTGTCATCTAACCAGTTGTATGGATTGGACCTGAGAACATCATCTGGTTCTGTCGACTGGGTCATGTCAAGACAAGACGAATATATGGACTATACTCAGTCCAGGCGACATAAAGGCTCCATCGGTCCTCTGACCAGACGTATGGAGTATACTTGAGAACATCATTTGGTTCTGTTGACTGGGACACGTCAAGGCAATGTGAATACCTAGACTACACACAATCCAGACATGAAAGCCTCATTGGTCCTCTGACCAGTCGTATGGAGTATACCTGGGAACATCATCTGCTTCTGTTCGCTAGGGACATCCCTCTTGACTCATGTCGAGTCAAATCTAAGACTTTTATAATATTGTCCAAGTCAACGTTGAAGGCATTCAATCACGTTCTGATCCAGACAACGAAGACATTACCACAACACATATCGAATTCGAAGGAAGTACGCAGATCTTTATTTAATCCATGCTCTCGGCAAATAGTCTTACCTGTTTTGTTTCATACAACACGACCAACAAGTACTCTCCAAGCCAATGACCCCTTGACTTAGATAGTATGAGACAAACTGTACGGGCCAAATTTGGGCAAAGGGCATTTCCGACATTTCTCTTTAGGCCCTAAATCAGATACAACCCAAAACCCTCCACCAAACAGGACACAAACTGGACTTGGGCCAAAGGCCCAATCACCTTTTCAGAGAAAATTATAGAATTCAGACTAAAGAAAATGAGGTGTTGAACACCTCTTTCTATTTGAATTGTAAAACAATTCATTTACTCCCCCAATTTCTCCATCATGTTTGGAGGACATGTGACAATCGTAGATTGTCATTTTCCTTTTTTTTTTATTTGATTTTAATATTTACATATAATACACATAATACACATTGGATTTTTCATCAATTTCAATCTTGAAATTTTCAGAACTAGAAAGACTTGTCAGTAGCAAAGTTGTAGATCTTTGAGTCTTTTTTCATCTGGAACTGAAATCACTTCAATCCGATATCCGAGTAAAACATTATGGCCAATGTCCTTTCAAGTTTTTTTGCCTCCAAAATCCAAATGTCATGTCAATTTTTCTAGTTATACATCCAAAGTATTATTTTACCTACATAATAAATAAAAATCACAATAAAAATATATAAAACATAAATTTAATTATTATTTTATAAATATGCTAAATTAAGTGGATTAAAGAAACTACAAGTGTAAAATGATTAATTTTTCGTTTAATAAATATGTATTTTTTTTAGTGTTCATCACTTAATTACCAAACCAACAGCGGATTTTGTTTTAATTTACCAAACCCGCACCAAATTCGTTTAAATATTTACCAAATCCTACCCATTACATGAGGGGTTTTTGCGGATCTGCGGATTTGTGGGCGAAATTGTCATCTTTGTACCTTACCATCTAAAACCTCAATCCAAACAACTAAAAAGAAAATTTTCTAAAACTTTATATTAAATAACACAAAATTTATAAAACTAAAAATCATCTAAAAAATGAAATGTATTTTTTAGATTAAAAGGAGATAATACATTTATACTCAGTTATTTATATGATTAAATTATAAATATTATTTTTTTTTGGATTAAATTGTAAAAATGACGTAACTTATAACACTGAACAAAGAAACTTACAAAACGACGCCGCTCCAATCCTCCAACTCTTCCCACCCCAAATCACAAATCCCAATTAAAAAAAAAACCCTAAAAAACCGCAAATCGGAAATGGCGATTGCACGAACCGGAGTGTACGTCGACGATTATTTAGAGTGTAAGTTTCTCGACAGAGTGGCGATCTTCTCTTAATTATTTATAAATCATTTTACGAAAAATTCAATAAAAAAAAAAAATCTCACAATTTGGTATTTGTTTCTCTTCATCTTTTGCTGACTCTATTACATGACTTGGCGCCAATGTGAATGCAAAACATAACTGGCAGCTGGTCTAAATTCTTAAATTAAATTCATATTAATCTTTATTTTTTCAGTTTGATTTTCGATTTTAATTTTTAATTTTGATTTATATTGCAGATGCTAGTACATTGCCAGCTGAGCTTCAAAGACTGCTTAACACCATCAGAGAACTCGATGAACGGTCCCACTGTAAGGCTCCTTTAAAAAGATTTGACTTTTACATGTGTATGTATGGATGCATGCCATCAAGCGGCGTGACTTGGTGGCAAAGGACTTAGGACTTGATTGTCAGGTCCTGTGTTCGAGTCTCATTGCATTTATTGTAAGAGCCTGGGGGCAGCCGAGTGTTTTATATGCTCCGCTTAAGCCCGGATCGGGTGGTTTTGCGATGGGGTTTGGAAAAAAATATGGATGCATGCATTGTTAAAATATACCGGGTTCGTTTTTGTGGAAACACAGACGTAAATTTGTGTACAATTAGGTGAAAAATAGAAGCATATATTAAATTACATGAATGCATAAATTTGTGGAGATATGTATATAGGTGAAAATGTGGTGTTTTTGACTTTAGGTTCTTGCATAATTCTGTAATTTCTTTTGAACTATATTTCATAGTGTATTAAGTTCTGGAGATGCTTCTTTCATTATATTAAAAAAAAGGGGATGTGTTGATTCATAAATGAAAGAGTGGTAATGGAATCCCTGGTTATGAGGTGTGTTGATTCTTCTGTCAAATCACTTTTGCGATGCACTTCTGGCATGTTTGTATGTGTGCACGTGCAAGTGTTTGCTATGCATCTATACTAGCTTATTCGGTGGATAGAGACATGCTAGTCTCGGCTGAGGATTATTTATGTAGGTAGCTTCTTGCTTGACTAGCAATTACAGTTTTGAAGGTAGGTAGCAGGTAAAATTGTAGGGAAGCTTTTTTCACCCGATTGTTTGTGTCATCATGATTCTGTTTAGGGTTTTTTAAATTGTTTTAGTTTTTATGGTGTTAATTTGTTGGATGGTGGTTTGGGATGGAAGCAATGATAAACCAGTCGAGGCAACAGACAAAGTACTGCTTGGGATTAGCATCACAAGGTATGAAGAAAGCCAATAGTAATAATGGTAATGAAGAAGATGAGGCAATTGAGAAAATGCAAAAAGAAATTGAGGTGAATCAGGATAATGCTTTGAGTTTATGCACGGAGAAGGTTTTGTTGGCTCGGCAAGCTTATGACATCGTAAGCTTCTTTTTAGTCTATGGTTTTTATTGGTCATCTATACATAACCAAACCAAATCAAGCAATGCCTTTATGTTAAATATAATATATTATGTTATCTATACATATTATGTATAGGTCATCTATACATATCATGTTAAAAAATTATATGAACTACTTTGACATTATGCCATTTCTTGGTGTTCTTTACGTGATATCTTATTGATGCTAAAGTACCGAGCTTCATGTATTTGAAGTTTATGATATATTTATGGTAGATATGCTTTTTTCCAGAACTTTTGTGAATCTATAATTTATCATACTGAATTATTCTAAAACAGCCCATGAAATCCTACGTGCAAAAAAAAAAAAAAAGATTTGCACTCACAATTTCACAAATCAAACAAACATATTATTCCTTATGCAAAATATCAATTGGTGATGTAGACAGAAACTGCAGCTCTGTTATTGGCCCATTTTTTTGTCATTTTTGAGGATTTAAGGTTAATCAATAATGTAATAGTTAATGATAGAAATCAGGATTAGGGACGTGCTTTCTAATAATTCCAGGAATCACTCATAAAAAAACTGTGCCACCATAAAACCTGAGTGATAAGCTTAGTTCTTGATTCATTCATTTTCCCAAAAGTGAACTGATAATCCAATTTGTGGTACTGGAATACAACTTTAGCATACTCCTAGAAACCACAAATATGATCCAACTTTGGAACTAATGGAATTTCTTGTCTTACATTTTTTCAGATAGATAGTCATATTAAACGACTTGATGAGGATCTGAACAACTTTGCAGAAGATCTAAAGCAAGGTATGGAGTACATTGTATGCAGTCAGGATGTTCACCTTTGTTGTTCTTTTCCGTGTTATCTACAATTTTTTAAGAGTTTGCAAAACCTGATACAATTGCAATCATTCACGCTCAGTGTGATTGGGTGCTAACTGTATTATCCTAGAGCCAAATGTGTCATTGAGTGAATGAGAAATTAACATAACCTGGCAGCAAAAAAGTTGGTAATAAAGTACTTTATTGGAGACACTAATGCATGAGGTAGACGATCACTTTCTCATATTCTTTGTACTTTTTGCAATGCTATCAGAGGGTAAAATATCTGCAGATGAGCCAGCAATCCTGCCCCCTTTACCAATAATCCCTAAGATTGAAAAACGTAAACCAATTTATGTAACACCTCAAAAGAGGCTCGATTTCCGGGATAGGGATTGGGATCGAGAACGTGATAGGGATTTTGAGCTCATGCCACCTCCAGGAAGCCAGAAGAGGGAGTTCTCCAATCCCATGGATGTTGATCAGGCCATTGATCCAAACGAACCTACCTACTGTGTCTGTCATCAGGTTCTGCTCTCTTTTTGGCTCTTGTCACTTTCCAAATTCAAGTCATTTCGAGCATTGTTGATACTTTCTTTCAATTATTCCAAAGTTCTGGCACATTACTGAATATTGCATTATGATGTTCACTTAGGTGTCATTTGGAGATATGATTGCCTGTGATAATGAAAACGTAAGTCCCTCTTCTTTTGCAGTTGTTTTCTTTTTTCTGTTATCTTTTTGGGGTTCTTTACTTGGTTTCTTTATATTTCTCTAGCATCTATGCATTAGATACAGAAAATCTGTGACGTTGTAACACTCTGTGATAGAATATGAGGACTTATTTTTTCCCAATTTGGGGTGGTTTAGTAATGCAATGTGTAATGCAAAGGATTACATATGTGCTAAAATTTACATGCATTCTTGTTGCTCATTTCATGGGATACATAGCATATATAGCATTGCGTATTGCATTTATTTGCCCAGGGACAGCAGTTGGCAGTATATATTTACTAAATTTTCCTTTAGAATTTATTGCTTGAATGTTGATGCATGTTTTGGATGAAGTTGTTAGAACATGTTTACCTTTTTTCTTATAGTCATTTTCGTCTATATTTTATAAGGGAAAAGACACCCAACTACTCAATAGATTGCCATAACAACATTTTAGTCCCTGTTGTTTTGAAAATACAAGCTTTAGTCTCTGACGATAAATATTTTTCTTTAATTTTGATTCATTTTTCATCTGATTGGTGTTAAAAGACTTGAATACCCCAAAAACTATGTTTCAAAATTAGATGAAAATTGAATCGAAATTAACCGAAAATATTTAACGGTAATGACTAAAGCTTGTATTTTTAAAACTTACAGGGACTAAAACTTGTATTTTTAAAACTGCATAAACTAAAAACTTGTATTTTTAAAACTACAGGGAATAAAGTGTCATTATAGCAATTTATAGAATAGTTGGGTGTCATTTTCCGTTTTATAAATAAACTCCTTTTCTAATTCTCACTTGGAAGAGGAAAAGAAAGTTCATTGTAACCATTTATCTATTTGCGACAAATTAGCTCCATATTTGCCTCGGTAAACCTTAATTGTTTTGCAGTGCCAAGGAGGGGAATGGTTCCATTACGCGTGCGTTGGATTGACGCCAGAGACGAGATTCAAAGGAAAGTGGTATTGTCCAACCTGCAGACTTTTACCTCAATGTCAATGATTCTACATGTTCACAATTCGAACTACTCAGGTGAATTCATTTATTTTTGTTGTTTCAGTATCTCTTTCATGGAGAAAGAGGCTGAGAGAAATTGTTGCCCCTGTAGTCTGAGCTATATAGAATTTAAGCTTGTTAGTTCAATGTTGTCTTTTAACATATAAGGAGGAAAATCAAATTGGTAGAAGCTTCCTTCATCCCATTTTAGTTTGTTTGAGCTAGAGTTTTAAATTTAGCATTCAAAGCTTATATACTATAATTGTACATTTATTACATTAGTTATGGGTGTTTGCTTAATCAGCAAAAGCGTTTTACGATTAATCGGAAATAATTGGCGATTAAACGGAAATTAATCGAGAAAGTTAAAGATGACATTTCTTATGATTGAAAATCAAATTAAAACAAAAATAAAACAAAACAAAACAAAACTCATCTATGAAGATACTCTGAAAATTATTAAAACACATTTATTTATGATGAAAAATACTAAATAATATAAAAAGTATTTAATTAAGGTAATATAAATAGGGATTATTTTGATACAAATAAAAAAAAATTATCTTTATTTAAGAAAAATACTGATGTTATTATCTCATTAATAATTCTTTTAAATTGAATCATATTCTCACTTTTTTCCATATTTATTAATGGAATCATTCTTTTTTCACACAAAATCATCAATTAAAACTCTAAAAATATTTAAGAAATAAAAATATTTTTTAAAATGAAACTGGATATTTTATAGGAAATTGAAAATCAAAAATTGGTCTTAATAATTAATAAGCGTTGATTGTTGTAAGAGCGGTCCTTTTAAGTCCTTTATTCCAATTTTATTTCGTCTCCTAAACAAAAATAGCCACTGGTTAGTCTCAGCCTTAAGGGCATTGTTCTTCACTATAACTGCAGTGAATATCAAGAGCTCCGCTGGTGCAGCTCAATTCAAAATGCCATTGTTGTTAAAACCAACACCAAATTTACCATTAATTAGTCCTTGAACCTATAGCTAATCCCGTATCACCCGATTGCAACTGGGAGGTATAGTGTTAGCTCTAATAATATTTATTATGAATGCATGGATAAAACTCGTCCTTAAAAATCAACTTTATAAAGAGAGGATATCCAAAGATTAAATTAATATACCACCAACTAATCACATGTTTAGTCAATGTAGAACAAATGGACCCTCCGAGAACAAATTCGAACTTTAAAACAAAATTTTATAAAAATACCTGATGGGCAGCAATGCCATTAAGTTCTCTGGTATGACAACAGTTGTTGCAGCAGAAGTTGATGTAGAAGCCTTGATTATGTTTGGTTTGGTGGGAAGAGAGAAACAGAGTAACTTTTTGATCTTTCATCGAGAAATTTTACTCCCAATTTTAAATCCGGGGCGATGAGTGACAAATTCTGATCCGCCCCGGCCCATTATTCATCAAGATATTCATTTAAATACCAAAAAAAAAAAAGAAAAAAAAAATTAGTGCAGATAGTAGCTAAAGCCTGAAAGGAAAGCATCCAGATATTCTCAATTGATAACTACATGATACAAGGAATCACAGATCACAGACCAAACTTAAACAACAATCTTCACACAAAAAGCGGCATGCAAGTAAGTACAGGTACTGTTAGCATTTCTTCATCTGTAAACAAAACTTTTCTAGGCCAAAAATTTGGCATTTGCAAAAGAACTAAAGCTCCCTAATATCAAGTTCCAGGAACCTGGGCAAAGGGATTACAGAAGGCACAGAAATAATCAATCGCTATCAGTTGAACTAGTCCTCATCCATCCCCCCTGCTGCAGCAGCCTGATCTCTCCTTGGGCCACCAGCTGGTTTCGCCATTATAATCTGCAATAGAAAAATAGCAATTCACATTTTCAGCCAGATTACGGTTAAGGAGAAGGTAAATGAACAATGCAAAGCAGATCCAATTCAGATTCGGTCGTTTATAATTCCTTAATGCCATAAATATACTGTGATTGTGTGCGTGCAAGCATGCATGTTTGTCCACACAACAAGACAATTAGGGGAAACCAAAGAGGGGCACTGGCATAGTTATTAAAGGCATGCCTCATTGCGCCTATTTGTTTTTTTTTTTTTAAATTAAATAAAATAAAAAACAAAACGTGAAATAATAAAAACCCGTGTGATTTGTTAATTTTACTTAATAAGTTGAATTTTATAGGAATACAATTTATGTGAATTAATCCAATTGAGAAATTAATATAAAAGCTAAAAAATGTGAGGTAAGCCATGCGCCTCACTTCAATCAGACGAGCGCCTCATCTTGCGCCTTGCACCCAGGCCCTGGGGGGACCTAGTGCCTCAGTACACCTTGCGCCTTTAACAACTATGGGCACCAGCATTCATTTAGTTGGCTGTTCATGAAAAATTCATGGTGTCCTTTCTGTCAACTACTTTGATTTTATCAAGACATTTGGTAGCACCTTGAAGTTAACTATCCTTTGAACCATTGGTCCTCTAAAAATTATTACCAGCCCCATACAAAGATTCTAGACATGCTGCCTCAAAAAATAAAATAAAAAATAATAAGACTCAAAATTGAGCCTTACCACTTATAAGACAGAACAATATAAACAAGAAGTAAAATGTACCTGGTCTACTCTTAGCACGGTGCAGGCAGCATCTGCAGAATATTTGAGAGCAAATAGCCTGTAAAATAATTAAAAGAAAAGAATTACAGTTGTTTCATCTATAATGAGAAATGTTTGGTCGGTATAAAATACTGAATGCCAATAGCAACCCTGAAGAAACATCAGAATTTTAATCCACTTAAATGACCATATCATCTGATTCAGACTCAGCAGATGACAGTCTTATTTTTTTTTTTCTTTTGTAAATCATGCTCACTAAGTCATCATACAGAGTATCCACTTGCTATGATGAAACTCCGACAATGGATAATGAACTGAAAAGACAATAGTAGGAGGGAAATGAAAACAAGTAGCCAACCCTAAAAGCAGTGTTCTAAACTTGCTCTAGGCACTAGTCAGGCGGTAGCCAAGCACCTAGCACCTAGGGCGCCTACGCATGGATCAAGAGGGGACTAGGAAAATCCTCGGCCAATAGTTAAAAACTAATTATTGTGTAACGATTGAGCTAAACACAATTAAATTTTTATAAATTTCAATTTTGTCAAGTATTGTGGCCTATGCTACAAATATAGGTGAAATAAAAGTTATAGCAATCAAGAAAAAGTTGTGTTTGATCAATATTGTTAAATAAAAATAATTTATTATGATTTTAGAGGTTATTTTTTAATGAATAATAGTACAGAAAAATCAATTGTGTGGGAAGTGTTCCACACTACCACCTTAGATAGTGGAAAAGTTGAAGCAAATGGTGGCTTGACATATATACATTTTAGCTTTATTAAAATACAAAAAAAAAAAAAAAAAAATGTGTCAACAAATAAAAATATTAACAGAATCAAAAATTTTATTTAGTCAGATATCCATAATAATCCACATTTTTCAAAGTAAAAAAACAGGCACAATTCTCAATTTCTCAGTTGAACAATAAATATCACAATTTTCCACAATAGGTCATGTACAACCAAATCACAGCCCAATAAAATTCCACCAGAACAACAGCATGTCATCATTTGTGAGACTGACCAAAATTTTAAAACTTTCCTCGATGATCGTGACAACTTTTCGATAAATAAATATTTTCAACAATAAACCCTAAATTTGTCATACGGGCCATTTCTCCTCGCATCATGCAGATTTCGCATCTCTTTTTCACCCTTCTTCTTCCTCTCTCTGTCCTTCAGATTTCTTTCCTCTCTCGAAATTTCTATTCTCTCTCTCTTGAAATTTCTCTCTCACTTCTCTTGCCATTAATATCTCTTTTTTAAGACAATCTTCTTTCTCTGTCTCTCATATTTTTATCGCCTCTCTCTCAAATTTCATTCTCGCACTAAGCTCACCGCGTACCCCACTGATCTGGGGTTAGGCGCAGTGTCCATCCACCACCGAACGAAAACACAGGGCCTAGGCAGCCGCCTAGGCCATATTTTAGAGCACTGCCTAAAAGGTCGGATAAGGATTTGCTGAGTTGATTAATTATCAGAAATCATGAAGACAAAGTCTGGTGCAGACAACTTCCCTACAATTTTCCCGTCTACCTGCCTTCAAAATCGTAGTTGCTAGTCATGCAAGAAGCTACCTACTAGTATAGGTGCATAGCAAACACTTGCAAGCGCACACAAACACACACACACCAGACGAGCATCCAAAAAGTGCTGCCAAAAGAAGAATCAGCAAACCCTATAACTTGGGATTCCATTTACCCCCTTTTCACTTAGGATTTGAACACATTTCGTTTCAAATATAATGAAAGAAGCATATCCAGAACTTACTACATTAGGCATCACAGATATAAGAAAGCGAAAAAAGATGCATTGTACTTTAAGAAAAACTAGAAGACAAAAAGGGCAGCTTACTTGGTGACATGGAGATCCCAGACATTCAAGGTTGAGACATCCTTACAAACGCCTTCCTCCAAGTCAATGCCCACTTTGGTATTGCCAGACGCGTGTTCAGCATAAAGAGAAGATATGATCTCCATTGCATTCAGGCCAGCATTTTCAGCAAGAGTCTTGGGTATCATCTCAAAACTTTCAGCAAATTTAGCAATAGCATACTGATCCAATCTGTACAATATTGAAATATCAATATTTAATAACTTCTTTCAGTTCACAGTAATTCAAAATAAATAGAATAGATCCCAGCATTATGTGAAATGTAACTCGGGAATGGGTGGAGGATGGATGTATAATGTGCTAGACGCCTGTTGAAATTTACCTTTTTTGAATAAACATTTAACAAGAACAGTTTAAACTTTTAATACTAAAGAAAAGCAAATAATGCATTTCTTAGAACTGGTTAGACGGTGACAGCCGAAAAAAACTACTGTTAAAAGGAAAGGTTGGACATGAAATCATACGGGTATGTGTGAAGATTATATGAAACACAACTGTGATTCCAACATAGCAGAGAAAATTTTCTGATCCCAAACTCTCCCACAAAAATACTACTTTTAAGTAGTTGGCAATTAGAATTAAAATTTTGAGTCGAGCACCAACATGCCAGACTTGCCACCACATAGATGCTTAAATCTACCTCAAAACTGAGGCCAAAATATAGAAGGAAATAAAAAACCAAGTCAGATCATCTGAGGTATAATACCAAAAAGAAGAACGACTACACATAAACTTCACCATACAACTACAAGTACCCTTTATCGATAGACATACAATGATATATATCTGAGGAAGAAGTTCCACAAACAAGAGCACAATAATTCAAAGCGGAAAATAGGTAGAGAGAGAAACAGTCTCTTTGCTATTTCATTATTTTCTCTACATTCAAATGTGGAAAAGAAAAGTTTCATGAGCAGTATCCGTCTTTTCTCCCACAACAGTCAATTTTCGATCAATATGTATACTACCTTAAAGAAGAACAATTACCCTGTTTCTTTAAAAGAGAATTCCTTCAGTCTTCTAGCCAACTCAATTTCCGTAGCTGCAGCTCCAGGTACAATGCGACTGTCCCTGCACATTGACTGACAGAAAAGAACTACTAAGAAAGCATCAAACCACTGATATTATCATTCTCAACTTCAATTCCAGATATGGATCCAACAAACACTAAACGTTCTGGATTTTGGCAATGCTAAATTAATTGAAACATGAAAAACATCAAAATGGGTGGAGTAAAAGGGTCAAGATATTTAACAGAAATCACCTTGTATGTATTTACTCCATCATCAACAGCTCTTTCAAGGTCATCTAATATACTATCTGTACTTCCGCGCAAAACCACAGTGGAAACAGAGTTCCCCCCTTCTTCATTTCTTACAATAGTTACCTAAATAACATCATCATATCCCAAAAACAGGGGCAATATTATCAAAATAAGTAGATGAATCTATAGAGAAGAGTTGAAATCAAATTCTCTGTCTAAGTGGAGATCTTTTAAACATACCCTAGCTCCTCCAATTTCCTCAACTGAAATAGAATCAACATATCCCAAATCATCTGGGTTTGGTTGGCAAAGCTTCAACTGTTGGAGAAAGGAAAAAAAAAACATTAGGAATAAACAAAACGGTCTTCTTCATGATCTGTGGCAATATGTGCTTCTATGCTTACCATAGCAACAGCACCTGTTGTACGGCAAAATCGTCGCAATTCAAACTTTGAGCTGATTTTCAAAACCATGAGCCTGCAATAAAGAACTTTAAAATGAGAACAAACAAAACAACCTATGGAGGCTCCAGAGTAAAATCTCCAAGCCACTGAAAAGTTGCATTACGTTAATTAATTAAATAAATAGATAGTTTTATGGTGCAAATTTGTGCAATGATGACCAGATTACATTCATATGGATAGATGAGGATAAAAACTAAAAATTAAAAAGAAAATAGAAACTCGACGTACTTGTAACGTTCGCAGAAATGTAATGCCATTTCTCCAACTGCTGCTCCACTAACAATTACTTTGGTGCCGGACTCTGCAACAGCTTTGATGAGTTCTTCAACTTTAGCTTCTTCAGTTTTTGCATAATTCTCAAGCTAAAAAAGAGCACCAAGCCATCATGAGGTAAAACAAATTTTGATGGTTAAAAATGAGTAATTTCAGTTAGTTCAGGATGAAATATAACCATGAAAATAAGAAATGGAAATTTGCAATAAATTTCTAAATGCATGCACGGAACTGTTTAAAATATCCTAAGAAGATAAGATATGCTTACAAGCTAAACAAAGTATATCCGCACCACAATTCCATTGCATAATATACATTATGATGACAGTAATACAAATTCATAGCTTTCCACAAACAAACACGGGGAAGACAGCCTCGAGTGAGATATACATCCTTACATACGTCCCACAATGAAGTGAAGGAGAAAATTGTAAAGCAATGAAAACAGAACATCCTCAATATCTACCTGCTCAGCACTGTGAATAAGGACAGTTCCTTTAGTTTCAGTAGCAGAGGTATCAACACCACCGGCAAACACAGCAACCTGAAAAAGTTCCAAAGCAAAGATATAAAACCTGAATGAAAATCATTTGTATAAAAAGTATCAAGTGTATAAACTTCAATAACAAGCCAGTAAACCAAAGCAGTACAAGAGTAACACAGAAATTAACAGAGCTTGAAAAAAATACAAAGAAAAAATGCATCTGAAGCATGACTAAATATTTAAATGAAACCACCAAGGGACACTTTATATATAATGTTCCAGGAGTACATAAACATCCCCAAAATTTCAAATTTCTTCTTCAGAATCATAAAGAATTTCATTATACCAATCCATTATTGATTATGGCTCCCTTATGTCAGATGATTTCTCACCACAACTATTTTTATTTTATCGCTATTATCCTGTAATATCTGAACTGATCTAACCTTGACCTTACCTTTTGGTAATTTCATGAACATTATCCTTAAATTTTACATTGCGAGATGTAAAGTTGTAAACAGTAAACACATTGACATTATTTTATAAGTTATAACTCCATACATCAAGTCATATCTGCTCAATACAACAGATCTGAACTATTCTAAAATGTCAGCTCGCTGCAATGTAGCACTAATGAAAACAAAAGCCAAAGACCAACTGCTCACCCAACTACCAAATGATGTTACTAACATCTATGATCTATCAAATATAATGAAAACATATACCAGGGAAGAAAGATAAGAGGAAACCACTGCAATTCATTATGAAATATAAATCAAACAGAAGGCAAATAAAATTAACGACTAACCTTTGCCTTCTCCACTTTCTTGATACTTCCAACAGTATCAATCTTCAAAACCATACCACGAACAACTGTAGAATTGTGCAAACCTCCTCCCAAAAGTTTTGCAACACGAATATTATCAACGTTAAAGCTGGCTGGGTTCTTGGGGCAAACTTGGATGCATGCCTATAATGCAACAAAAATGTGGTAAAGCACAAAAAAACAAAAAGATCCAACTAACCAATGGTTAACAAGGTAGGCTAAAACAACTACATCAGCAATGAGCGAACACAAAATGTCCTCTTGGCCAAATTGCTTGCTAGCAACTGCAGCCTTCATTCGATAAACAACCTGCTCCTTATTTCTAACATCCATGTTTTCAGAACCTTGCTCCACCAGTTCATCTAAGATTTCAATTGTCTGCATTGTTTCAAAAAGATCAGGAAAACTGCATTAGTAAGTCATTTTGTCAGAGGAAATGGACATCAAGGACAATCGGCAAGGCAGTGGTAAACCTTGTTGATCGCTTTGGTGTATCCACTGATGATTTCACTAGGGTGCAGGCCCATCCTTATAAGCTCCTCTGCACCCTGAAGGAGCTCCCCAGCAAAAGAGATTGTCAAATTAGCTCCATCTCCAATTTCTTCTTGTTGAGCCTTGCCAGCTAAGACCAAAATCTTGGCTGCAGGATGCTGAACTTCAAGTTCATTAACAATCGTGGCAGCATCATTAGTGACAAACAGTTTGTCTAAATGATTGATAACCATCTTATTCATACCTGAGGAAAAAATACACGAGAAATTAAGCATTAGCTTTTTGGCATTCCTCAAACACTTAAGAAGTGGTAATTGTTATAAATACATTGGCCTACCAATGTCAAGCAATCATTTCAGTTATTTGAGAGTAGAATCTTTTGAAAAAATGTTTCATTAACTACAATGTAATTACTTGAACAGTCTAAGTTCCACCGACATAGATTCAGTAAGGATGCAAGACTGTGCCATTCCCCAACCAATTTTCCATTAATTCTTGTCCCAGGAAAACCATCAAATGATATATAGCAAACAATTCCTCGGAAGAATCACTCCCATTCACATACCATTAATATCCAAAGCAAATACTCTGTCATCTCAGAGTTTCAGAACAAACTACAAACAAACTACACCGCAATTCATTCTCTAAACAAATAAAAAGAAAATGACAAAACCACTGCATTATCAGCAGCCAATATGTCCAGTGAAACTACAAAAACTATGATATTCAAATAACTTAAAGAGTCATATTATTATGCGGGAACTACTAATGACTTCATTTTACTTGGAACTATCATTACATAAGGCCTCCATTTTACCCACATATCAGAATTCAGAAACACTTCTAAGCTTATTTCAGATTCAAAGCAAACAAAAAATAAAAATAAAAAAAAAATCCCGCTGATGCACTTCATAAAGCAGCAAAAAAATTTAAAAAAAAAAATGACCTCTCGATCCACATTGAGCAGCACACGATATAACAAAAAGTTCAAAACTTTACAATAAGTAACGATACCCAGTTCAAAAAACAGAAAAATGAAGAGAATGAAGCGATCAAGAAGTACCATTGGGTCCAAGAGAAGTGCGAGTGATAGTAGAAAGCTGCTTGCAAGCATCGATGTTTTTAAGCACGGCTTCGTCGAGACCTGAAAGATGCTTGTGCCCTTCTTTTAGCATTGATTGTATTCCATATGGTTGCATTGAGAATCCCATTTTGTTCGATTCTTCGTTACTTTTGTGTGTTTTAGGTTTTGATACACGAGATAAAAAGAAACCCTAAAACCTTTTGATAAAAAAGAAAGCCCTAGAAGAAGAACATTTGATTTGTGAGTAGACTGGATAACTTGAAATCAAACGCCGTCGTTTAGGCTGGACCCGACCCGGGCTCCGATAGGAGAGGCCCAAATCCGAGACTTAATTATGGTATAACTATATTATTTACCGTTTTGAAAATATAAGTTATATGACCGAATCCGAATCTGATCCGATCCGAAATGTCCAGGGCTGTTTGATTCGTTCGGATCGGATCATCTTATCGAACTCGATCCGATATCGGATCGGATTGGTCCGATCCGATCCGAATTCGGTGGGTTTGAGTCAAAAAAATCTATCGGATCGAATCGGATAAAATCCGATCCGAAATAATTCAAATATTTTTTTTTTTTGCATATTAAATAAAAAAAACCCCTATTATATAGTTTATGTCGTTAAATATTTTCATTAATTTTGACTCGTTTTCCACCCAATAGTGAAAAATAATTTGAATATCCTAAAACTTGTCTAAGTATTAAAAATGTGTTTTAAAATTAGATAAAGTGTTTGTTTGATATGTCTTTTAATTGAGGTAAAATAGGTTTTTTAATTCAAAAATTCTTTTCAAAATTTTTTGTGGTATTTGGTTAAATTTTAAGTAGAGTTTCTGAGAATTAAAATGATTATTTTGTCTCTACTAGTAAAATCTCGAAATTTGGGTTTTTGGTAATAAAGCTTGAAAAGTTTTTTTAAATGGTTAAATTGTATTAGGGGTGAGCAAAATCGGTTTCTGTTCCGGTTCCGTATGGAACCGGAATCTACCCGGAAAAATTCGGTTCTGCACTAAGTGGAACCGGAACCTACCCAATTAAACAGGGTACTCTATTATTCGGTTCCGGTCCGTTCCGAATTACCCTATTTTAAAATATTTTAATGAAAACTACATTCCAATACGAGTCCGTAGGAAAAAACGGGGACCAAATCGGAGTGCGGAAGCTCAAGAACGAAAAAAAAATAAAGTTTTTTAATTGATATTGTATTTTTGTGATTAAAAAAAGGAATAAAGAGGAAGTGAGCAAATTTCTTTATCATTGTTGCTTCAAAAAGTCACATTTCTTTACTGGTAAGCTCCTCCAAAGCTTTTGGATCATATTTGGTTTTGGCTTTCTGGTTAATTCTGTTTTTCAGCTTTTTGTATTTTGTATCAGATAATTAGGTTGTTAGCTTATCAGTTCAAAATGGTATGTGGAGTTAGCTCTTTCTCATATTCACACGTTACTTTTCATTTTTCAAAGTGATTTTGGTTTTATTTTAGTAATCAAATATTGAGAATTCTTTATATTTACATTTGTTAAATATGTTTTTTAGAAAGAAAAAAAATTAGCTTATTGACTCTCTGTTTATTATATTTGCTTGCCTTAGCCAAATGAGTGGTATATTCAATTCTATATGTACCTTTTCATGGGTTTCTAAGGCAGTATCAAATATTACTTTGGTGTGGAATTCATTTATCAACTTGTCAATTCTTATTGTATACTTATTTTATTTTTTGAACTGTCATTCGTCTTAGATGTATTCAGCTTTAGGACTCTACTTTCTGGTTCATCAAACAAGCAGCACTCTCTATCAATTCTCTGCAGTAGTTATTATCTGCTCTTTCAGTTGCTTCAGCAAACCAGTTCCATGATCCGGTTCCGGTTCCGATCATTTTGGAACCGGAACCTACCCGGATAAAATCGGTTCCTTCATTTTTGGAACCGGAACCTACCCGATTACAACCGGTTCCGGTTCCAAACCTGAAAAACCGATCCGGTTCCATCCGGTTCCGTGTAGACCCGGAACCGTTGCTCACCCTTATATAATATCTTTATTTAATTTAAAAATATTATTTCATTTCTTTCATAATACAATTTAAAAAACTTATCCAATAAAGTAATTTATTAATTTTTAATAAAATCACTAATTCACGACCAAACACTTAAATTTTTTTTATCAAAAGCTCTACTAGTATAAGCTATATTTGAATAAAGTTCTATTCGAAAAATTATATCAAACGAACCCGAAAAAATGACTAACTTAAAAAAAAAAATATTTAACAGGATTGTATAATAGTTGGGTGTAATTTTTCTTAATAAAAATTGTTATTAATATTTTTTGGTAAATTAAGCCAAACACATAAGACTAATACCTTTTGATATTTGTGTAACTTTTGCCGAAAATTAAGTACTTTATATGATAATTTATATCAATTAAGCATATAATAACATCAAATTCAACCACATTTAGATAACCTTAAGTTTTACAAACGGCAATTTAGAAAATAAACTCGAATTATTAGAAATTAGGCGATATCAGATAAGAAAAGAATCTTTTCAACCAAAATAAGGTATCTATATAGACCCAGCCACCATTCGGTTCAATTCTAAATTAAAATCGGATCGAACGATTCCTGATTCCACATTTGTGAAATCAGGATCCAGAACCGGATTGGACGGTTCCGATTTCTATTATTTTTAATTAATTTAAAATTTTGAAAATTCATTTAAAAAATAAAAATGGGATATTATTACTATTACCAAGTACAAATAATGAAAAAAATTATTACATTAAATTAAAATAAAAAAAAAAACTTGAACTTAAATGTATAAGAACTTAAGCTACCTACGTATCTTTTTAGGGTGAGAGATATTAAAGCTCACGTAATTCCATTATATTTTTTAGATAGTTAACCCCATTACAATTATTTACTCATCATCGTTATCTGTTCATGTTGTTAATCTTCATGTTATCGTTCTGCTTACAGATGCATTGTCGAACAGGTTTCCAAAATCATCAGGGGTATCTTTTTGTTGTCTTAGATCAGCTCCGGTCCAATCATTGACACATGCGGTTGCTTCTAAGGTACTTGGATGTAATGAATACCGTCTCACTTTCATAATATTGCCTCATAAGCTGAAGGTTTATTCAACCGTAACGGTGGAAACAAGTGTTGTCATCACCTCTTTAGCAATAATCGATAAAATATGATAAATATATTGATGTCGGTTCCAGCAGTCAATCACTTGAAATTTTTTACCTACAACACTTTTACCAATAAATTCGAAAATTTATTGATAAATATTTATATAATTTTGGGTTGTTAGTCGTGGTTTCTTTATGTTTTCTATTTCGTTGTAGCAATCAACAATCACTTATGTTAAGTCTTGAATCAAGTACGTGTTGGCTATTAGATTGAGCTATTGAGTGCAAGTTGTATATACTGACATAATCATTAAATAATTATATTAAATCATTTTTCACTCTATCGATTATTTTTCTATCATTTATTTCATCCCTTATTCCTAAAAATTCATAATAAATTTGTAAACCACCATTCAAACCTTTTAATTTAAATTTATGATAAAAAATTATATCAATAAAATAAATTAATGAAATGCCTTTAAAATAAGTCAATTATTTTATATTCATTACAGTAATAGCACCAAATAAAACAATATCATTAACTTTTGAACTTTCAACATGCTCATGTAAAGTACCAATAATTTTCAAATAATCAACAAGAAATAGTTTTGTTGTTGATAATAAACACCACTAAATATTTGTTACATCATTAAAAACTTTTAAACTATCTAAAATTCTTTCACAAATATCCAATTGATTAGGAAAAAATATTATTTGTTGATCATGTTGGGAAAAAATTACATAATACATTTTTTGTAAGCAAAAGTTTGAGTTAAAAGAAAATAAGTTGAATTCCAACGAATTTGAACATCTCGAGAAAATTTAATTGGTTTAACATCATTTAATTTACAAAACATAATTCATTCTCTCATAACATTAGAATATGACTAAATACAATTAAGAGCAATCTTAACATGATTAATGTGCATTTCTAATTTAGTCAAACCATCTTCACCATATAAATTAAGGACATGTCAGGGGTGGGCGCGGTTCGGTTTGGTTCGGTTTTTACTAAAAACCGAACCAACCATATTTTACTATTCAGATTTTTACCTCTCAAACCAAACCATTAAATAATGGTTTGGTTCGGATTGAAAAATTTTTAAACCAGCGGTTTAAGGATTGGTTCGGTTCGGTTTACAGATTATTATATTTAAAACAAATTTTCATCCACTTAAGTGAAGCAAAAAAAAAAAAAAAACTAGTCTATCCAACAAATAGTATGAAGTGATAGGGTGTAAGCTGTGACTCCAAGGAACACATGCACTCCATAAACGATTGAAAAATGAGGCACAATTAATTCTTGTATTTTTTAAAAATTACCTTGAATAATGATGATACCATCATTCTAATTAAGAGATAAATCCAACATCTTACTTTCAAGAATAATGATGCTACCATAAAACAAAAAATTTAAGAATTAAAGTATTAACAAATAAATTGAAGAATAAAAGTATTAACAAAAAAATTAAGAATAAAAGTATTAACATACTAATAAAAAGAAAACATAGAATAAAGTTAAAAGAAAAATATAATTTTTTTTTAATTATAACGGTTCGGTTCAGTTTAACAGGTGCGGTTCAGATTAGCTCTTGAACCGAACTGTAAACCGTTTGGGGTGGGCCAATCCGAACCGCAAACCGAACCGTTAGAAAAAAAAAACCTTAAATTCGGTCCGATTTGGTTTGGTTTGCGGTTTGGTTTGGTTCGGTCGATTTTTTTGCCCACCCCTATGTCATGTGCAACGAACATGAAAAAATCGGCCTCCCAAATTTGATTGGCATATTTCTTTTAATTCTCTAATTGATGCAGTATTTGCATATGCACTGTCAAAATCAATGGTTAAAATTTTACCTAATAAACTATATTCATAAAAATTACTCTAACCATTCTATAAATATTATGTGCAATATGTTGCTCATCAAAAGCTCTAAATACAGTAAATTATTTTTGCATATTCCATGATGCATCAATCCAATGACAATTCACACCTATGTATGAGTGTATTTGCAATTGGTCACTCCAAATATTAGCAAAAATAGAAAAAATACATTTAATATATTTAAATAATTCATTTAAAATAATTTTACAATTCTTGTATAATTTAAAATTTTGCCGTTTTACTATATTTCTATCCATTTTACAGGCAGCAAGATTTAAAGCATATTGTCATACCCACCGGTAAATTTGTAAAATACACCACAATAGTTACATATTACTCTTGAACTTTCATTTTCAGTCTCGACTAAATGAAAATAAATTTTAAAAATATCAAAGATCGAGACTTAACTTCTCTTCTTCGTGTATCGACACTTTAACCACTCTCTTAGATTGAGACATTGGACATGTGTTCTCAGAGGAGCTTGTCATTTTTTGTTAATATTACAGAATTGCAAAATTAAATCAATTAGAGAATTGAAAATGAGAGAATTGGACCGAGAGAACTAAGAAAATTGAGAATGCGAAAATTATTGGTGTTTATACAAATGAATGATGACCCCTATTTATACATTAATTGATTAATTTTGCGATGCCTAAATTGTCCATAAAATTAGTCATTTTATTACTATTATTAAGGATAATTTAGTCATTTTAAAAAAAATATATATTAAAAAAATAATTGGCAAAGCAAAGGTTCCGGTTGGAACCGTCTGATTGACTAGAGTTCCAGAACCGTACGGTTCTTTCCGATTCGGTTTCGATTCCGAACCGGAACTGAGGCCAGAATTAATCTAAATAATATAATTCCTTGTTTTTTATTTATTTAATTTTTATTGTTATCGCCATTGTTTTAGCTACCAACCAACACATTCCAATCCATAACTTCAATTTGAGAACAAAAATTATGAATAGAGCAAGGGTAACCGTAGACATTTCACAGAAAGACTGTTTCTAATATTCAAACCAATCACCATATCCTCTAACAATTGTTTGTTATCAAACCAAACACAAGAATTGAAGGAGGACTGCATCCAAAATTTATTTTGAATCTATGCATATCATGGTGATAATAATACATTTTACTGAATATTAAAGAATCCAAGAAGCATACAATGAAAATGGAGAAAATGAGGCATCCATTCTAAGCTGATGGAGAAAACAGTAGGCCAATGTCTTGAGCAACGATACATCAGAAAGATCTATGAAACTGCGGTAACGAAAAGCATAAAGAAAACAAAGAAATGTGTGTTTTCATCAAAGCTAAGAATCAAAACAGAAGCAACTAAACGGGGTATCGGGGACAGAAGACATTTTAAGTAATCTTAAATCTTTAGGTTTTGAGCAGTGATCCTGTCTCGCAAACAACTCGTATAAGAAAAGCTCAGAAGGCTCCTATTCCCTAAACACACCTTATGGAATAGCTAAACTCGAAACCTGATGTGATGAAACTAACCAATCTCAATTCTATTCTAAATCAAAGAAGAAAGGGGGGAAATGAAAAATAGAAAACAGACCAAGAAAAATTAGCAAGCACTTGCAACCCCATTAGTGGCGCTTTTCTTCCCAGATAATACAGCTGAATTGGAGCCTTTTACAGCATCTTCAACTGTTGCAGCTGATCCACTCTCTTCTAATGTCTTCGCCTCTCCATTTGTCCCATCTAGTGCTAGTTCCTTTGCCAAACTCTCGTCTAAGGAATTTTGCACTCTATCTTTTCCTAAAGCCACTTCCTTGTCTTCATCATCAATTACATCATCACTAGACTTTCCATCCGATACCTGTTTTGGCAGATTGAAGTTTCATGGAGATGGGAAAACAAAAAAAAAAAAAAAAAAATGGTATATTAATCAACCTCGAATACTGTATAATAGCTAGAATCTATTAAAATTTTGATAATAAATAGAATCATAAAAAAGAGTTTTAATAAAATGCAATTCAAGTTTTCCAACAAATATATGGAAAAGCAAAGCAAAAGGAAATGACACCAAACAAATTTGGATCTACATAGTAGAAAATGGCATGTCTTGCCTGTTTCTGTAACTGGTGTTGTTTTGCCTTCTGCTGCTGCATTATCCTCTCACGAGTCTCATAAAACCCAAAATCATCTAGGATGCATCTCTTGCTCGACTGGTTCTTAAAAATTTTGAGAATCTGATTGCCTTGCTCAAAATTAACCTACAATAACCAATAAACATTTACTACTGGAGAAAAAATAATAACAAAATAAAGAAGCAACAAGAATAAAATAAAAGATAGAAGCCCACATACTTCCTGGGTGTCCCTACTGTTAGTGACAGGCTTGTTTTCATTGTTTTCAAGTGTTATATGCCTCAATGAACTATTTGGTACATCCTTAATTATACGCCACTTTAACGGAAAGCAGCCAATCCACTTGTCCTGTTGCCAGTATTCCACAGTTCTGTCAAAGTCAACAGGGCCAACCATCTCCGCTACACCAACAAATTGCCCACTGGCATTGACCTGAAATAAAAAGGAAAATGCAACAATTCAGAAAAAACTCTCAAATTTGTGCACTAGCTAACTGGGCATGGCAGTGGATTCCAAAATACTAGTACTCACAGAGAATAACAGAAATACAAGACAGTCACTGGACTTCTCTTTGGCTTCGCGATATGCTGCATCAAGCTTCTTATTGCCGTTAGGCGTGCTGGTCCACATACTATATTTAACACTTTTATGAACATCATCCTCGCTGTAGGATTTTATGACGAAAAACTTTGCATCCGAATAACTCTCTGGAAAATCTTCTCTCCTGTATTTCTCCTTTTCTGGAGTAAGAGGTAAATTATCCTCCAGACTGCTCTCAGTATATTTAAGGTTCTGCCCTTTACCTGTTATGGTGATAGTATCAAACCCCTCTTGGTTCTTAAAACCCTTGGCCCTTGGTCCTTTATTCAGCTCATTTAAGCCATCCACGTTTTCTTTGCCAGAGCCAGAAAAGCCATTGCCACGGCCCCTAGGTTTGTACTTACTATCAACAGGATACCATCCACGTCCACTTATCCAGGAATCATAGCCAAATGAACCATAACCAGAACCGGCTCGAAATGTGTTTCCATAGTGTCCATACATTGTGTTGTTTGCGTATATCTGACTCATATAACCAAAAGGATTGCTTGTTGGTCTTGAATGGTGAAGATTCTGCTTAAATTGTCAAACTCAAAGATTAATAAGATAATGGAATAGGATACCAAGCATCAGATCAGAAACAGTCTCAACATACCGTAAGATGGGGACGATGATTCTGATTCCTCCCAGATGCAAAATTATTGGAATATGATATTGGTGAAGTATACCCTGCATTTGCAGCATGCTTGGACTGCCCACCAGCATATATTGAGGAATCTAACCAAGTAATTGGCGAATGAATACCATCAAAACTATACCCAGGATCTTGGTAAGTAGGCGAAGGAGCCACTGTCGATAAGCCTCCCCTTCTTTGGGAACTGTTTGGGTCTAGATATGGGTACTGATAATTTGGTCTTGGTGTCTTTGACCCAGCATTTCCACCATTAGCCATGGGATTTTCTTTATTTGTTTCAACAGACAGAGACACTTTGTCTGTTGCAACAGAAGTTGAACCACCGCCTTGTGGAGCACTGGCTTGGTTAGGCTGGTAATACGGAATTGGATACTGGTATTGTTGCAGCCCCTGCAGTTGACCATCACCAGTAGATGGATATATTCCATATGGTGGATAACCATAGTTTTGCTGATACATGAGAGAGCCATTATCGCCAATACTCTGTCAATAAACAATAAAGAATCAACCTCAGCCAGAAAATATATCAGAATCCACAAAATTCCCAAACCGCAGGCCTAGCAAGAATGACAAACTACTGACTCCCTATAAGAACTACATTCTTGTCAAAACGAGTGGTCAAACTCTACCGTAAATTATTGACTAGTAGAAAGCACTTCTTGGGAGACACAGTTTTAACCAACAGTTGAAGAACAGAGATACTATACGTAGCATAATCATATATTTCCAAATCCTCATACAGTGAAAAGCTTCGACAAATACCTCTGGTGACCATCTTTTTACTCTTAAAAGAAACATCAAAAAGAAAAAAAGATTAGTAGGATTGGAAGCAAGAAAATTTGAGTAATTCTCATTTATTCTTCGACCAATCATACTCTCTCACATACATATGAGTAGAAGGTAGAACTTGCATAAGTTATTTAAAATCTTGGCAGGAATTACATAGTCTAGAGAAGCCGTTCCGCTCAGTAGTCACTACCTCCCATGAGGATTGAGGAAGAATGAGTACACAGCAACATAATGCTACTTCTCATGTTAAACTCATTAAAATGCACACTGCGAAGCATGAACTATTATCAACTCTAGAAAACATATGTTTAAATAATAAACCTTATAACAACAATATCGTGACAACCCAACTCCATTATTGTATGAACTTGACAGAAACACCCAAGAACAATAAATTACATTTGAATTTACCTAGAAGGGATCATAATTCGTAAACCAACAAATGGCTTCGCTGCACTAATAGCCAAGTCATTGGCACTAATTGGCAAATACTTTACTAGGAGAAGATATAACAAATTAACCATACGAATTGATTCTCGTTTAAGACAATAACAATCCAAACAACATCAACATGTAGTAAATTTAGATTCTAAAGAATACCATGTCCGCATACTCATGACCTGCAACTGCACTGGTCTCAGAATCCAATGACAACTTCTGCAGTAAATCTGCAGCTTCTGTGACAATAAGAGTGAAGGAATACAAAGTACAACCCATGATTTGAAAATGACCTATGAAACTTTCACAATTATAAAAATATTAAAAAAGAAAACACAAAATCTAAAAGAAAACATCTCATAAACTAATCCCAAAAAGGAAAAATACAACATAATTTCTTGTTGCATCCACACTTCAGCAATCTTGCGTCACAAAGTAAATACATCAGTCAACAATCAACGTCCAAATAAATAAATAAACAAAAATGACTAAAAAATAATCAAAAAACACCAAAACTTCACAAACCCCACTTTGTTAAGAGCAAGGATACGATCAGACGAAGAAGCAACGGTGGCCATGATGAAATTAACGGTCCGGATGACGAGAGAAAAAGCGAGAGAAACCCAAGAAAGAGAGGATTTTTTTGGTGGAGTGCTTGGAGAAGAAGTGGCCGCCGAAACCTAAATTCTTGGGGGTTTAAGAGAGAGAGAGAGAGAGATTGTCAATTTTGTTTTGTTTATTTTATTTTATTTGTTTCACTTTGTGTGAAAATGGTGATTCAAAGGCCACATCTATAAATACCCAAGATATTTTCCTTTTGGAAAATTATTTTTAAAAAAAATAAAAAAAATAAAAAAGACATCTATCAAAATCAAAGGACGATAATGGGACGACTATGATATGAATATGTCAATATTGATATTTTAGTTTATTCAATGAATGAGTATGAAAATTTTATTCATGAGAATTTTATCTTTTTCTAATATGAAATATCAATATTCGTATCATATACGTTCAATCAATGAGTATAAAAAAATAATACTCGTATGTGATCTTAGTAAGGGGCGGTCCTATATTTTGACCAATAAATATATTATTATTTTTTATTAAAGCTCATAATTTTGTCTGCCCAAATCGGGAATGGTTATCCCAATTGCCACATTTTCACGAGAATTTTTAACATCTCTAATCATAATTAGTCGTTATTGAGATTTGCTATTAAGGGTATGTTTGTTTAAATATAAAATGATTTTCGTAAGTAAAATATTTTTAATGAAAGTCATTTTCTGGAAAGTATTTTTCAATATTTGGTTATCACTTGAAAATAATTTCCGGAAAGCGTTTTTTGATATTTGACGTGTCAAATATTTAAAAAAAAAATATTTTATAATAATTAGAAGCAGGGACGTATCTAGAAATTTTAGTCATGGCACATTCAAAATTTATTACAATTATTTTTTAAAAATTCAAATTGTGATTTAAATCACTACAACTATAATATTTTATTACTCAATGAGAATTCATGTGATGTAAATGATGTATAATATATAGTTTTATTTTCAATTCATATTTTGGATAGTAGAAGTTGGGTGGTGAATAAGTAATGATATAAGTGATAAATCGGTGTCTGTGAGATTATGAAACAAATTTAGATTTTTTCATTATTAGTTGTAATTTTTTTAAGATGATTAACTTAAAAGATTTAGGTCTAAAATATGCTTATATTAGTTTTTTTTTTTTAAAAGAATAATCATTAAGGGGGGAAAACATTCTCTAATATTGTACTATTATTCAGTGTGGGTGGTCGATTTTTGTAAAATCAAAATAACTAAATAAATTTCAAATAATTGTACTTATATATAAATGATAAGTTGAAACTTTATAGAATTGGTTTTATCATATCATAGTTTTAAAATTTAATTGGGATGCTTTCATAAAATTAAAAGAAATTAAAGTTAGTTATAAAATCATATTTTGAAAATTTCTAAAACTTAACGAGGGCACATGCCTCAACCAGTGGCGTATCCGGAAATTTCAGTAAGCGGGGGCTAATTTTTTTTTATCAAAATAATATATAATGAATTCATACATATTTTTTGAAATTACAAGATGATCCATATACTTTTGAATATTATGAAATAGCCTCTAATTTCTAAACTTATAAATTAACTCAAAATTTTCAGAATTATATTTTTATTCATAATTTCTAAAAATACCAATTTACCCAAAAAAATTAAGTAAAAATTTATTTTTAAAATTATATATTTTAAAGTTATGTAGTATATTATATACTAAACCCAAACCTAAGTATAAACATAATTATTTTTATTTTTATTTAAATGTAATGGAATCTATATTCTTTTGTAAATGGAAAAACTCATAAATGAGTGGATTTAAAATGAAAAATAGTCAATTATCTATACACATACAAATTAAATATAAATTATTTTAGATATTTTTAAGAATTAAGATTGATGCAAAAAGTGTATTGGAATTTTTGTTAACTAATTTGGATTTGGACCTACATATTATATTAAAAAATATAATTCAAAAAATTAATAAATAATGTGTTTATGTGTGTTGTTTAATTATTTATACTTTCTAATATATATATAATTTTTTTAAAAAAAAAGTGGGTCCAGTGGGGGCAACTGCCCCCATTGGGCCTACTGTGGCTCCGCCACTGGCCTCAACTGCCTTTAAGGTGGATACATTCCTCGATAGAAGTAGGTATAACAAAAAGGTTCAGGTCCGATCCGAATTCGCATTGTCTCGGAAAACTTGAGTCCAAAAATACCTGAATCTACAAAAAATTTAAAACTTAGGTTGCGAAATTCAAGACACGAACATATCCAGACACAAATATTTCTCAAAGCGGGCCCGACATAAATCTGTACACACCTCGGAAGACCCGAGTCCATAAAAAAATTTCATACCCGAGTGGCGAAATTTAGGATCCGTACAGATCCAGACCCATCTATTTTCAAACCCGAATCCTTATAGACCCTGAAGACATGAGTCTGGAAATACACAAGTCAAAAAAAATTATGGACCCGGATCTGCATGGGTCAGGATTTCAAAGATCCTAGTGTAAAATTTTATTAATTTTATACCAATATAATTGAAAACTATATATTAAAAAATGGATTTCTAGATCCTATTTGGTTTACCCAGATCCGGTCTAAATATACATGGATTTGGATCTACACGAGTTCGAATTCCCAACACCAAAGTCCATAATGTAATTAATTTCATTCAAATATAATTGAAAAATGACAAAAAATGAATTTCTGGATCCTGTCCGAGTATACTCCTATCCGAAATTCCGAGTTCATAATTTTATACAAATATAATTGAAAAATATTAAAAAATCAAAATTTTGAATCTGAGTATTCTCATATCCATATCCATGTAGGTCCAAAATTTCGAGACCTTAGTCTATAATTTTATTAATTATATATTTATATAATTGAAAAAATATTTAAAAATTCAGATTTCTAGATCTACACGGATCCGAAATTTTGGGACCGAGTCCATATTTTGATACAAATATAATTAAAATGATAAAAAAGGATATCTGGATTTTCAAATTTGAATATATGCGATCGATATCCATGTATGTTCGGTATTCCGAGACCCTAGTCCATAATTTTATTCAAATGTAATTGAAAAAAGATGAAAATTATGAATTATCATATCCAGTTCAGGTATACCCATATATGGACCGAATATACCCACATCCATATATAGATATTTTTCTCAGATCCATCAAAACACATCCTGACCCGGATCCATGCAGATCTGGGTCCAATTCAAGATACATACTGGAAATGAGAGGAGAAGAGAGAAGAAAATAGTGAAAGTTTGAGAAATAATAATAAAGGTCTAAAATGAATTCCTTTAACTAATTTTAATATATGCCCATTTTTTAGTTATTTTTTTTTATATATTTTCTTTCCTTTTCGTGTTCTTTCCTTTTTCTCTTTAATTCATTTAGATTTTTTTTTGTTTGATTAAAATCATTTTTTTAGACATTTTAAGTGTCTGAATACAGAAAAAAAAAGTAAATGATATTGTTAAGTCAAGTAAGGTCGAAAAAAATTTAAGTTAGTATGAATAAAAAATTTAAAGAGATCAAATATTTTAGTGTTATTTATATTTTACTATTAAACTTATGACAAATCAATAATCAAATATTGTGAATTTTAAATATTATATTTTCAATAGTGATATGTGTACAATACTTTATAAAATATTTTTCATATAATTATGTGTATTTAAAAAACCATAAAGGATAAATGAGATTTTTTTTTTTGAAATACACATGATTATATAAAGTGTTGTATAAATATTATTTTTGTTATATTTTACTAATAAAAACTTATGAACAAATAATATTTATTACTAAAATTATATAAAATGTAACATTTTATAATTTTTCCATTAGTTGACATTACATCTTATGTACAACACGACTTAGAATCCCTCTGTGAAGCTTGAGAAAAGTACAAGGAGTTGCTCCAGAAATGTCATCACCATGAGATTGAAAAGTGGCTACAAGTCCAAACCTTCTACAATGGACTTTCTGGACTAATGAGAACCACAATAAATGCTGCTGCTGGAGGAGCTTTAATGGCAAAAGGAGAGGATCATACATGTGACTTAATTGAAGAAATGACCAACAACAATTCCTTGTGGCCAACAGAAAGGAGCATGATTCAATGAATAGCAGGAATCTACGAATTCGGAGCCAACACAATAATGAATGGCAAGCTGGATCAAATATGCAAACTCATGAAAACACTTAGCACGCAAGTTGTGAACATTGTCGGTTCCACAAGTTCACCATATGGAAGAGCACATAAGACAAAATCTTACAACCAACATGATGAGACTGCAAACTATGTCAGTAATTTCAACATACCGGTGATGAGCGGAAAATATATCAATATTTACCGCCCATTTTACTTAATATTTTGTTTAGTTTATCGGTTTTGATGAACATTTTGATGTGTTTTAGTTTATTTTGCAGATAAAATAATATTGGGACACAATGAAATCAGTTAGGACGAAATGTGGGTCAAATAAGGGCAAAAATTGGACTTGACATATTAATTTTGGAGATTGGAAACTTGAAAGGGCGTAATATTCAGTGATCTAGTTTAATTGGAGGAAGCATCTATGAAAAGCATTGGAATAAAAAAAAGTATGAGATCCGAGTTATTAAGTCCGTATGGGTGTTTTAACACCTAGTGCCCTAAAACCAAATGGTTTGGGAGTCACTGGCCCAAAGCTCGCTACATGGATCAAAGATGTTGCAAAAATATATATATCTGAAGTCTGAGTAATTAAGTCTGTAGGGGTGTCTTAACACCTGGTGCCCTAAAGCCAACTGGTTTGGGAGCCACCGAACCAACACTCGCTACATAGATGGAAAATATTGTATATAAATAAAAAAAAAATCAAAGAGAAAAATCAGAAAAATTATTCCATTGCTGCAAAAGGTGTGAATTCTGATAAAACTTTAGGACAAAAATATTATTCTCTTATCAACTGCACTTGTGACTGTTGTGGGCAAAATGAGTTGATTAATATTTTGTCGGCTGTGCATATGGAGAATGGTAAATATAATCGGAGAATTTACTTATTCGGTAATTTAGAAAGAAAGAAAACAACTAGTAACTTGGAGTAGAAGTTTCACTTGATTAGTCACTAACTTCTTTATTCTTTTTTCTCTTGTCCTTTTGTTTTTGTGTGCATTAGTTTTATTATCTTTTTACCTTTTTAAAACGTTTGTGGGTATCGTTGCTGTAAGCCCTCACGAGATTATAACTCGTCCACTAGGGACACCTAGGGGTTTAAAGGCTTGTTGCATACGCTAAATGCAACCGTGATCCCTACAAAAGTGGCTTAGTTTAATTTTAATTGTTTCTTGTATTTTATTTTGTTATTTTTCTCGAGGACTAGCAAAATTTTAGGTTCGGAGGTGTGATGAGCGGAAAATATATCAATATTTACCGCCCCTTTTACTTAAGATTTTGTTTAGTTTCTCGATTTTGATGAACGTTTTGATGTGTTTTAGTTTATTTTGCAGATAAAATAATATTGGGACACAATGAAATCATTTAGGACGAAATGTGGGTCAAATAAGGGCAAAAATTGGACTTGACATATTAATTTTAGAGATTGGAAACTCGAAATGGCGTTTTAACGAAGTGCAGTTTTGGAAATTCTAATTTTGCGTATCTGTCGTATTTTGGGCATAACTTTTTATTCTGACATCGGATTGAGCTGATTTAAGTTCCAGATTAAATAAGACTCAATGATCTACAACTTTGAAAGACAACATTATTTCGAATTCTGAAGATTTCATACCCGAAATTGATGAACCATCCATAAGTGTGTTGTGTGTAATTATTAAAGTCATTTTCGATCATTTTCAAAGCAAAAAATAAATTAATAAATAAATAATAAAAATTATCAAATCACCACCAAACATGATAAGCAATTAGTGGAGCAATTAATAATGGATTTGGTGGATGATTTGATGGAGGCAAAATTTTACCTATAAATATCAAGCCATTTCATTTGTAAATTCATACTTTCTTCTAAGGAATTCCTTAAGAATACTAAGAAGATTATATCTTGTTTGTTTATTTACAGCTTTCATTAATTAATTTCCGCTTTTGTAATTTCTTTTCTTTACTTTTCAGTTTTTACTTTCCGTAATTTACTTTTACGCACAATACTTTTCTTTCTTTAATTTTCAATTTTTACTTTTCAGTAATGAGGAGGTAACTCCCCTTTGCTCGGGTAAAAAGTAAAAATTTTATTACTAATATTTAGATTAATCTCCCTTAATTATAATATATAAACTAGTTAAAACCTGACTTAACGAGGATACCGCCATATTGGTCGGTTGGTAATTATTTAAAGTGATTTTAACCTGACTAAACTGGATACCGTCTGATTGGTCGGTTGGTAATTAATTATTAATTTGACTTAATCTGGATACCGCCTATATGGCTGGTTGGTATTTATCATGCAAAGTTAATATATTATGTTAAGGGAGATATCTAAAATAGAAGTAATAAAAGTGGATCATTTTACCTCAACATTTTCTTTTATTGTACTTTTACTTTATTTACTTTTCAGCAATTTACTTTTCAGCAATTTACTTTCAGCATTTACTTTTCAGCATTTACTTTTCAGCAATTTACTTTCAGTATTTACTTTTCAGCAATTTACTTTCAGCATTTACTTTTCAGCATTTAATTTTCAGTATTTAATTTCAGCATTTACTTTCCGTCATTTACTTTTCAGCAATTTAACTTTCAGTATTTTACTTTATGTCTTTTATTTTATTTAAGTTTTTACTACCCGTAAATATGTGTCGTAACTAAGCCAATTATCTGGGGTTGTGATGAATTCTAATATCACCGGTTTATAAAGGGGTTATTTTATAGTTTGGGTAATTTAAAGGTTTACTTATTAAGTCTTAAGTTTAATGCGTCTTGTTAATTGGCCATTAATAATATTGATCTGGTAAATCTAAAATAAACTTGACAAAGGAATTTTAGGTTTCAGCCTTAGACTTAATAGCCCACGATCTTCCTTAAGGATAGATAATCCTTTAATAGATTTCCTTACATGATAGACATATACCTGTCGGGCGGGGGTAGCCATAATTGGAACTTAAACTTAATGAATCCAGGTAATTTGGTTGACATAGACATATGGTTCAATTGGGTTAAACTGGGTATTTGCGTCTGACCATCGACAAAGGCTTTCGCATAATTTCGTGTTTCAGGTTAGTAAATCGATATATTATACAAACATGAAATAACCACTTCATCTTTAAAAATATATTAGAAAGATTCACAACCCTAGATAGTTTCCTAATATTGAATTTTCTTAAACCTACTTTCGCGCAAATTTATTTACTTGTTTTTAAATTCAAAATCATCACCATTTCAAATCAATCAATCAATCTATTAGATACTAGTAATCATTTGACCTCATAAAATTAATAGATTATGTATTAAGTCCTCGTGAGATCGATACTTTTTATACTACTTGAACGATATGTGCGCTTGCGTTATACGCGTGTGATTACGCACCGGTCAACAGGGAAACAATCCATATTCCAATACCTACAACCTAGGTTAGAGGAATCATCCCAATTTCGCATGAAGCAATAATTCAGGGAAAATGAATAATCCACCGCCAGGATTCCAACAGCAGAACAAAGGCTAGAAGTATGAAAAAGAACCATGAATAACAGAATTGCTGGCCCATATGAAAAAGCAACAAGCAACATATGATGCTATGTTTCAGAGCCAATCTGCTTCTATAAAGGCACTGGAAAATCAAATAGGATAACTGACCAATGCTCAGAGTTACAAACCGCAAGGTACACTTCCTAGCAACACAAAACCAAATCTAAGGAACATGAGGAATGAGCAATGTCATGCCATCACTTTAAAAAACGGTACTGAAATCAACAAAGATGTTGGAGTCAAGGCAACTGCTGAGGAAGTTCCAAAAGAAAGCAGCGAAGTAGATCCACATATGGAGGAAAGAGAAGCAAAAGCAAATGATCGAGAACGATTCACTTCACCTCCATCTTTTTCAAAACATCTCCAGAAAAACAAACTAGACAAGCAGTTTGCTCGATTCTTGGAGATCTTCAAAAAGATACATATCAACATTCTATTTGCAGAAACGTTGGAACAAATGCCCAGCTATGTCAAATTCATGAAAAATATTTTGTCACGATAAAGAATATTGGGATATTACGAGACAATAGTATTGACAGAAGAATGCAGCGCCATCATTCAGAGGAAGCTTCCCCCAAAGTTGAAAGATCCTGGCAGTTTCAATCTCCCTTGCACCATATGAGAATATAATTTCGGTAAGGTTTTGTTTGATTTAGGTGCTAGTATTAACTTGATGCATTTTTCCATTTACAGGAAACTGCAGATTGGAGAAGCAAAGCCCACCTCAATCTTTTTGCAACTTGCTGATAGAACGTTCATATTTTCGAGAGGTGTAGTTGAAGATGTGCTTGTCAAAGTCGACAAATTCATTTTCCTAACAGATTTTATTGTCATTGATATGGAGGAAGATGAATATGTGCCATTATCCTCGAGATACCATTCTTGGCTACAGGTCGAACCATTATTGATATACAAAAAGATGAACTAACCATGAGAGTACATGACCAATAAATAACATTCAATGTTTTCAAAGCCATGAATTTCCCAGATGACGAAAAGAATGAGGAATGTTTCAGACTTGATGTGATAGATAGTACCATCCAGAACTCAGAATCAATACAACGTTCCACTGACAAACTTAAAACATGACATCTACCTGTGGAGCTTGAAGATAAAGCGTACTGCGCACTGAAGAAGTTAAATCCTGAAATACAAGCAAGAGGAGAGAAACAACTCCACCAACTCAATGAATTGGAGGAATTTCACATACAGCTTTTGAGAATGCCAAGCTGTACAAAGAAAAGACCAATAAGATACATGAGAGAAGTTAGTGCGCATACAACTGGAACCGGGGCAGCGAGTATTGTTAAACAAATCAAGGTTGAAACTTTTCCCTAGGAAGTTAAAATCACGGTGGTCAGGTCCATTCTTAATCACCCAAGTTTTATCAGATAAATTCGTTGAGTTACGTGATCCCAACTCCAATAAAACATTCAAAGTTAACAGCAAGCATGTCAAACACTACTGGGAAGAATCATTTAAGCGACAAAAAGAAAGTGTCACACTTGCAGATCCAACCCAACGTTCGGGCAGTCATGTCTAGCTGACGATGTTAAACTTAGCGCTAGCAGGGAGGAAACCCATGCAATTTGTGTATATATTAAGATTTTGGTGTGTTTTATTTTTATGTATTTAATTTTTTTAGGTAAAGTTATATTTCAGGATGAAAGACGTTCTCGCAAATCTTCACAAGTAATTTCATTCTCTCCCTCAAAATTCTCTGATGAAAGTCTACAAAGCTCGTATAGAACGAATGAGATTACTGATGATCAAAGGTATTCTTAATGACATTCGTTGGATTATTGAAGCACGAGTCTGATTGGTAGATGAGTCTTCTAACTCTTTTATTTTATATATGTCCGGTTTATGAAGAAGCACATATGCTAAGAAAAAAGAGTTAAAAGATTAGGTGTTTGCTATAAATGTGCATGCATGACATGTAATACTCGTTGTCGTACTTTAGGAATGGTATCTGATAACCGCGAAGATAAAATTAAATTCATTAGAGATGGCATGAGTAAATAGTATTTGGATGACATATCAATGACTCTTGAGACACTTCCCAGTGGATTTGTGTATCACGCAATTTGTATGTTACATACACAGTTTCGAAAAGAAAGGCAACAATTAAGTCTCGGGAATCTGACTTTAAAAGACATTGTTTGCCAATTTATAAGAAAATTGGATGAGAAGCTTGTCCCTGACGCATAAATGTCATTCAAGCCGTTACTTATTGTAAATATTATTATCTATTTGTCTTTAACTAATAATTGTGATTTGTTTTGTTATTTTCTTTTATTTTCTCCGACAGGATCCAGACTTTTTGACTTCCACGATTTATTTTATTTTTAGCTAATAATTGTCATTTGGCAAGTACTAGTGCTATTATTACTTATTTTTTTCAGGTTCTATAAATTCAGTTCGTCATTGCACTCTTGTAGATGTCCAAATTTGAGAAAGAAATAAAAAAAATGGAAGCAACTTCAAGAAGACGAGTTGTTAACATCTGTGTATTTTACGGTACTAGTGTTAGTTCTAAGTCAGAGTTCGTTGAGGCAGTACATGAATTGGGTAGAGTCATAGCTGAGAGGAATATGCATTTAGTATATGGTGGTGGCAATCTTGGATTTATAAGGTACGTTTCAAGGGCCGTACAAGAAGAAGATAGTCAAGTATTGGGAATCATCCTAAAACCTTTGGTAGATGCGAATCTTATAGGACCATCAAACGGAGAGGAATGCATCGTTCCAGGTATGTCTGAACGACTTGTTGAAATAATTAACTGTGCTGATGCTTTTATTGTTTTGTCAAGTGGCTTGGGCACGATGGAGGAAATTTTTACAGTACTATTTTGGGCAAACTTGAACATACACCAGAAATAAATTGGGTTGTTTAACGTTGATGAATTTTATGACTTTCTTTGTATGTTTCTTGATGATGCCCGAAGAAATGGGTTCATTTCAAAACCCGTAAAAGATATCATTTTCACTACCAAAGAAGCCCATGATTTAATTGATAATCTGTTAGCCTTTGAACTACAAATTGACCATATCATTTCCAAGATAAACTGGTCTGATAATGATCGTGGTAAGAAGCGTCAGATAAATGTGGATCTTAACCTTTAATTTTCTTATTAAATGTAGAATTCCAGCTAACCATATGTTGTCTTCTAAACTCTTCTTCTATTTTTTAGACATTGTGGATAATGTCTCAATTAGGTTTGCGGGAGGGGAATGATTGATTAGTATCTTATTTTTTCGTTATGTTGTTTTTGCTTGGTTTTTAGTCAAAAATAATAAAAAAAAAAAATTATTTTTGTGTTTTTAACTTGATTAATCAGGTGCAATGGTGTTTGAGATAGCCATGTAAGGAATTTACACTCCTGAGACGTATCTCAACATATTTCGTAACAAGTTAATTTTTGTTTATTTCCTTTTGAATTATTTAATTTGTGAATTCTCCATAATACTGACTAAATTGGATCTTCATATGCTCAGTTGACAGATATTATCAACATACATGGTAACATACGGCTATGAGTTGTAATTGAAAAGTTTGTAATATTCAGTGCTCTAGTTTAATTGGAGGAAACATCTAAAAAAATGATGAAATAATTAAAAAATTTTTTACATCTGAGATCTAAGTAATTAAGTCTGTATGAGTGTTTTAACACCTAGTGCCCTAAAACCAACTGGTTTGGGAGTCACTGGCCCAAAGTTCGCTACATGAATTGAAGATGTTGTAAAAAAATAGAGATATCTGAGATCCGAGTAATTAAGTCTGTAAGGGTGTCTTAGCACCTAATACTCTAAAGCCAACTGGCTTGGGAGTCACTGGCCCAAAGCTCGCTACATGGATTGAAGATGTTATAAAAAAAATTCATTGCTAAAAAGGTGTGAATTCTGATATAACTTTAGGATAAAAATATTACTCTATTTTCAACTACACTTATGAATATTGTGGGCACAATGATTAGATTAATACATTGTTGGTTGTATATATGGAGAATGGTAAAAATAATCAGAGAATTTACTTAATTGGTAATTTAGATTGAAATGAAACAACTATTAATTTGGATAAGAGTTTCACTTGTTTAGTCACTAACTTGTTTGATCTTTTTGCTTTTGTGTGCATTTGACGTTTGTGGGTATCGTCGCTGTAAGCCCTCACGAGAATACAACTCGTCCACTAGGGACGCGACGTGCGGGACCAAACTTTGCCTATAAATTACCGCCGAAATCAGAAGGAAAATTCATACTTTCTTCTATGGATTTCCTTAAGAATACTAAGAATATTGTATCTTGTTTGTTTATTTACAGCTTTCTTGTATTTAATTTTTATTTTAAGCAATAGATCTTTCTTTATTTTCCTTTTTCAGTATGAAGAGGTAACACCTCTCTGTTGGGGTGAAAGGTAAAGCTTTTATTATTATAATTTAGATTAATCTCCCTTAATTATAATATATAAACTATTTTAAAACCTGACTTAATGAGATACTGCCTTTATGGCCGGTTGGACTTAATTAAATTGATTTTAACCTGACATAATGAGATACCGCTTTTATGATCGGTTGAAATTAATCTAAAATCTGACTTAATCAGGATATTGCCTATATGGTCGGTTGGTAATGTCATGCGAAGTTTATATATTATAATACGGGAGATATCAAGTAATAAAAGTGGATCATCTAACCCCCAACATTTTCTAAGGTGAGACCGTGAGCTATTGAATCTAAGGCTGAAACCTAAAATCTCATTTCCAAGTTCATTTTAAGTTTACCACATCAATCTTAATAGTGATCAGGTAACAAGAAGCATTAAGCTTAAGATTCAGTAAACAAACTAAAATATTAAACGTAATATAATTAAATCAATTATTAAACATGTAAATATTGTGCTTCATCACTTTCTTAGAATAAAAATAAAATGATGGGGTTAGAGGATCCACTATTACTATTTCTAATTTATAAATCTCCCTTATTATAATATATAAATTTACATGATATTACCAACCGACCATATTGACGATATCCTGATTAAGTCAGATTTTGAATTAATCCCAACCGACCATAAATGCGGTATCCAATTTAGTCAGGTTAAAATCAATTTATTTAAGTCCAACCGATCATAAATGCGGTATCCAATTAAGTCGGGTTTTAAGATAATTTTTATATTATAATTTAAGTGAGATTAATCTAAATTATAATAATAAAAGCTTCACCCTTCCCCCAGCAGAAAATTAAGTACTAAACATAAAAGAAATAAAAAGTAAATAAACTACTACTAGTATTAGAAATAAAAATACATAATTAAACCCCATGCAAAATTTTTATTTTTGTATTTTGTGTAAACACGTTGTAGAGCTTTTTTTTTAATTTTGTGTGTTATTTTTGCAGGAAAAACATAGGCGGCGCATTTAAAGCAAAGCAAACCAGTGAAAACGGGGTTATCAATGAATAAAGTTTGACAAAATCGCGAAGATAAAATTCAATTCATCAGAGATGGCAGAGTAAGGAATCAACTATTGAGACGCATCTTAATGAATATGTTTAGATTCACATTTTTCCAAAAAAAAAATTTTAAAAAAAGATGTCGCGACACGTAAAACCCCGTGTGTCGCGACACCATAATCGAAACACGTGAACCCTCAATTTTTTATGGCGTCGCGTCGTGACGCAGAACAAGCTATACGTCGCGACGCGAACACAATATCAGGTCTTAAACATTTGGCCGACAATCATCTTCTTCACTCATTCTCTTCAATTTTATTCATTTTCTCTCAAATCCGTTCACAAACCAGTCATTCAAATCACCAAATCCTTCAACCAAACTCATTAAAACACACAAAATCAATTCCCAAACGAAACCCAACCCTCCATTTCATGTTTTAAGTTTGAATTTAAGAAGGAAAAATCTCACCAAACCACTTCCCCAACTCACACATCCTCCATTTTTGCGTGAATCACTAGGATTTAGGACTCAAGCTCACGATTTGGGTAATTTTTCATTTAATCTTTGATTTTTTTTTTGTGATTTGCGAAAATTAAAAAAAAAATGTGTTTTTATTGTTGTTGTGGGTGTTTTGTGAAATTTCTAAGTAATAAATTCGTAAAATTTGGGGGCAAAGTTGTGGCAGTTGTGGAATAATTGTGAAGTGTTAATGTTAGGTTGAAATTCTGGGAAATCTTGACAGTTTGGGGGAAATTATGTCAAAATTTTAAAAATTAAAAATGGCCCCTAAAAGAACGAGAACCTCAACGGTAGCCGGATCGAGTTTCGATGCGACAAAGTTTGTATCAGCAGCCGCTGAGCAGCGATATAAAAAGGGGATGGGATAAAAAATCCCAATTATGGAGATGTGTTTTGAGATTAACCCCGTACAATTCTCCAGATTGATAGAATCATCGCCACCAGACACTGACATAAGCTTTGCCAGCAGCCTCACCCTGCCTGTGTATCAGTCATCCGTGAGTTCTACGCCAATGCTTACTAGCATTAGGCGTACCAGGTATTAGTACGAGGTCAACATGTGACGTTCGATAGTACCACTATCAATATGTATTATGGGTTGCCCGATATGGAGGCAAATGAATATTCAACAGCTATAGAGAATTTAGATATGACTCATCTCACAGAAACACTTTGCATCCCCAATGTTGCATGAGAAATGAGTAGCATCGGAGAATATTTAAAGATGAGTTATAGGTATCTTAAGCCAGATGCCGGAGTTTGGTTTCATTTCCTTACCCGAACACTGCTGCCAGACACCCATATTACAAATGGGACTAAAGAATGGATGATCATGTTATATTGTCTGCTAGAGGGTTATACCATTGATATCAGTGGGCTGATATCGACCAACATAGCTTGGGAAGCACGTTCAATATAATTAAATCAATTATTAAGCATGTGAATATTGTGCTTCATCACTTCCTTAGAATAAAAATAAAATGATGGGGTTAGAGGATCCACCATTACTATTTCTAATTTATAAATCTCCCTTTTTATAATATATAAATTTGCATGATATTACCAACCGACCATATAGAGGATATCCTGATTAAGTCAGATTTTGAATTAATCCCAACCGACCATAAAAGGCGATATCCAATTTAGTCAGGTTAAAATCAATTTATTTAAGTCCAACCGACCATAAAAGCGGTATCCAATTAAATCGGGTTTTGAGATAATTTTTATATTATAATTTAATGGAGATTAATCTAAATTATGATAATAAAAGCTTCATCATTCCCCCATCAGAAAATTAACTACAAAATATAAAATAAATAAACTACTACTACTATTAGAAATAAAAATACATAATTTAAATTACAAAAACTTAATCAAGCAAGATACAGTCCTTAATCCCCTATTAGGAAGCTCAGGAAAGTATGAAATTTTGAAATGAATTCGACCTCAATTTATAGGCAAAATTTGGTCCCACATGTCGCGACGCATGAATGGACGCTTCGTTGATCTTCGACACGTGTACGCGACTTTGACGAGATGATGACACATGGCACGCGACTGTCGGTAGAGTGAATTATTGGCTTGGCATCATGATGATGCAAGTGCTGATATGGCGATGATGAGCTACGCATCCTGTTGGGATGATGACACTTGTCCGACGTATGATAGCAGGTTTGATGTGATGTTGACACGTGGCCAGCACATGTTAGCAAGTGCGTATGATAGCAAGCTTTCTCTGATGTTGACACGTGGTCGGCGCATATTAGCAGTGACGACGCATAAATGATGATTTTGCCCTTTTTGTCAATTTTTAGCTGTTTTAGCCCCAAGTTGATTCCATTCATTCCCAAATCTTTATTTATCTGTAAAATAACACAAAACACATCAAAACATTCATAAAACTCGAGAAACCATCAAAAATATTAAGTTAAAGGGGCGAAAAATAGTGATATATTTTCCGCTCATCACACCCCCAAACCTAACATTTTGCTAGTCCTACAGCAAAACAACAAAATAAAATAAACAACTTTAAAAATAAAATTAAACTAAGCCACTTTCATAGGAATCACAGTTGCATTTAGCGTATGCAACAAGCCTTTAAACCTCTAGGTGTCCATAGTGGACGAGTTGTAGTCTCGTGAGGGCTTACAGCGGCGATACCCACAAACATCAATCTAATGCACACAAAAGCAAAAAGTCGAAATAAAAGAAAGAAATAAAATAAAAGAAAATAATAGATATATATACAATGTCCTCATAGAATGTCTAGCAACAAAGTTAAATGAACCTTCAAAATTCATACTACAACTAAAATCTTTTCCTTTGAACAAAATATCTAAATCAAACTCTGAGTGTGTGTGTGAATAGCTTTGTAAACAGCTTCAATTCTAAGTTATTAACTAGGTGAGTTTGTCTCAATTCTCAGTAGTTAATGGATCAAACCAATCTGACTATCTAAAATTATTCTGTCCACTATAATATACGCAAAGTGAGGTATGTTTTTTTTTTATATCATCTTTAATCAATGTAGCGAGCTTTAGGTTAGTGACTCTCAAACCAGTTGGCTATAAGGCACTAGGTGTTAAAACACCCATACAGACTTAATTACTCGGATCTCAAATGTTAAAAGTTCTACCGTTTGACGTGAACAGTCACTGCTTACTAAGGCAAGACGCCCAGTTACTAAATAAGAACTTTTATTTATTCTATCTTTTTTCATCATTTCTCACATCATAAATAACTACATATAGAAACAAATATTCAGGCAAACGGTCATTCATCAACCACCGATTATTTCAACTAGTCACTTTGTCAATTCCTTATTATCTATATGCTACAAAACAATTTTTTAAGTGCATATGAGTCTAACCTAAATATTAGGTTCAACGTATATGATAAAAGTGATATTAACATTTATCTTTTCCAAGAAATTTTTACTAAAACAAACAATCTCATCATTAGACAATATATTTTTCATTTTTTTATTTATAAATTGATTTTCAAGTTTTTTTAATATAAAGCATGCATACAAAATAAAATACACAAAACATGCAAGACACAAGACATAAACAAATGACTGAGAAAACAAATAAACATAAACAACCTCACCCTCAAACCTAAACCTAGCATTATCCCCAATGCGTTACAAAATAAAAGAAAGATAAAGGAACAATGTTATCGTGATTGTTCAATCTTCAAATTTCTCGTCCTTCTTGCTGATGTCGCTTGGATATGGTGGAATCTGATCATCACTCAATTCTTGATGATGTGCCATTCGCTGAAGTAGTTGAGCGATGTAGTCGACCCGAGATTCCAACCGATCTACTCGTTGTGATACGGAACGAGATCGCGATGGTCTTTGCGCTGGTTGAGGTTGTTGTTGTGGCTGAACATGTGCTGATCAGGAAGCCCCGACATGTGTAGGCCTCTCTGCCTAAAGTTGATGGATAATGCGAGCAGTCAATACAATGGTGGGCTGCATAGATTCTTCCGTAAGGTCCATGGGCAGCCTGGCTCGTGTGTATATGTTTGTAATTAAACTGCAATACAACAAGCTAGTTTGTGTAGAATGTGATGCCCAAGCTATGTTGGTCGGTATCAGCCAACCGACATCAATGATATATCTCTCCATTAGACATTATAAGAGGATCATTCATTCTTTAGTTACATTTGTAATATGGGTCTCTAGCAGTAATGTTCGGGTAAGAAAATGAAACCAAAACCTGGCATCTGGCTTAAGATACTTAGAACTCATCCTTAAATATTCCTCGCTGCTACGCATTTCCCGCACAACATTGGGGATGTAAAATGTTTCTGTAAGATGATTCATGTCTAAATTCTCCTTAGCTGCCGTATATTCATCTTCCTCCATATCCGGCAACCAATAATACCTATTGATAGTGATCCTATCGAACGTCACATGTTGACCTCTTACTAACACATGGTACGCCTAATGCTCGTAAGCATTAGCGTAGAACTCATGGACAACTGGAACACAAGTAGGGTGAGGTTGCTGACAAAGCTTATGCTAGTGTCTGGTGGCGATGATTCTATCAATCTGGGAGAACTGCCTGGGGTTAATCTCAAAACCTCTCTCCATTATCAGGACTTTTTTCCCATCTCACTTTCATATCGCCGCTCAGCGGCTGCCAATACAAAATTTGTTGTACCAAAACTTGATCTGGCTGCCGCTGCGGTTCTTGTTCATTTATGGGCCATTTTCAATTTTCAAAATTTCGATAGAATCTCCCCTGATTTTTAAGAATTTCCAAATTTCAACCTAACACTAACACTTCACAATATTTTTACAACCACCAAAGCTACAAACACTCATAACAACAATTAAAACGCACTGTTTTTTTTCGTAAAAGCGAGCTTGAGTCCAAATCTGAGTTGTTCACGCAAAAATGGAAGATGAGGAAGTGATTTGGTGAGATTTGAGTGTTTGGTTTAGAGAGAAAATGAAAAAAAAATAAAGGAGAAAATCAGAGGGAAAATGGAAGATTTTGAATTTTTTGAGTTTGGTTGAGTGATTTGAAGGAGAAATCAAGTCTTAGGTGAAGAAAAGTGAAGTAAAGATGAAGAAAAACGAAGAAGATGATGAAATGAAAATGAAAAGAAAACGCGGTGGCCACTGGTTTATGACCAGATATCGCGTTCGCGTTGCGATGAGCAGCGTGTTCTACGTCATGATGTGACGCTCTAAAAATAGGTGCTCACGTGTTTAGGTCATCGAGTCGTGACACCGGGGTTTTTACGAGTCGCGACGCGTTTTTTTTTGGCAAAATGCGAGCCTTTAAAACATATCCATCTATATGCTGTTGGGGTTTTATGGCGGAAATCCGGTAACGCAGCGGAATCGCGGAAAATTAAAATTTTCGAATTTCAAAATTTTTCTTGGATCAATTGAATAAACTTATTTATTTATCTACCCAATTATCAAATTCTGAAAAATTACACAAGAAATCAAATTTTTTTGGTAATTATCGAATTGCCCCACAACTTTATAAATTGATCATTTTAGTCCTAAATTGTCAAATATAATTTTGGATGATTTCCAACATGTCAAAATCAGATTGCAACAAAATCCCTAATTTTTCTCTAATTGCCGAAACGACCCCCAAATTTGGAATGAGTTAAGAACCCTAATTTTATAATTTCATCAAATTGACCAATTTCACCAAATCCATTACTTTAATTCAAACTTTACAGCACCAAACAAGTCTCACCACCATGAAATAACTCAAGAAAAATTCTAGGTCCTTAATGTGTGGCTTAGAAACTCTATAATGGCAACATGATTATCAAATAATCAAAAGAGAGCCATTGAAACCATTTCAAGCTCACTTTATAACCATACATGCATACATCTTTCTTCCAAGTTCATAATCAATTAAAACATAAATTATAAGTAAAGAGACAACATCAAACCAATACAAGATGAAGCTAAACATGTTAGAAACATTTTCTATGTTGAAAGCTTTAAAGAAAAACTTACAAAAACATGATTTTTCCAAGCTTTCTTCTTTAGCCTCCAAGCTTTTTTCTCTCAGCTCTATTATATTTATTTTGTAACTTATGAACTCCTTAAACCCTAAAAGTGAAACAAAACAATATATACCTCACAATTTAAGCCTTGGCCGAATTTTGAGCATATATAAAATATCTAGATATTTTTATTTCATTTAAAGCTTACATTATCAACTTGTTAATTTGATCATTACAACTTTAATGAAAATTCAACAAGTTAACAAAAGCAACTCAAGGCATCTCCTAAAATATCAAAACTTAAGATATTTATATTTTTAATTAATTTAAATATTTAACAATTAAATAATTAAATAATTATTTAAATACAAATATTTTAAATATATGTATAATATTTACTTTAAATATCCAAATACATATATTTTATGATATATGTCAAATATCACAATTTGATATTTAATTAATGTGTATTTAACATAATCTATTATTAAGTACAAATACACAATAATTAGGAAATGACTATTAGGCCCATTCGCAAGTATTTTTCGTCTAACCTTTAAACGACTTATAAATAATCAGTATTATTCATAAAAGTTGCCTTAGTGCTCTACGAGTTTATTTCATTAGTGAGACTTTCTAGATTCAGACATATCCGTCACGAAATCCAATTTTGTGTCTGTAGACAACAGGACCTGGGCGACGGCTGTTCTAGGCTCGCGACCTAGTTGGGAAGTACGAAATAACATGGAGTCGCCACCCGGTGTGAACCGGGACAAAGATTTAAGGCCGCACTCACCCCTCGCAAGGGAAGACCTCAAACCGTTGGGTTCGGAATGGTCCCTTACTTATGTCACTTGTGATGATATAATTTGTGCCATTAATCAACCGAATCTACTCAATAATCATGCTCAAGGGTACTTAGATCTAACATGCTTTCATCCAAATAACTCCACGCAATGTAACATAACGAGCATATTGAATCATTAAATCGACATGTATAAATCATTACCCAAACACATCATAAACTAAGAACATGCATAATGAACAACCTAAACATGCTTTAACAAATAAATAACAAACTAAATTAAACCATGCTTTAAATAATAAACAAATAACCTACGAACTACAACATGCTCACACACAAGTTTGGATAAGACGAAATACGTGTCTCTTAAGTGGTACATGGCGTTGTATCCCGAGTACAAACCGCACTACCGTCCATTCGGATTCGGCTACAGAATTTACGTCCGGGTTTCCATCCTATATACCACAAAAGGGAACACATATTCCGCTCATCCAACAATCACATCATGCCTCAAACGAATCTCATGCGATAATATTTAAAATAAATGAAAGATAATAAATAAAAGGGTGCCCTCAGGTCTAACCTCTTTTGTCGTCTCACGAAAGGGAGTTACACGGCCGTTGGAAGGGTGGATGATCCGCAACTCTTTCGGTTCACTAACTCAACTTTTTCCTTCGCTGTTTCGCTATTCAAGCTGCTGTTTTCACTCTGTTTCGCTGCTGTTTCCGCGCTGTTTTGCTGCTGGTTTATGCAGACTTAGAGGGCTGAAATATGGGCTGTTTGGAGGCTAATAGGGGCTGCGGTTTTAGAAGGTTTTAAGGCTAAGGACTGGGCAGTTTGTTGTGCAGTTTCGGGGTGCAGTTTTGGGCAGTTTTCGGTGGTTAATAGGGGCAGTTTTCAGAGGGTGTTATGTGGTAGTTTCGTGTGAATGTGTTGGCCTTTTGTGGGCAGTGTTTGAGGCTGTGTCAAAAGGGAATTGTGGCGTGCTGGGCAGAGGGCGTGCTGGGAAGCTACGTGCTGGGCAGAGGGCGTTAATGGTTGTGTGCAGTTGGCGTGGGGTCGTGGCCTGTTACTGTCAGTGTAGTGCGTAAATGGGCTGGTGCGTGTGAGTTTGTTCGAGTGGCGAAGGGCTGTGTGAATCAGGGTGCATTAACGATGTGGGAGAGTGGTGCATCGCTCATGGCTGCTTATTGGTTAGTTCACGTATTGGGCTGTTGGTTGGTGGCCAGTATTGATGCGTGAGGGTGCAAGTGTAGGTTTGATGAACATGAAATATGCGTTGAGTGTTGAAGGTTGAAGCGACCGTCTGGTGTGAGGGTTGTCTTTTCTTTGTGAATGTTGTTTATTTGTGGCTTATGGGTTACATGTTTTTGCGTTCATTCTCAAGAGGCAGGGGGCGTGTTGTGGCTTATGAGCTGGGGACTTTCGTTTGGTTAAGGGACGTTAGAATTTAGGGTTTTAGGGTCTGCGTTGAAGGGTGAGGTGTCTGCGTGAAGATGAGGCTTGAGGGTTTTGCCGAGTGTCTAGTGTTGGCTGTTTTGTGATGGGAGAGATTTGGCGTGAGGCAGTGGGTGATGCCGTGAGTGTGTATTGTTTAGCCGTGAGCAGAGAGAGACGAAGGTTGAAAGTCTTAAGAGTTTTCTCGTTTAGGGGCTTATCTGTGCATCTGTTACGGTTCAATGGGGGGTGTGTTCTTGTGGTTCCTTCTCGGTAATGAGTGAGGAAGGTGTTGTTATCGGCAGTGCGTGGCGGGGCTGCGTAGGTTCAGGTTAGGGTTTCTGTGAAGCGTCCAGGGAGAGGAGAGAAGGGCTGTTGATTTGGTCTGTATGGAGAGTGAGAGACCGATAGTTGAGAGAGGGAAGGAGTGAGGGTCTGCCTGTTGAAGGGAGGCAGTTTGGCTTTATTTGTAGTTCACGGCTATGGAGTGGTTTAGGGTTTACTGGTTTGTTTAGTTACTGAGGGGCTGCCGAGGGTGGTGAGAGCATGAGGTTGAAGATGAGTCTTAGGGTTTCTGATTTTTGGGGGCTCAGACCGAGGGAGAGCCAAGCCAGAGGCTAGATTAGGGTTTGTGTTATATTTATATTGAGAGGGTATGGGGATTAGGGTTTCTGCATGTTTTTTATTTAGGAAATAAATCAATTAAAATTATGTGTATTTGATTGGAATATTTTAGGCAATAATATCTTTATTTTTGGTGATTGATTTGTTTAATTAGATGAGTGATTTATTAAATTAGGAATTAAATTGGTTTTAGTTTAATTTAATTTCAATTTAGTTATTTAATTTAATTTTAATTATTTTTAATTCAATTTAATTTGTGAGATGTGTTTTAAATGTTTTACTTATTTAATTTGTGAGATGTGATTTAATGGGTTTGGTGTGTTTTAAAATAGAGGTCTAACAAACGAACCCGAAGCGAAACAAGGAGTTAAATCCGACCAAAATATCAATTTCCAACTTTACCCTTCCGACGTCCGTTTCCCGCGGCTTTCACAATCAAAGAGGTAGTGTCTCCATACGAGACTCATCATCGGGACTTATATGTAAAAATGCAGTGCCTACAGTGTCCATAATTTATCCACCTGTAAATTATAACGACCACAAATAAACTAGCTGAATCATACAGGTCGAGGTCATTGCATACGTATAATCCCTCCGTCACAGGTATTCAGATTATCCCATAGATATAGATATAAACATCAAATCTCTATAGGTATAATCTTGTCGACGTATATATTACCAATCTCTAAATAACACTCGGAACTTACTTCCGAAGTATACTGTGGCCATAGATTTAACAAATTGCTAATCACATTTGGACTACCTATGCTCTGTACACAAAACTGACGGATCCTATCTTGATACACATAAGATATCCTGAGGATTGATCCACACCCAACGAACAGGCGGAGGTCTGATGCAAATAGATTGGTGACGTGACTGCCATCTAAGTACGGAGGATGTCTCATACATCCATAGTGGTATCTCAAGTCAAAGGACCACTATGCTATTCAACCCGAGAAGATTCTTATTAACGTTGGTGTACCATCCATTAACAATCTTCGGTGAGCCGTCCAGTGTTTATCCATTATAAACACCTACACGTCTATATGAGTCTCCCAAGACTCATGGTTCATTGGGATAAACCATCGGACCAAGTCTCGATATACGACATGTACTGGTCTCAACAGATTTGACTAACCGACCATTGTTAGTACATCTTGACCAGAAACTTTATTTGATAATATATTTCTAGCAGTGACACTTCCCAATGTCAATTACAAACTAATTTGTAACTGCGTACTACATTATATATTATCGGGTCTTTGTCTAATATGTATATATCACTAAATCAGATTTAGTTTCAATCTAATAGTAATTAGATCGAATACGTATATAAAAACAAGAGGTGTAACCACTAAGAAAGTAATATTATGGAAAAAAATGGATGTTCGTATTCATGAATCAGACATAAATACGGTCCGGATTGGCGCTCTGAGCACCAACCCCAACATATGCGTCTCAAGAGTTGATTCCTTACTCTGCCATCACTGATGAATTGAATTTTTAACTTCACGATTTTATCAAACTTTATTCCGTGATAACCTCATTTTCACTGGTTTGCTTTACCTTAAGTGCTCCGTCTGTGTTTTTCCCTGCAAAAAAATAAATAAATAAATAAAAAACTCTACAACATGTGTACAAAAAATTCAAAAATAAAAATTTAATTGAAAATAAATTTTTTTGCATGGGTTGCCTCTCTGCTAGCGCTAAATTTTTCGTCTTCAGCAAGACGTGTCTAAAGTCCATCCATCAAGAAGGTTTCAGCGTGGTTTTGGATATCCGATTAAAGACAATCTCATGTGCGTTGCTTTTGAAGGGTCTCTTCCAACAGTAAAGTGACAAAAAGAATTTTGTTTCATTCAGTGCTTATGCCACCTTTTTAAACTTCATCGCTCCAGTGGTTCCTGAAAAGAAAGAAAGAAAATCAGGAGGTCTCGTATGGTGCTTGACTTTAAATGGTTGTTCCATTCTGTCAAGCTTCTGGGCGGTGTCTTTGATTTGTACTCCCCAATACAGTGATGTTTCTCCTGAATGCATGAGATCTTCAATATGGTCAGACATTTGCTCCTCCAATTGTTTTGCTTCTTGCTCCATCATTTCTTCACAGATGTACTTCAATATTTCATTTTTCAGTTCTTCATCTGTCATCTGTGAAATGCATGCTCCATTAGTGTCATCCTGAGGATGTAAAGATGTGTCTGATTGTAGGCCTTTATCCTCTGTGGTTGGTATGAACGGCTCAGGTAGCTCTTCTTCAAATATTTGTGCAATGTATGCTCCAAGATCTTCATTTTGACGATGCAGAGTTTCATCCTCGCTTGTAGTTGGTACATACAGCTCCGCTACTTGTTCCTCCTCAGAGTCCTATGAATAATCAAGATCAAATTGAGATTCTGCCTGTTCGGGCTCCTGAATTGATACCTCAGATTCGTGATATTGCTCAGCCTCTTCCTCTGTTAAAGTTTCATCATGAAATCTTTGGTGCTCGAAGGCTTCGTCAGTGTCATCTGAAAATATTTTGGGAGGTATGTAGCTCTGGTTTTCTATTAATTATCTCGTTTGATCTATCATTCTTTGTATAGATGACGAGTTACTCTGAAACATTTCATCCATTGCATCCCATTTTTCGTCTTGTTTATTGATCCAATCTTTAAGCATGTCAATCACCCTTTCATCCTCTGATGGTTCTGGTTCTTGATGAAGATCATAGGTTGATGGTGGATAAGATGGAAAATATGGTTCAGTGAAATATGTTGGTTCATCATACCATGAAGGATTCTGATAGTTCTGCCACCCTGAATTGTAGTTATATTCGCAATGATTGCTAGGGTGGTTACCATCATATATCTCACATTTGATTATTGTGTTCTAGTATGGTTTAACAAATGTTGTGTGGAATGGCTCAGACATCCATGGATAGTTATTGATCTGGATAACAGGCCTCATAAAATCAGATTGTTGCTCCCTAATTTGGGGTGTATCTTCATCTCGTAAAGCTCGTAATTCTTTTATCGCCAAATAGAGGTCCATTTCAACCACCTGAAAATAAAAGGAAAAAATAAAATAATAGATAAAAATAAAGAAAAATTATATACAAGTAAATTAGATAGCTTCAAAATTAATAACGCAAGAAAAATAAGTCCCCGGCAACGACACCAAAAACTTGATCAGTGAAATCACACACATAACGCAAGCGCACGTATCGCTCAAGTAGTATAAAAATATCGATCCCACGAGAACTTAATTTCTATTGTTGTTATTAATTATTGATTCTATTAATTTACATATATCTAATTAAATGGAGAATATAATGATTGCTTGATTGGTTGGTTGAATGTTGATTTGCTAAATAAATAAATAAATAAAAACACAAAAGAAAATACTAAAGAAAATAAACAAAAGAGACAAATATTTAGGGATGTGATTCCACACAACATTATTCTAATGGTGGATTGATTCTCTTATATATGTGTAATAAATCAGTCTGCTAACCTGGAATACAAAAATATGCAAAAGTCTTTTTCGATAATCAGATGCAAAAACCCATAATAACCCAATTAATCATATGTCTATGTTAACCAAGTAACCTGAATTCATTAAGTTCAAGTTCCAATTGTGGCTACCCCGTCGGACAGGTATATGTCTATCCTGAAAGGAAATCTACCTAAGGGTCACCATGCCTTAAGGTGAGATCGTGAGCTATTGAATCTAAGGCTGAAACTTAAAAGTTACCACATCAATCTTAATGGTGATCAAGCAATAAGAAACATTAAGCTTAAGATTCAATAAACAAACTAAATCATTAAACGTAATATAATTAAATCAATTATTAATCATGTTATTATTGTGCTTCATCATTTCCTTAGAATAAAAATAAAATGTTGGGGGTTATGAGATCTACCTTTACTATTTCTAATTTAGAAATCTCCCTTATTATAATATATAAATTTGCTTGATATTACCAACCGACCATAAATGCGGTATCCAATTAAGTCAAGTTAAAATCAATTTAATTAAGTCCAACCGACCATAAAGGCGGTATCCAATTAAGTCAGTATCCAATTAAGTCAGGTTTTAAGATAATTTATATATTATAATTTAAGGGATATTAATCTAAATTATAATAATAAAAGCTTCACCCTTCCCACAACAGAAAATTAACTACTAAACATAAAAGAAATAAAAAGTAAATAAACTACTACTATTAGAAATAAAAATACATAATTTAAATTACAAAAACTTAAACAAACAAAATACAGTCCTTAATCCTCTATTAAGAAGCTCATGAAAGTATGAATTATTGGCCCGGTGTCATGATGACATCATGATGATGCAAGTGCTGACGTGGCACTGATGTGGCAATGATGAGTTACGCGGCCCGTTGGGATGATGACACATGTCCAGCGTATAATAGCAGGTTTGCTGTGATGTTGATATGTGGCCGACGCATGTTAGAAAGTGTGTATGATAGCAATATTTTTCTGATGTTGACACGTGGCCGGCGCATATTAGCAGTCGCGACGCATAAGGTTTGCGCTTCACGACGTGTAAATGATGATTTTGCCCTTTTTGTCCGTTTTTTGCTGTTTTAGCCCAAAGTTGAATCCATACATTCCCAAATCTTTATTTATCTGTAAAATAACATAAAACACATCAAAACATTCATAAAACACGAGAAATCTTATAAAATATTAGGTTAAGGGGCGGGAAATAATGATATATTTTCCGCTCATCACACCTCCAAACCTAACAACAAAATAAAATAAACAACTTTAAAAATAAAATTAATCTGAGCCACTTTCGTAGGGATCACGGTTGCTTTTAGCGTATGCAACAAGCCTTTAAACCCCTAGGTGTCCCTAGTGGACGAGTTGTAGTCTCATGAGGGCTTACATTGACGATACCCATAAACGTCAATCTAATGCACACAAAAGCAAAAAATCAAAAGAAAAGAAAGAAATAAAATAAAAGAAAATAATAGCTATATATACAATGTCCTCAGAGAATGTCTAGCAACAAAGTTAAATGAACCTTAAAAATGCATGCTACAACTAAAATCTTTTCCTTTGAACAAAATATCTAAATCAGACTCTGAGTGTGTGTGTGTGTGGAATAGCTCTGTAAACTGCTTCGATTCTAAGTTATTAACTATGTGAGTTTGTCTCAATTCTCAGTAGTTAATTGGTCAAACCAACCCGACTATCTAAAATTATTCTGTCTACTACAATATGCGCAAAGTGAGGTATGTTTTTTTCTAATATCTTTAATCTATGTAGCGAGTTTTAGGCCAGTGACTCCAAAACCAGTTGGCTTTAGAGAATTATGTGTTAAAATACCCATACGGACTTAATTACTCGGATCTCAAATATTAAAGTTCTACCGTTTGACGCGAATAGTCACTGCTTACTGAGGCAAGACGCCCGGTTACTAAGTAAGAACTTTTATTTATTCTATCTCTTTTTATCATTCCTTACATTATGGGTGTTCATAGGGTCGGGTTTAAGAATTTTAAAATTCAATTTCGGGTCAATTTTGACCCGACCCGAAATGTCAGGTCGGGTCACGGGTTTTGGTTAGAAAACTTAGGTCTGACTCGACCCGATCCGATGTAAATAATATAATAATTTTCAATTTTAAAGGATTCCAGGTTCGAATCCTAACTTCATCAATTTTCGAAATTTTAATTTATTAAACAAAATGTAGATGGTGAGATTCGAACTCAAGATCAGTTAGATATTAATCAATTACTTTGCCATCTCAGCCACTCACATGCCTTGTTAAATTTGTATCAATAAAATATATATGTTATATTTACTAAATTTTTATGGTGACCCGACCCTCAGTTTTTTGACCCGACTCGTTCTGACCTGACTCGTGCGGGTCATGTACTCAATTTTTGGGTTTCGGGTCGACTTACCCGACCCGATCGGGTCATTAAAAAATCAAAAAAACCCGACCCGACCCCGACCCGTGAACACCCCATACCTCACATCATAAATAACTGCAGACAGAAAATGATATTTAGGCAAACGGTCATTCATTAACCACCGATTATTTCAACTAGTCACTTTGTTAATTCATTATTATCTAACTGCTACAAAACTATTTTTTAAGTGTACATGAGTCTGATAGGTTCAAAGTATATGATAAAAGTGAAATTAACATTTATCTTTTCCTAGAACTTTTTACTAAGACAAACAATCTCATCATTAGACAATATATTTTTTCATTTTTTTAATTTATAAATTGATTTTCAAGTTTTTTATATATAAAGCATGCATACAAAATAAAATACACAAAACATGCAAGACACAAGACATGCAGGACGGAGAAAACAAATAAACAATTAAGTGATGCAATGATGGGTGTTTAAAAAGGAAGTCAAAGCGGTCATACTGCTATAGAAACAAAGTGGGGCTATGAGGTCAATCACAATCGTCTTCACTTATATAAATGTTGGGGAAGTTGTGGAACCAATGGGTCGAATCGATGCTCGACACAGCAGAAGTGGGTCTAACCCATGGATATCAAATACGAGTCCGTAGGAAAAAATCGGGACCGAATCGGAATCCGAAAACTTCAGAAATGAGAAAATTAAGTTTCAGCGCACAAGCTTGGGAGTCGCAACGCCCAATTTGAGAATGCTCAGCGTCGTAACCTACAATTATGAGAGTCGCGATGCCCGTAACTCTAAGAGGTGAGTGTCACAACACTGGAGATCGGAATCGTGACGTTGTCCTATATAAAATATTGATAGTGAGCAAATGTGTCTTGAATCAAATCCAAAACACTTACAATTTTCACCAAACACTTCAATACACCTAAAATTTAATCCAGAACCAACCCCACCCTCCCAACCCTCGCTAAACAATAGCAGCAAAGAATGACCTCAAAGATCGTCCCAATGATGTTCCTCAAAACAAGTAAATTTGTGATATATTACAATAACCTATAAGATAGGATAAAAAACCTTTAAGAGATACTACCTCTCGGATAAGAAGACAGAGGCATAGAGCACAAAAGTTTTAGAAATAGAATAAGAGCGGGAGAGAAGAGGAAAATAACTTAAAGTAAAAGATTTAAAAAGAGGAACTGTCTAGATAAGCAATGACATGAATACATGAGTAATAGTGTTAGACACGACAAGAATGAATAAATAAAATTTTCATTTAGATTTTGAAGGAAAAATGGGGTATCAACATGGTGCATTGTGGGATTCATAGAAGTAAGCCTTTAAGCATTAGCATGAAACCGAAGCTCTAGTAAATATAGAGTTAGAAGAAAGGTAACGAGTATATCCCACATGTCTTCCTTCGCAGTGAATCGTTACATATGATGCTTGGATGAATTAAAATTGACTTATTAAGGTATAACATAAGACGGCCAAAGAAACGGAATATATGATATTGTTGAGACCAGGGCAACACTTGATGGAACAAGACTTAGGAATAAGTGAAAAGTGGAATAACCAGACAAGGAAAACAGGTCAGTGTGAAAGATAATTGACCAGACTTATACTAGCGACGAATTTGAAGGTATGAAAAGAGTATGAATAATAACCAGAACCAAGTCGCTAGTGTCGATGTTAATGGTAAAGATTAATATCTTGGAGTTAATATCGGAAAACTCTGATGATAAACTTAGAGCATGCAGAGAGCTTGATCATAAACTATAAGGTCCTAAGTCCCACAAATAGGTAGAGATAAAAGAACTTAGAGGACGGATCCCGTAAGTAGTTGGAAGTTATCAAAGAGGAAATAGACAGCTAAGTAGTTAAGTTAAGAGAATGAATGTGAAGATCAAGTAGAGCATTTGGAATGAAAGATGTATTAAGTATGATCATTTTTACTAGCGACAAGGATTATCCTTGTATATATTTATTTCAGAGCTATGGTAGAATGTGAACAAACCTAACTATAGGAAACATAATTATCTTTAAAGACATGAAGACATCAGCTATGAAGGAACTGAAGATACACTCAATAAGGTCATTAAAGGAGCCATATTACAAAAAAAGTGAAGAACTCGAGGTATACCTAAAGTCTGCATGCGCTGTAGTACAAAGTACAATAGTAATACATTAAGCGTGAAGAGTAACAGAAGCCCCAAATGATATTTAAGAATTAATATTATCATGGCAAGAGATATAAGAGGTGAAGATAAATGATTATAATGAGATGAGTGATCTTCTAGGAAATCTAAAGAGGTATTAAACCCTTAAAGGAAAGAAGGAGTAAAGTAAAATACAGTCATTAAGTGTCAGACAGAAAAACGTGATTCACTTGGGCACCAGTTTGAGAATAATTAAGTTCAGATCATAAGAGATTGAGTACTTCTAATACACCATTGGGACATCATGTAGTGTGAAATAAGAGATAGATAAAATTTTATGAAGGATAACTTCCATGAAAGATGAAACCTCTACAAATAGGCTAAATATATAACACGAACTCCCAAAGATTAAGCTTTAGCTTTAAGGATTGTTTAGAGTGTACCAGAACTAGAGAATCCTAGAAGCCTTAGTAATAAGTTCTTGAACAAAAGAGCATAAGGAAGTTAAGAAAGATAAGAAGAGACTCAATTGTCCTCAACCCAAGGCGAACCTTAGAAGTCCAACATAAGAAGGGATTTGAGGACGAATCCTATTTAAGTGGGAGAATTTATAACACCCCGATAATCCCGACAAAATAATAAGTTATTGATGACATAATATATGATGTAAATCATGTTCAAGTATGTACGTGCTCATGAAATAACTTTTTGGACATTCGATAAATTCCTCGCAGTTCCGATATGGAATTCATTCCAAGATTTAAATTTGGACAATCCATGGTATTTGAGTCATAACCTTTTCATACGAACTCTGATTTTTATGAACTTTATATTTTCGGAAAGCTAAGACCGAGACCTAAAACATCTACGTTGAACGGTTTTCCAAATTCGAAACAAAAACATGTAAAAAAATATATATATATAAAAAATTTGGATGAATAGTACTCGAGGACTCTGATTTTTTTCATTTAATCATTAAATATTTAGCCCCCTAGTATATAAAGGGATCACTATTAAAACATCCCTAATATTTTGAGAAAGAGAGAAACCGTGAGAGAGAATAAGAAAGAAGAAAAGAAGGTAGAAATGTAGAAATGAGAGGGGGAATAGCTTGTAAGTTTCTTTCTCATTTTGTCAACCAATTCTTGGTAAAACCAATTATGAAACAAGTGTAAGGAGGAAAAGGCAAGCCTAAAAAGAGCCCTCTTAAAGTAGAAAATTATTCAAGTTAAGTTAAGAAGAGACTTAATCCAAATTTGTGATGTTATTATTTTGATATTTTGATGATTAATGGGTATTGTTAGATAGTGATTGATGTTGTTTATGTGATTGTGGTATTAAGAAAATAAGGACTATAAGATTATGAAATCCTAGACATCGGATTAAATTGAAGTCTATGGAATTGGATTTGGCACTTGATGATATTAGAATAAATGGAATATGTTTGGGGTTGATAATATGGTATGAGAGTGTATTAAGTTAAGTTGAGTTTTAGGGTGATAGTGTGGTGATTGTCTTAGACTTTATCCTTGAAGAATTGCTGGCGGGCCCTGAAATTGGGCTAATGTTGTGACGTCCAACACCCAGCATCGCGACGCATAACAATCAGAGACTCTATCTTGAATATGATTGCAGGAGCGTCGTGACGCTCCACAACCTATGTCACAACGTGTAACGAGCAGAGGCTTTATGCCTCAGGTTTGATCAGATGGGCATCGCGACGTGAAACAGAACATACTCTCTGCCTGACTCGGCTTGTATAGGTGTCACAACGTGCCAGTCCCGGTGTTTACGCCCAAAAAGTAATTACGGTTATCGCAGTATAGTTGAGGTGTCGATTCCTCAGAGAGATGGTTACAATGAACTAATTTACTTAAACAAAACGTTAGCAATAACTTAAGTAAAGAGATGGATTGAATTGGTGATGTAAAGTAAATATTAGAAATACTTAAGAGTTATAGTAGAGAAAAGCAGCAAAGCTTCGGGAATCCCTCTTGTATCAAATCTCTATATTCAGTAGTTGATTCCTTCTATTACTCAATTGAAGGTTTCACATCCCAAACCAATAATCGGAAGATATTTCAATCAAAAACATATTAAATTCTAAGGTAATCGATGAATTATTTTCTCTATGTTAACAACACATAATGTTATCGTTATGACCTATCTAACGTCGACAATATACCCTCAGGCAATACTGTAGTAGAAGATCAACTCATAAAACAACATTACCAGTCACAACTGGGTTCCCCAATCACATATAGAAGAAGCATGGCTATTCCTATATGCAAATTGGTAAAACACAATCTCTGGATTATAAATCAAAAGATAATAAAGAATAACAGACATCAATTATATTAAATGTTGAAGAGTATTCATGAATCAAAAACATAAATATAAGAACTTAATTACAAGAGTTCATCCCTAGCTTTGCCTAGGAGATTAGTTCTCCATATAGAAGAGAGACATAGCCTTGATAGATCGGAGGAGCATTCTATCTAGCATGAAGCTTCCTCGTTCTTCTCTCTCACATATGAAACTTCAAATCTTTGTTGCATGTTTTCTCTTTGTTTTTCTTTTTCCTTAGGGTTTGGACGAACTTGGATTTATATAGAGAAGTCTCGGAGTCCTTATGCACATAAAACACGACTAAATTAAGTTTGTGGGGTCTTCCGGGGTGCCGCGTCACTGGCAAGTGGCGCTGCGACACCCAACTTGCTGGAAAACGTATGGGAAGACATGCTGAGGTAGCATCGCGATGCTAGAAGGTGGGCGTCGCGACACCGATTGACTTTTCTGGTTTTGTGTTTTCTTCGTTTCAGCTCTTCCCGCATACTTCCTATGCGTCCGTAAGGTCCCAAAACAAGTACAATTGCTCTAATCTTCATGTTCAATTGCTCCATAGTAATAAAACATAAAATAAATTATAATTGAGATCAAATAAATGATAATCAAGCCGAATTACGATGTTCAAAGTACATTTTCATGTACTTATCACCTGGTGTGGCGACGAGATACATAAAAAATTTCATATCATTTCAGTTTCAATCAAATGTTAAAGACAACCCTAAGAGTTTCTTATTGAGGTATATACACAAAATATGATAAGTCGCTAGCATAATACGCCATGTGGTGTTGATGAACTAGTGGAATTGAGAAGTTTAGTCTAATTTCGAAATATGTTTCATACCTTATATTCTAATTGAGTTTCTCGATTATAGATCATCATATAAACCATAATATTCTTCGACGAAGCGAAGTAGTATCAGCCAGATCCTAAAATCTGTGAGTAGACTCTTTTCTAAACTTGTGTTACTTATATGTTTTTAAGATGAAACTTACTTTTCCGCTTTTAGGGCGTTAGCGAAGTTTATTTCAGATGTTTTATGAATAAAAATGTTTTGAGCAATGCTTTTAAAAAATGACGATTTATAAAGCATAATTTTGTGATTTTGGAGGCATGGGGGAAAAACCCACCTTATATGTAACTTGACTCAGATAAAGAATTGTCGGTTGCTGGAATTGACGGACATGACATGTGCACATGTAGAGCAGAACTATGGGGACGGTGATGCGTAACGCTCCTAGATACTATGTTTCGGGGATATAGGGATGTCGATACGTAATGCCCCTGGACCTTAGATTCAGGGACATGACAATGGCATGCATTAGGGGACGATAATATATAACGCCCCAAGACCACTAGTTTAGGCGTATGGGGGGAGGGGCGATGATATGTAGACAACAGAACCTGGGCGACGCTGTTCTAGGCTCGCGGCCTAGTTGGGAGTACGAAATAACATGGAGTCGCCACCCGGTGTGAACCGGGACAAAGATTTAAGGCCGCACTCACCCCTCGCAAGGGAAGACCTCAAACCGTTGGGTTCGGAATGGTCCCTTACTTATGTCACTTGTGATGGTATAATTTGTGCAATGAATCAACCAAGTCTACTCAATAATCATGCTCAAGGGTACTTAGATCTAACATGCTTCCATCCAAATAACTCCACGCAATGTAACACAACGAGCATATTGAACCATTAAATCAACATGTATAAATCATTATCCAAATACATCATAAACTAATAACATGCATAAGGAACAACCTAAATATGCTTTAACAAATAAATAACAAACTAAATTAAACCATGCTTTAAATAATAAACGAATAACCTAAAGACTATAACATGCTCAAATACAAATTTGGATTAGACGAGATACGTGTATCTTAAGTGGTACGTGGCATTGTATCCCGAGTGCATACCATACTACCGTCCATTCAGAATCGGCTATGGAATTTACGTCCGGGTTTCCATCCGATATACCACAAAAGGGAACACATATCCCACTCATCCAACAATCACATCATGCCTCAAACGACTCTCATGCGATAATATTCAAATTAAATAAAATAAATGAAAGATAATGAATAAAAGGGTGCCCTCAGGTCTAACCTCTTTTGTCGTTCCTCGAAAGCGCGTTACACGGCCGTCGGAAGGATTGATACTCCACAAATTTTCTGGTTCACTAATCCAACGATTTTTCCTCGCTGTTTCGCTGTTCGGGCTGCTGTTTTCACTCCGTTTTGCTGCGGTTTTTAGGCCACTGTTTTTGTTTGTTTAAGGGACTGTTTTGGGGGTTTTTGGAGGGTTAAGGGCTGCGGTTTTTGGACTGTTTTAAGGCAGTTTTTGGTACAGTTTTGGGACAGTTTCTGGGCTGATTTTTAGAGGCTATTTATGCGGAAAACTGGGCAGTGCAGTGAGGGTGATTTACGGCAGTTTTTGGTGTGTGCAGGGGACGCAAAAACCGTGCAGTGAGGGCTGTGATTGTATGCAATGAGGCGGTGAAGGGTTTATTGAAGGCAGTGAGTGGGAGGCTTACGTGATGATGGCTGCTTTGATTGAGAGGTCTTAGCGTGAGTGGAGGGCAGATGGCTTTACGTGAAGGAGGGTTGAATAGGTAATGGGCGTGAGTGTTGCTTCCTTAGCGATGTGGGACGTGAGAGAGTGAGAAGGTTGTGTATCTAGGTTTGTTTGTTGAGTGTGTGAGTGGTTTGCAAGGTGGCAATGTGACGTTTATTTGCTGTGTGTGCGCTGACTTTTGTGGGTTTGTTGTAAGTGGCGTCTGGGCTTGAGTGAATGGCGTGTGGAGGCTAGCAGTTTGGGTGAAGGCTAAACGTGGATGTGTGTTGAGCGAACTCATGCGTGAAGCTGTGATTGGCGTGGGGCTATGTTGAAGGGGCTTATGCTGCTGTTGTGGTGCGGCGATTGAAGTCGTTTGAGAGTTGGCTGAGGGTTATTTTCTTGTGTGAATTATGTGTATGAGCCGGCCAGCCAGGGTTTGGTAAGGGGGTGAATGGTTCTTTTTATAGGCCAAGGGATGAGGTTTATCTTTTTTGAAAAGGAATAGGATTTGTGTATTAATTGGGGATATCTTTTAATTTAGTATGTGATAAGGAAATCTTTTAATTTGGGGAAGTGATTTATGTATTTTAGGAAATGGATTTAATTTAATTTAATTTAGGAATGTGTTTTATTTAAATTAGGAATTTAATTTAATTTAATTTCAAGTTCAATTTAATTGGTGAATGTGATTTAATTTAATTTAAGTTTAATTTTAATTGGTTTTAATTATTTAATTTGTGAGATGTGTTTTAAATATTTTAATTATTTAATTTGTGAGATGTGTTTTAATGGGTTTGGTGTGTTTTAAAACAGAGGTCCAACAAGCGAACCCGAAGCGAAACAAGCGAGTTAAATATGACAAGATGATAATTTCCAACTTTACCTTTCCAACGTCTGTTTCCCGCGGCTTTCACAACTAAAGAGGTAGTGTCTCCATACGAGACTCATCATCGGGCTGATATGCAAAAATGCAATGCCTACAGTCGCCCCCACTTTGATGGGACTTGTGCAGTGTGTGACAATGACAATTCCTATCAAAGTACGTGCAATGCATTTTTACTTACCTGGCTCGCCAGCTGTCACCTGGTCTGCCTGCTGCTTTGAACTGAGTTGATATGGTGGCGAGGTGCCTCGACCCCTAGGCTTTGTTCCCGAACCACCGAATGTGAACTGTGCTGATGATACAGTGGGCCCTCGACCCTGGGACACATCCCGGAACTGCAACTGATGTGTGGGCCCTCGACCCTGGGACACATCCTGAAAGTGACGATGAATGAATTCTTGGCTTGCCAGCTGCCACCTGACTTGCCTGCTGTTTTGAACTGAATTGATATGATGGCGAGGTGCCTCGAACTCTGGGCTTTCTTCCCGAATCACCGAATGTGAACTGTGATGATGATGCAGTGGGCCCTCGACCCTGAGACGCATCCCGAAACTGCTAATGACAACGGGGGCACCTCGACCCTCGAACTGATGATGTAATGGGTACGCATCTCGACCCTGGGCACGCATCTCGGCCCGGAACTACAACCGACAACGGGGGCACGCATCTCGGCCCTGGGTACGCATCTCGACCCAATACCGCTGACAAGAGGGACATCGCCCTGAATATGATGTAGTGGGTACGCATCTCGACCCTGGGCACGCATCTCGGCCCGGAACTATAACCGACAACGGGGGCACGCATCTCGGCCCTGGGTACGCATCTCGACCCATACCGCTGACAAGAGGGACCTCGCCCTGAATATGATGTAGTGGGTACGCATCTCGACCCTAGGCACGCATCTCGGCCCGGAACTACAACCGACAACGGGGGCACGCATCTCGGCCCTGGGTACGCATCTCGACCCAATACCGCTGACAAGAGGGACCTCGCCCTGAATATGATGTAGTGGGTACGCATCTCAACCCTGGGCACGCATCTCGGCCCGGAACTACAACCGACAACGGGGGCACGCATCTCGGCCATAGGTACGCATCTCGACCCAATACCGCTGACAAGAGGGACCTCGCCCTGAATATGATATAGTGGGTACGCATCTCGACCTTGGGCACACATCTCGGCCCGGAACTACAACCGACAACGGGGGCACGCATCTCGGCCCTGGGTACGCATCTCGACCCAATACCGCTGACAAGAGGGACCTCGCCCTGAATATGATGTAGTGGGTACGGATCTCGACCCAATACCACTGACAATATGGACCTCGCCCTCAAACTGATGATCTAGTTGTGCTAACCCGTACCTAGGATGTCGCAGATATGATGATGGTCCATTTCCGAACCGTGCTCCATTTTTGGAGTGCCATTTTCTGCATGCTAAACCCCATTTCCGAGGCATCGTTGATGTGATGATGGTCCATTTCCGAACCGTGCTCCATTTCCGGAGTGCCATTTCCGGCCTATTAAACCCCATTTCCGAGGCGTCGCTGATGTGATGATGGTCCGTTTTCGAACCGTGCTCCATTTTCGAAGTGCTATTTTCGGCGTGCCATTCTCGGCGTGCTCATTCTCGAGCTGTCCATTCCCGGACTAAATCTCCATTCTCGGAGTGCCATTCCCGGCGTGCCATTCTCGGCGTGCTCATTCTCGAGCTGTCCATTCCGGACTATATCTCCATTCTCGGAGTGCCATTCCCGGCGTGCCATTCTCGGCGTGCTCATTCTCGAGCTGTCCATTCCCGGACTATATCTTCATTCTTGGAGTGCCATTCTCGGCAGAACTGATCTGATGTCTTCATACTCGGAGTGTCGTACCTGGCTGATCTGATATCTCCATACCTGGAGTGCCGTACCTGGCAAAACTGATCTTGATGTCTCCATACCCGGAGTGCCATACCCGGCAAAACTAATGCTGATGTCTCCATACCCGGAGTGCCATACCCGGCAAAACTGATGCTGATAATGATGTGGGCCTCGCCCCCAGAGTGCCATACTCGCAAGACTGATCTGAACTAATGTGGGCCTCGCCCCTAGAGTGCCATACCCGGCAAAACTAATATTAAACCAATGTGGGCCTCGCCCCCAGAATGCCATACCCGGCAAGATTGATACTGATGCTAATATTGGCCTCGCCCCAGACTGATGCTGATGTCTGATGTGGGCCTCGACCCTGGGACTCATTCCCGAAACTGCTGACAATGTGGGCCTCGACCCTGGGATTCATTCCTGGATTCATTCCAAATTCTGACGATGTGGGCCTCGGCCTTGTGAATCATTCCCTGGATTCACTCCAAAACTCTAGCGATGTGGGATTCGTTCCCCTGGGATTTATTCCCGAAACTCTGACGATGTGGGCCTCGACTCTGGGATTCATTCCCCAAACTGCTGATAAGGTGGGCCTCGACCCTGGGATCCATTCCCGGATTCATTCCAAATTCTGACGACGTGGGCCTAAACTGCTGACAAAGTGGGCCTCGACCCTGAGTTGATACTGATGTGGGCCTCGCCCCAAACTGATACTAATGTCAGCCTCGCCCCCAGACTGAAACTGATGTGGGCCTTGCCCCAAAACTGATACTGATGTGGGCCTCAACTCAAACTGATACTGATGTGGGTCTCGCCCCCAGACCGAAACTGATGTGGGCCTTGCCCCAAAACTGATACTGACGTGGGCCTCGCCCCAAACTGATGTGGGCCTCGCCCCCAGACTGATATTGATGTGGGCCTCGCCTCAAAACTGATACTGATGTGGGCCTCAACCCTGGGACTCATCCCCAAAACTACTACTCATATGTTGCTGATTCTGGTTGGCTTGTCTTTGCCGCTTTCTTTTTTTCTTCTTTGAAACCTGTGAATAAAAAACGAAACAAACACAAAAAGAATGCAAAATATGTTACGTGTATGCATGCATGCATGAATGAATTTCATATTCCATTGGGTTAGGTCTTCCGCCAGTTCTCCAGGTGATTGCCCAATCTTCTCTCTGGTCTCATGACTCAATATCTTGTTATGTCCCTGATTCACGATGTGGTAGACTGGTCGCCCCCAGTCTTGGTTTAGCTTTCTGCTCTCCGCTGTTTTCACTTGGTCAAGATGAACCACATGGTGGGGCCTTCTATATCATCATACTATGCTACGAAATAGTCTCAATAGTTATACATATCATTGTCCTCAAAGAATGCCTAGTAATGAAACCAGAGAACCTTCAAAACATTCGATGCAACTCAAATCCAAGTCTTTGAACAAATGATCTATGCCAGACTCAAAGTGTGTGTGTGCAAATGTCCTTTCACCGCTTAATCCTTAGGTAAGCTAACTCGATGATTTCGTTTCAAAAATCGGGATCGATGGGTCAAACCAACCTAGATATCTCAATTATGCCTGCAGTTGCTTTTTTTGTGCTCAATGTGGTATAGTTTTCTTTCTCTCTTTCTTTCGTCTCTTTCTTTTCTTTCTTTTCTTTTTGAACTTTTTTTTTTTCATTTTTTTTTCAACACACCTACCCTTTAAGGTAGCATTTCTCCTTATGGTGGTCCTAATACTCGCCCATGGGTAGCTTCACGCTTATCGGTTATAGGTGGTTCAATTCTTTTCTTTAGAGACTTTTCTTTCATTTTCAACCATACCACACATCATAACATAAGCAAATCAAGATAGACATCTAAGAAAACGGTCATTCACCGACCTACAATTTCTTCGACTAGTCACTTTGCTAACTACTCAGGTTTTCACTGCTAAGAACCATAATCAAGTGCTTACGAGTCTAACATAAATCAATTACTCAAAGCATCAGATAAAAGCACGTCAAGGGTTTATCGTTTCTAAGGTTTCACCCTAAAGCAATCAATTTTATCATCGGACTTATGCCTAATTATTAGGACTAAGAACACAAACAATTTTTTTTTCTTTTTTTCTTTTTTTTTTTCTTCTTTTTTTCTTTTTTTTTTTTGAAGGCCCCATCAATGGTCTTTCTATCTTTACCGTAAATTTCTCTGTTTCTCGGTTTCCTTTTCCCCAATATCCATGCTTGTTAAACTTTTCTTCGAAAAGTCTTATTTTTCCTAACCCAACGGATATCTATGATGGCTTTTAAGACACAGAGGATTAACATGATGCATGTATGCATGAGATGCGTGCGATGTATGAGATTTAATATGCATGTGGTTATCAAAAGCATAAATGGTGGCCCCAATAGGTCATACAACTATGGTTCACATGTGGGTTTACGGGAGTGTGGACAAAGGCTCTCGTTTGACGAAGGATTACCCACAACTAGGACTCCCCACTCAATGGTTCAAGCGACCAAGTGAGTGCACCTTTTTATACCTTACAGTACGTGCCAACGAGTTACGGTGTGAGACTAACTGTCGAATGGATTTCCCGTTGTAGATTCCCCAGAGGGAGGGTGGAGCGAGGCTCTCTTAAGTACCCAAGCCCCTTAGGCTCTTATCGCTTGGTGTCAGGAATAAACAATGAGTCCTCCAAACTAGTATGTCACAACGAGCTACAAGTAATGATTTATCTAGGTGCCTTCACAGCTTTTCCCCGAAGGGTAGTGAGTGAAGGAAGACACCCAACCATCACTTAGCTTCAACATAGCCTTTGATTAACCCCCTCAACCCATTATAGAAATGGTCAACTAATGCACATATTATACACATCACAAGACATGATTTCGAGGCCGATTCTCTAAATCCCCAGTGGAGTCGCCAAACTGTAGACAACAGAACCTGGGTGACGCTGTTCTAGGCTCGCGGCCTAGTTGGGAGTACGAAATAACATGGAGTCGCCACCCGGTGTGAACCGGGACAAAGATTTAAGGCCGCACTCACCCCTCGCAAGGGAAGACCTCAAACCGTTGGGTTCGGAATGGTCCCTTACTTATGTCACTTGTGATGGTATAATTTGTGCAATGAATCAACCAAGTCTACTCAATAATCATGCTCAAGGGTACTTAGATCTAACATGCTTCCATCCAAATAACTCCACGCAATGTAACACAACGAGCATATTGAACCATTAAATCAACATGTATAAATCATTATCCAAATACATCATAAACTAATAACATGCATAAGGAACAACCTAAATATGCTTTAACAAATAAATAACAAACTAAATTAAACCATGCTTTAAATAATAAACGAATAACCTAAAGACTATAACATGCTCAAATACAAATTTGGATTAGACGAGATACGTGTATCTTAAGTGGTACGTGGCATTGTATCCCGAGTGCATACCATACTACCGTCCATTCAGAATCGGCTATGGAATTTACGTCCGGGTTTCCATCCGATATACCACAAAAGGGAACACATATCCCACTCATCCAACAATCACATCATGCCTCAAACGACTCTCATGCGATAATATTCAAATTAAATAAAATAAATGAAAGATAATGAATAAAAGGGTGCCCTCAGGTCTAACCTCTTTTGTCGTTCCTCGAAAGCGCGTTACACGGCCGTCGGAAGGATTGATACTCCACAAATTTTCTGGTTCACTAATCCAACGATTTTTCCTCGCTGTTTCGCTGTTCGGGCTGCTGTTTTCACTCCGTTTTGCTGCGGTTTTTAGGCCACTGTTTTTGTTTGTTTAAGGGACTGTTTTGTGGGTTTGTTGTAAGTGGCGTCTGGGCTTGAGTGAATGGCGTATGGAGGCTAGCAGTTTGGGTGAAGGCTAAACGTGGATGTGTGTTGAGCGAACTCATGCGTGAAGCTGTGATTGGCGTGAGGCTGTGTTGAAGGGGCTTATGCTGCTGTTGTGGTGCGGCGATTGAAGTCGTTTGAGAGTTGGCTGAGGGTTATTTTCTTGTGTGAATTATGTGTATGAGCCGGCCAGCCAGGGTTTGGTAAGGGGGTGAATGGTTCTTTTTATAGGCCAATGGATGAGGTTTATCTTTTTTGAAAAGGAATATGATTTGTGTATTAATTGGGGATATCTTTTAATTTAGTATGTGATAAGGAAATCTTTTAATTTGGGGAAGTGATTTATGTATTTTAGGAAATGGATTTAATTTAATTTAGGAATGTGTTTTATTTAAATTAGGAATTTAATTTAATTTAATTTCAAGTTCAATTTAATTGGTGAATGTGATTTAATTTAATTTAAGTTTAATTTTAATTGGTTTTAATTATTTAATTTGTGAGATGTGTTTTAAATATTTTAATTATTTAATTTGTGAGATGTGTTTTAATGGGTTTGGTGTGTTTTAAAACAGAGGTCCAACAAGCGAACCCGAAGCGAAACAAGCGAGTTAAATATGACAAGATGCTAATTTCCAACTTTACCCTTCCAACGTCCGTTTCCCGCGGCTTTCACAACTAAAGAGGTAGTGTCTCCATACGAGACTCATCATCGGGCTGATATGCAAAAATGCAATGCCTACAGATATGTAATGCCCTTATGCGTCAGGTTTTTCACAGATACTCAGAGACATGGTTTTCAGAATGGTGATTTTATAAAAGACCTTTCATAATAAATAATTTTATAATAAATTCAGATTTTTACAGAAATAAGGGTTTCTAGAAAGTTTCACAGAAAAAGATTGCATTTTCAGAAAAGAAAGAGTTTTCAGAAAAGACAGCTTTATTGAAAAGTTTCATTTTGAGAACAATGGATTTCATAAGTATTTCAGTTTTCCGTTTAAAATTATCCACTCACTAAGTCGTTTAAATGATCTAACCCCCCACTCATAGTTTCTCTTTTTTACAATAATACCTGGAGGACGAGCTCGAGATGATGGATACTGATGGCAGTCACTGTTGGGATGTATGCCCTATAGCTACATGTGATGTAAACGGTTTTATATGTTTTGAAATAAAACGATGCATTATTCATTTATCAAAGTGTTTGTTTAATTTTCGCATATTATAAATTATCTTGAATACCCTAGATTACTTATGCACCTCCAGACTTAGTGTATGAGTGTCATGCACAAGAGAATTTAAGTATGAAGTTAGTAATCTTAAATAGTCCATAGAGAGCAAACAAAGCGGGTACTTTGTTTGTGGTTTATCTATAGCTGCGGTCCATTCTATATTTGTATGGCGACCTTGATTCGGGATCGTCCATATAGAGACATGAGAATGAATGCACCTTGTATGATGTGATCATATAGGACTGTACACAGATGAAAATGACATTCTTATAATATCCGTTAAACAAAGAAAGTCATTTCGATTTACTAGATGGTCATATATGGATTGATCTTAATCCTGAGTGTACTACGAACTTCTGCATGACAGACTATGTCTTTTGATTTACAAATGTGAGGTTGGTGTAGCAGTCCCGACCAATAGCTACGTACTTTGGGGGCATGGTCTATTCTGTAGCTGTGAACGTTTTACATAGATATGGAGTTCACTCCTTCTTGCGAGAAGTAGAAGATTATCTCTCTTAAGGGTTGATTCGGTACTTGAACGGTTTGAGCGCTCAAGTTTTTCTATTGCGAATAGAAAGATTAAAATTCATAATCGTTATGAATAAATCATTCATTAGAGAATCAATGGTACTTAAGGTAAAAATAATTAGAGGGGTATAACATACATTATGACCCGACCCTAATTACGAGATACTCGTGAAAGGTCAATTCATATGTAACGACTATATCGATGGACATCGACTTGGTTCGGCTTAATATATCATCTGCGGCAATGAGAGTGCAACTTCAGGTTTTTAGTGGAATAACACAGAGTTAATAATTTAGGATATTTAATTAAGAGCTTAATTAATATTTCGAGATTATTGGAGCTCAGAACCGTAGGTCCATTTGGTCCCCGTACTAACTCAATTTACTATAGCGGATTTATCATAATTGGATAGTCCAATTGTATACTCACAAAGGTATAAATATTATTAATATGATTAATAATATTATTTTTGTCACAATTGAAACATTATATTAAAAGTTAATATATGCTTTTATTAAATATATGATATTTAAATAAATGTATTAAATTATATAAGATATAATTTAATGGAAGGTCAAATTAGGAATTCCAAATTTGTTTAATGTAAGGTTAAATTAGGATTTCCAATTTTTGGGTTTTGGAAACATTTGGCATTATTTTGGAAGTTAAATCTTTTAATAAGGTATTAACTTTTTATTTTTGTAACATATATTGCTTTTATTGGAAGTTAATACATTTGTTACAAAATTAAAGAAAATTGCATGCCTTGGCCGATTATTGCTAGTTGGAGAATATGAAGGGTTTGTTTGTTTTGGAAACAAATAACCCTAGGTATAATAATGGTTTTATTTTTTCTTTTTGCCTAAGGCTCTCATTCTAACCATAGCCACCATTCTTCTTCTTCTCTAATTCTCTCAAAAGTTGAGAAAAACAAAAGCAAAGGAAAAAGAAGAAAAATAAAAATATACAAGTGTGTGAATCTCTAAAACATTTATGGATTGATTTTGTGAGTCTTCCGACACAAGCTTCTGTTGGTAACGAGTTATAGTTCGGAAGACTTTGTGGTGTCGAACAAATCTTCATCTTTATCTTATTCTTGTGGTTCACAGCAGTTGGCATAGTTTTTGCTCAGTGCCGCCCCTTCGCTTGGTGAAACAGAACCCGGTTTGGTTTCGTTTTAATCCAGAATTTTGGGGAATGTTTTGTGACGTTTTGGGGCTGTGTTGGAGCTGTTTTCAAGTGAAAAATCAGAACCAAATCACTGCCTAAGCCCACGCTTTTTAGGGCTGATTCTGCAGTGCATATCGGGTGGTAAAACAGTCGGGTTTTGAGCTGCTATTCGGGGCTGAAATTTTATAAAAACAGAAGCAAAATTTCATTGTTGCTGCTGGTTTCATTCGGCTAAAGGAGTGGAAGGGCATAAAAAATTTTCAAGTCCGATCCGTGTGCCTAAGACGATTCCGCTGCGCTAGGAAAACATTTCCTACAGTCACTAGGGGTGTTGAGTACACCAGGTCAAGTTAGAGATATAGTTTAGTCAGAGTCAGAGTAAAGTCATACACCAGATGTATGTATAGTAAAGTTTGTATAGGTAAGAGTTATAAGTGTCCATGTCAAGAGTATAAGTGTAATGATATTGAGCATTGAGTTATGAGCATTGAGATGCATTTTATGTTATTGAGTGGGGCGATGGTCCCTATGCATGAATATATGATTGAGATGAGAATAATATTATTAATCATTGTCAGAGGCTCATGGGGTTAGGACTGCTTATTCCCTACCGGTAGCACCTCCTGGAGGGGGATGTTATATTTCAGAACTATACAAGTCGAAGTCATCACATATGTTTAACAATCCATCCGTCGTAGGCTATCCTAGTTGTGCTTATGAAATATACATTACACCGTCAAGTTTCTGAGGCGCACATATCATGTCGACATGTCCATGATTTTTTAAAACTAATCAGAACACCATTTCTGATATATGCGATCCACCCTAGGTGATTGGCTTTGTCCAAAGTCTTAAGAATCGTGACTTACTCACATGGATACCTAAACCCATTATGGTTTACATACGGGTTGATGGATCATATCTAGATATGCACTTGATTAACGAGTGCATCGATCCACACCCAACGAACATCTAACGATCAAATCATGAAAGGTCTCTGACATATATGACATCAAAGTGTGGAGGATCACACACAAAATCAATGTTATCATATAGTAAAATGATCACATATGCTACTCGACTTGAAGAGATTCCTATTAACGGTGGTGTGTACTTCCAACTATTATGAATCACCCGAGTCATTCATATTCGCTCTAACAATGTTGAAATGATAATGTAGTTATTTTATTAATACATAATAAAATATAATGTACAATACATTATTCAGATTGACGCTTCAAGCACTAACTCCAAAACTACCTTAACCTAAACACAATCCGCATATCTCTCTTTACTCCTAAGTTTTTATTACCTTCTCCAATTCACAATCTCCCGGAAAGGTAATATATTTTTAAAATATTTTTCTTTTATAATGATTTGTTTGTTTACAAAGAAATCATTATTCTAATGGTTTTTTCCTCGAGATAATGTAATTTTAAATTAATTTTCCATTAATTTTTTATAGGTTGATTTTTTTTTTTTTTAGTTTATTTATCGTCTGAGTTGAATTTTAGTATGTATGTTATCAATCATGATTTTACAACAAATGGTTTACACCTTGGTGTGGATTAGTATCTTGAATTTTAGTATGTATGAATTTTAAAATATTATTATTATTATTATTATTATTATTATTATTTTATTTTTATTTTTTTCCCCTTCATCAAAGCATAAAAGTTAAAAAATAATACGATAAAAATATAAACATTAATTTAAAATAAAAATAAATAAATTATTCAAGGCATGCCTCGTAATATGTACTTCTTGCACCAATATATTGGCTTCTCTCTCTTTTTTTTTTTTTTCTTTTTTTTTTTTTTTAATTGATTGACTTGACCTAAATATAAATTTGGACAGACCAATAACAAGAATAGTGGATAGAAACAAGTTAGCTATATATATATATATATATATATTTGAAATAGTTGAAAATCATACCGTCAAATCACCCATTCTGTACTTAAACGGAGAAGGTAAAATCCCCGATTGTCCAAGATTTTCATAAGAAACGTACTCTCTGGATTCAAATTCAGGACCTTAAGATTAGATTTTGAACCCTATACCACAAGCCACGTCCCAGAACCTCAAAATCAGACTTTTATAATTAAAAAAAATCCATATTTATATTAAAAAAAATTGACAAACCTCATAATTTTAATAATTTTTTTTCTTCAAAAAACTACTTAATTTTATAATTTTTTTGTAACTCTTTTGTCACTGTATTTCCCAAAAAGAAATGACACCACCCTTCATCTTCATGCTCACTATAGTCTATAGGCATTACACAAACATAAAGTACATAAAAAAAATTCAACACATTTGACACATTTCAATTTAGACCCATCACATGATAACACAAACATGTGATAAAAATCCTTTTTTTTTATTTTTTTATTTTTTTATTTTTTTATATATATTTTATAATTTATTCTTTCTTCTTCTTTCTCTTTCAAACTTATAAAAATCAATATATAGTTCAGGCAAAGGAAAAAAAACCCTTTATATATAGTTTGGTATATGAAAGCCTCGAGTGAAGAACGATTAGATCGGTTCTGTTTGTTTGATCGTATCTGGGGATCGATCTGTTAGTATGTTTTTTATTTTTATTTTCCTGAGTTTGTTTTGTTGTGATTGCAGTTTTAAATCCTTTTGGTTGATGATTTTTTACTTCTAATTTTTTTTGTTCATGTTGTTGTTTGATGATCGGATTAGACATTTGTTGTTATTACTGATGAATCAATCTGATATGGGTTGCATTTTTTTTTTCTAAAAAAAAGATTCTGTGTTTTTAGGGATTTTTACTTTTACTTTTTTGTTTGTTTGGTTTTGAACCTCATTGATTGTTTTGTTGACTGCTTGTTTATATTTTATTTTTTTTATTGTAGTTTGTGTATCTGTTTATTTATCAACATATGATTGTGTGTATGCAATTATATATGTTTGTATATTTGTAGTTATGTTTAAAGTTTTCATTTTGTGGATAAATTGATATTTCGCAAATTGAATGTGTAAATGCATGGATTATTGTAGGGTTGGCGAATGAGCTGGATTTTGATAGCCGGAACATATTTTAAGTACTTTTATTTAAGTTTTTGTCTGAAAAAATACATTAAGTGCATCAACTCAAAGTTTAATAAATTGAGTTTTTCCAATATTTTGAAAATATTAACAAATAGCACTTGAATTTAATGATGAGCAGCTTTTCAAAGTCCAGCGTATTTCCCAACCCTACATTATTGTATACTTTTAGCTGCATTCGCTTTGTAACTACTGGTTTTTGTCAAAAACGAAATTTTTTGAAGTATATGTAATGTGTTAAATATGTGTGCTTTCTCATCGTTACTGCCTTTTGATCATGCAAATTTGATATACTATAGCAACCGAGTGAATCTTATGAACATTTTTATTCCCCTTTTTTTGAAACTTCATGCACTGACCGTGTCAGTTCTACATAGTGATGAAATAGGTTGAATCATGAATGATGTGATTATTGGCACGAGGGTGTGTTGGAAGTTTGATTTAAATGATTTTCTATGAATGGTAATCGGTTTCGTGCCAATGACATGCTTTTATTATATGAAGTCATGATGAAACCTGTTTATCTGCGTTTGTATGTATAAAAAAACATCAACTTTTGTTTGTTTGTCAGTTTGGTTGTCTGTAATATATTCGGTTTTATATCATGAGATGATTTTTTCTTTGTTGATAAAAGTTTTATTACTTTGATTGCAGAGTATCCAAAGGGATATCAGAAACTAAGTATTATATGATTTGCATGGGGTGACAATGCCAGAGTTGAGAAGTGGAGCCCGCAAATCGAAACGCCTTGGTGATCTTTAGCCTCCTCCACAACCAGTTGATCAAGCAGAAAATTGGTTACTCCCTGCTCAAAACAGGTCTAGTAGAAGGAGAGTTGGTGGTGGTAGAGGAAGGGGTAATGCCGCAGCTGTAACCAAACCAGGAATACCCGGGAGACCGACTGCTGCTGGTAGAGGCCGCGGCATTAGGTTGATCAATTTAGATCCGGAACCTTGTGAGGTTCTTCCTGAGGCTGCTGCAGAACCTGTTTATAATCCGCTGGAGGTGGTGGCAGGGAAAGATATTGCAATGGAGGGTGGGAGTGCAGATAAATTAATGGGGGTTGAAGAAGAAGCAAGCGCAACTCCTGTTCCTGAGAGGGTATCGTGCATTTGCTTATTAGTCTTTTGGGGATTGTTCATATTTTGAGCAACTAATATGTTGTATTGATTGGTTCTCCCTATTTAGTAACTAACAAAGCCATTTTGACTTCAATTATGTCATTTAAATGTTTTTGGTTTTTAAAAAGCTAAATCTGTGATTTTATATTTGACTGTCTAGGCTGATGTGGAGTGTCTCTTTTGGATACCCGTATGATCATTTTTAAAATGACACTGAATTTGTCATGATTCATGCCACATTAGATGATGGCTGATTTCGAAATCACCTCCTTTGATGTGTCATATTTTCTAGTTGTTCACTCTTTGGAATCTCATGGTAGGGTTAATGGAGACATGTTTCTATTACTGGGTTCAGGTACAAGTGGGAAATTCTCCTGTATATAAGATCGAGAGAAAGTTAGGTAAGGGTGGTTTTGGCCAAGTTTATGTTGGTAGAAGGGTACAGGGCGGCAGTGATAGAACCGGACCTGACGCAATTGAGGTCTGACTGAATACTTATTGCCTATCCTACAGATTTAATATGCCAACACTTTCAAGTGTGATGCTTAACAATACTTTTCTTACAGGTTGCTTTGAAGTTTGAGCATCGGAATAGTAAAGGTTGCAATTATGGCCCTCCTTATGAGTGGCAAGTTTACAAGTACGTAGTCTCTTTAATGTCTGAATTTGTGTACTGAGTTTTATTTGTTTGAATGTTAAAATTTCTTGAATTTATTAGCTTATTTAACTTTTCTCCTTTTTTTTGGGAAATTGAAAGTACTCTGAATGGCTGTTATGGAATTCCTTGGGTACATTACAAGGGTCGTCTAGGAGATTTCTACATTCTGGTAAGGCTTTAAATGGGGCTCCTTACTAATACATTTCCATGTTTTCTTATCACCTGAAATAAACTCAATAAATGTTTCAGGTCATGGACATGCTTGGGCCTAGTCTTTGGGATGTTTGGAATTCATCAGGACAATCGTAAGAAATAGAACCTTGGGATTTCTCTCTCTGTACGCATTGTTCATGCGCAAAATGCATGGTTGCTTGTCAGTTTTTGGCCTATTTAATTTGATAGTATATGTGACAGGATGTCACCAAATATGGCGGCCTGCATTGCAGTGGAGGCAATATCAATTCTTGAAAAGCTTCACTTGAAGGGGTATGCTATTTGATATGCCATCCTTTCCCTTTTGTGCATTACATACTTCCTGCGGTTACCTCTTCTGACATAGTCACAACTAATCGTTCTTTACAACATTGTACTTTTCCGTAACTAGGTTTGTTCACGGAGATGTGAAGCCAGAGAATTTTTTACTTGGTCAGCCTGGAACAGCCGATGAGAAAAAGCTATATCTTATTGATCTTGGTCTGGGTATGTTGTTTTTCCTGAAGCTTTTCATCTATTTTGTTATATGTTTGCCCTGAAGTTAACCACGAGCAAATTACAGAGGTTGTATTTTAGATTTAAAGATTTCTCCAGTGGTTTTTCTTTTTGTGATGTGTTTAGCCAAGTGAACTAAACACTATTTTTCTTAAATTCAATATCTATGACATTTATGTCTCAGCATCTCGGTGGAAAGATGCATCATCTGGTCAACATGTTGAGTATGATCAACGGCCTGACGTGTTCAGGTGTGTAGATATTTTAGTTGTTTTCAGATTTTCCTATTCAAGCTAAATCTTTATTGTTTGAACTTTGAAATACCTCTACTGGCAGGGGAACAATAAGGTATGCAAGTGTTCATGCTCATTTAGGTCGAACTGGAAGTCGAAGGGATGATCTTGAGTCATTGGCATATACATTGATATTTCTTATAAAGGGGAGGTTACCATGGCAGGGGTATCATGTGAGTTTGTTTATTGCTTTATTTGTTAAGGTGAGCTTGATGTTTTTATTTGTCAATCCAAGTTTTCTAATGACCATTTTATTTGTTTTGATACACAGGGAGACAACAAAAGTTTTCTTGTTTCTAAGAAGAAGATGACCACTTCTCCAGAGTTGATGTGTTGCTTTTGCCCTGCCCCATTCAAACAGTTTCTTGAAGCTGTTACGAATATGAAATTTGATGAGGAGCCCAATTATGCCAAGCTCATATCTTTTTTTGATAGTCTAATTGAACCATGCACATCGTTAAGACCAATCCGAATTGATGGAGCTCTCAAGGTGGCTGTGATTCTTCAAACCAACCCTAAGTTATTTAGAATTCTATGGCTTGTTAACCTTTTTTCTTTTGCCTTAATAGGTTGGGCAAAAGCGTGGAGGATTGTTAATAAATTTGGAAGAGGATGAGCAACCAAAGAAAAAAGTTCGATTAGGTAGTCCTGCTACCCAGTGGATTTCAGTTTACAATGCACGTCGTCCCATGAAGCAGAGGTAAATCACATTATCTTGTTTAATTTGGCATGTAGCTTTCTACTTCTGCTTGTATCATGGGTTCTCTCACAATTTATCTTTTCCTTATCTTGGTTTGAGGAGCATTATAAGTTTTTATGTTTAATTGAGATGTTCACAATATTTGCAAGTGACCAAGCTTTTTCAATAAAAAATATCCCTTCATAACTTTTGATTGGATGAATTTGCGAGCAGTGTTTTACATTCATTTTGTGCCCAAGATGTTAAAGCTCTTGCTGCTTTGAAATTTTTTTGTGCTCAGGCTCAATTCAAAAGTGATGCAATAATTAGAGAGGTTATCAATCTTAAGTGTTACATGGTTTTTTATTTCCATTTAAAATGTTCTTAAGTAATTTTTCAATCACTTATTTCTGCTCCTGAAGGGGGTTGAGTCCAGAAGAAAACTGAAACATATTACCATCATATGAAATTCTCCAGAAGAAAACTGAAACATATTACCATTTATGACATTCAGCATGAATTTCATATTATCGGCTATAGTCATCCAGGCACGTATGGAGCAATATTTCATGAATTGATCAATGATTTAATTTAGTGAATACATAAAAGGAAATTGATATGTTGTTTGATAATGGAATTTAAAACCTGAATGTTAATATGGTATCCAAATTGGTCCATTATTTTTAATAATTAAATCATACTTCTTTCTTCTTCCAATAGTTTTTTTATTCTTCTTTTTTGAAATGATATTTTCATCTTGTGGCAGAAATTTTTAAGGTACAGTAAATTTTATGTTGTTTCTTTTCACCTATCTAATTATTTTGTTTCTGCCATTCTAATTTTCTGGTTCAAAGACCAATATTTGGATTCAGTGGGTAATTCAGGGGTTTAAATCTTCAGTTGTAACAGCAACAGTATATAATGTCTCAAGTTGTATGGTGCTCCATTTTTTTCTTTTTTAATACAAAAAGACATTGCGGGTCTTTTATCGACTGTGGAAATTTTCATTTAGGTGTAAAATGTTTTTATCTTTTAAAATTAATTTTATTAAGATAATTTACAAACTCTTTGACTTGAGAAAGAGCCCGGGTCCTCCAAGGTCAATAGTTCGTATATGCATTACATGGGAGTGACATCACCTTGGGAAATAAATTTGGAGCTGGGAAGAAATAACCTACAACTAATTATATGACCTCTGTACACAAATTCGAAGTCATCTTGCTTTCTTGCCTTAGTTGCTGTCAGATACATCAAGTATTACATGCACATGGAGTGTTCTGCATAGCTTTTAATAAACCTTCTTTTTGGACTTGTAGATATCACTACAATGTCGCAGATGCAAGGCTGCATCAGCATGTAGACAAAGGTAATGAAGATGGATTATATATAAGTTGTATAGCCTCTTCAGCGAATCTCTGGGCTTTAATCATGGATGCGGGAACGGGTTTCACTGACCAGGTTTATGAATTGTCAGCCATCTTTCTGCACAAGGTTGCTATTCAAAACTATTAATTTTCTATATTGTTTTGCGAGGCCTATATTTTTGGCTTGAAATATTAATATTGTCTCCCTGTATTGTTGTTTTGAATTGTTATCAGCATTGGATTATGGAGCAATGGGAAAAAAATTATTATATTAGCTCGATAGCTGGTTCAGCTAATGGGAGTTCTTTGGTTGTTATGTCCAAAGGTTTGCAACTGTATACATTTAACTATACACAATTTGTGATGTGCATATTTTCAAATTTTAATTCCGTGGTTCCTATATTTCACCTCTCATCTATAATTTCTTTTTAAACTATACAAGGAAACTAGAGAAAAGTCTTTCTAGAAGCTGGCACTCTAATGAATAATGATTACCAAGATGTGTATATTGGAATCGATCATTTGAAACTATTGTAAGTTAGCCTTGAAAAACTGGAAAAATCTATACGTAGTTTGTGCATGCTAGGTGAAGGTAAATTTTATATTCTTTAAGGGGTTTGGATAGAGATCCTCAACTCTATGATTCAATAGTACTGCAACTGACGAAATTATAGATTATACGCTAGGTTGTAAATGATAGACTTATGAAAAGGCACCATGATATTTAGTTAGATTTCGTTAGATGTAAATGGTAGAGTTGTGAAAGTTTCATTTCTAGGCATGCCCTTTGTTTCAAAGCACTAATATTTTACCCACTTCCCATACTACCATTTTCAGATCTGTGATCATTTTCAGATTTTAATTCCAAAAGGATACAAACATGTAGACAGTCAAATTAGGTTCATAGTAATTTAAGCTATTATTTATTCATATGCATATGTGATTCTTTTATTTCGATATTGGATAAAAGTTGAAATTACTACTCCCACTGTGATTACTATTTCGCTAAGCTAATATTTGGTGAGATTAAATTATGGAGATGGATTATTTGGCCTTTTATGGGTTATTTGGCTAGAAAGGAACAAAATAAGGATTCTAGAGAGAAAGGCGTCAATTCTCTTTGGGATAGAGCTCAGTTCCTGGCATCTCTTTGGTCCTCGGTCTCAAAGAAATTTCAAGAAACCTCATTTCATACTTATGAATGAGGAAGGAGTTTTAGGTCGATTTTGTCATTTGAGAATGTTTTTACCTTTGTTTAGTTGTCGAGTTTTCACCCCCGATATGTTCTCTTAGTTTTAACTTCTTGATGTGTTTTTGGGGCTAGTGGACAACTGAATGTTGATCGTGAAAGTTTTGTAATTTTCAGGAACTCCCTACACCCAACAATCCTACAAAGTGAGTGAATCATTTCCTTTTAAGTGGATAAATAAGAAGTGGAAAGAAGGTTTTCATGTCACGTCCATGACAACTGCTGGAAATCGCTGGGGTGTGGTGATGTCCAGGAACTCCGGATATTCTAAACAGGTATTACTTGTTGATTTATATCCTATTTTTTTTCTGTATTTAGCTATGGCTAAATAGCCGACTTCCCTCCGTTGCTCAAGTTTTCTGTCACCCCAAGGCTAAATAGCTGACTTCCCACTTTTATTTTGTTTGCTAATACAAGGTGGTGGAGCTGGATTTTTTGTACCCGAGTGACGGAATACATCGGCGATGGGAGAATGGTTATAGGATAACATCCATGGCTGCTACTGCTGATCAAGCAGCCTTCATTCTTAGCGTCCCAAGGCGTAAAGTGGTGGATGAAACGCAAGAAACTCTGCGTACCTCTGCCTTCCCAAGCACCCATGTAAAGGTAACTAACTACGTTCAGTTTTTTCTTCAAGCATACTGGGTTAAGTGTAAATATTCTTTTAAGCTGCTCATTGTGTCGAGAAAAATATATGGCCATATTCAAACTTGCATTTTCCTGACTTCCCCTCGGATATTATTTATTGTTTAAATTTTCCTGGATCTTTGGTTTCTTTCTCGACTTCCACAATTGTCTTTGGGCTCCTTAAATGCCACAACATTTTTAATAGAGAAAATAAATGGTAGTATTGTTACGTCATTTATGTATTGTTTCTCTCTTCCTAAAAAGTAAATGCTCATATACTTAATATTTTCCTTTTTCAGGAAAAATGGTCCAAAAATCTCTACATTGCATCGATTTGTTATGGGCGGACGGTTTGCTAGTTTCGGGGGCATTCTATTACTTCCCCAGAAATGGAAGTTCAAAAATTTGAAAGCTGAGAGGGTATTTTCATTTCAGAATGGGTGGGTTAGCTTTCTGCTGCAGGAAGTTAAAAGAAAATCTAGGATTGTCTTATAGATTCCTAATATTTTAATGTAAAAAGGAAAACAAAAGGATAAAAGAAAAAAAAAAGTCCATAGAATTGACAGTTGAAAAGCACATGTCCTGAACCAGCATGAGCTAGTGGGGGCATATCTGTTTGTTTGAAATTATACATATGCAATAGTTACCTGGTGGCTATTGAAAAGCCATTCAGAATTGTTGTTGTGCCTTGAAATCTTCTCAAATTTAGAAAAATAAGTAAATTGTAGTTAGTTTGCAGCTGTTGCTTTGCCTCATATTCTTTCAGATCAGATCATATGCACCCATTTGAGTCATAATTTTTGTGTTCATTTTTTTTTGTTGGTTTCAGTGTTGCCAGCAGTTAGTGACCCTTGGACCAACTGTGAATGTTGTTGTGTCACTTTATTGTTTGATATTATAAGTTTTGGGATGCCGATGACGGTCTGATCCAACTAGTCAGTTATTATCTTAAGCTCTAGTCTAAAAGGTCTCCAACTATCCCATCTATTAAACGCCTCTCCCGAACATGGGATATTACAAGACTACGGTTCTCTCAACTTTTAAAGAGCATCGTCTGGTTTCGAGTCTTGAGGAGGTAAGAGATTGATATATATTTGAGTTTGTCTTATCCCTACCTTTAAAAAAAAAAAAGGGAAAAAAAGATTTGTCGAATGGATTATAATCCTTCACTTAATACCTCTAATAACTTAACCATTGAAGCAGCTCAAGGGTGAACCTCTCAGAACTTTGAATTCTGAAAACATGGCAAACTTGACCTTGCAACACAACTCTTGATTTTCAGTATTTTGAATTGCACTTTTGATGCCCCCATGATGAAAGGCAGAGTTGCCGGAGTTCAAAAGTCTGGTACCTGAAGACTCATCAGATAATAGTTCTGCGGACGCCTTGCTTGAAGGCTTGGAAATAGGAATGGTAATTGAAATGTTCCGTCTTGACCTGTCTCGAATCTCGATCGGTTTTTTGAATCAGGACAAAAAATTATCCTAAATCCCTGCTTGAATGGTTCGAGAATCCATAGTTTTAAGTTAAAATTTGAAATTCAGAATGGAAAATCATCTTTAATCCCAATCGAAATTTTTATCCGGGACGAATTTCATCTCAAATCTTAATCAAGATTCAAAATTTTCTGCCAAACCCTACTTGAAAACATGGAATTCAAGTTCAGCTATTGGGGAGACCACACTTGTGCTCTCACTAAGCCAAAATGACTTCTCTGGCCAATTGCCTCAAAATCTAAGTAACCTGAGCCTGCTTCAACACCTTGACCTTCATGACAACAATCTTACTGGTGAGTTTCCAGCATTATTCTCTTATTTATCTTCTCTTCAATTCAAGTACTTAAATCTCCGAAACACTTTCCTCGAAGGACCAATCACCGACAGGCCGATCAAATCTTGTTAGTCTACATATCTTGGATCTCTCCAACCGTTACGAACTCATGGATAAAATTCATCATCAAAAAACCGAAAAACCGTCTTGTAAGGAGAGTTCAATGTGGGATAAATGGACCAAAAAAAAATTCCACAATCTGGCTTCACGTAGGCTAGTTTTTGCATTAGTCCATCTAGTCCCAGTCGAACAATGCAATATTGGTAGGGGTGACAATTTGGGTTATAATTCGTTTATTCGTTCTATTCGATTCGCTTTAAAACGAATACGGAGTTTAGAAGAATGAATTTATTTAATAAATGAGTCAATTCATTTTATCACCCCTAAATACCGGTGTCAACCCTAAATTCAAAAGTATGATATTGACTCTGATATCTCATCTCTAGGCAGTCTCCTAGGCCTGAAGTTACTTAACCTGTCTGACAATGAACTCCAGGGCAGCATTTCCTCAACTTTCCAGAATCTGGAGAGTTTAGAGATTCTGGATTTGTCACACAATAGCATTTTGGAAAAATCCCACTAACATTTGCCAAGTTTCAGCAATTGTGCTGAATTACTGAGAGCCCTGAAATGGAGAGGCTGGCTGATCCTGATATATATGCCAACATCAGTGGATTGACTAGTGTTAGGATCTCAAATCGCGGCTAGGTTAAATGGAACAATATAAATGATAATATAAGTCAATTGGCAGTTTGACACATTATCTTTACAAGCCGGATTTTAAGGATGAGTTCTATTCAATAGGTTTGTAACAATTTGGTTCGTGATCATTGTTGCAGATGGGCCGCTCTTAACATCAGTTGCGAAACGTGAAGGAATGTTAGGATTCCAAATTTCACATAGGTTAAATAGAATAAAATAAATAATCTCAAATTCCACATAAATTAAATAAAATAATATGAATGAGAATATAAATTTATCAGTAGTGGAGCACCCCTTATTTTCATGGAAAGCTACAGCTACCGGTTACCATGTTGAATTCATATAAGTCCTAAGGGGCATGATTTGGTGGTGTAGAGCTGAGGATCTCATCTTGAGATTTTGGAATCAAATCTAGAGAGTGCGTTTCTTGTAAGAGCTTATGACAGTCAGATATTTTCACTGTTCTGCTTAAGCCTGAAAGAGGTGGTTTGGCGGTTCTAAAGATTCCAAAAATAAATGTTAGAATTCATATAAGCAACTGCAGTTATATATGTGATTGGTTACTTTAATTCTGTAGATAAATTGAAATTAATCCTAAAAAAGGTTAAATAATAAACTAACTTTCTAAGATGACCAAATTATTATGAAAATAGTACTATTTTTCAATGCCACATTATTCTTAATATATAATTAATTGAATAATTTACTTTCTTAATATATAATTAATTGAATAATTTACTTTAAAATTTCAATTCTATTTTTTTTAAAATAATATTAAAACACAAACTTATGCTGATGCAATTAAAATCCAAACGTCTGAAACGAAAAAAAAAGAGAAATTATTAAAAGTGGGCAAGTGATAATTTTTTTTTTTTGGGTCAAATTTGAGCAACCATTTTTTTTCTTCCAAAAAATGAGAAGGTCCATAAATTTAAACAAAAATACTCTTCATCATCTTTCATCTTCCTCAAAAATTAAGTTTTTTTTCCTCTCACTAAAATGGCAGCAAACTGCTACTATTTTCATGACAGTAACTACTAAAAAAAAATTTGTGACCGATTTTGCGACATTTGCTATGGATTTTGAGTCATTTGCGACCGGTGTCGCAAAAATTACAACTTACTAATATGATTGAAAAAAATTAGATGAAGAAGAATGGTGGCGGCCCAGAATGGGTGGTTTGGTGGCGGGGTTTCTATCGTTTCCAAAAAAAAAAAAAAAAAAAAAAGGGTATATTTACTCGTGCTCAAATGACGTGATATGGTGATGTATGATTCATGATTTCTACATTGAGATCTTATATTCGAATCCACGTAATGTATTTTTATAAGAACTTGTGATAGCGGGAGGTGTCACCTACTCTGCTTAAACACGAAATGAGTGATTTAGTGGTAGAGTTTCTAATAATTTTTTTTTAAAAAGCAAAAATTTCCATGCTCAAATTTGATTAAATTTTTTTTGAGATAGTTAAAAAATGATATATTTCAAAAAATAAAAAATAAATTAAAATCTAAATAATAAAAAATGGTATATAAAAAAAATATGGGGATATTATGGTCATTTAGCCACCAATAACTTTAACTTGCTTCAAAACCCTAAACTAAAACCCTAGGATAAAAAGCTTTCTGAAACAGACAGAATCGTTAATTAGTAGTAACACTTCCGATTGTCGTTACAAAAATCAACCAAAACCCAGATTTTTTTTTTTTATATAAAAATGAGACCTCCGAGAGGAAGAGGCGGATTCAGAGGAGGAAGAGACGGCGGCCGCGGAGGAAGGGGTGGCGGTCGTTTTGGTGGAGGTGGTCGTGGTGGCCGCGGTGGTTTTGGGTTCCGTGACGAAGGTCCTCCTGCCGAAGTTGTTGGTCTGAGTTTCTTTCTTCTTTCTTTTGCTGTATTTTCCTGTTTGGTTGCTGAGAAAATAGAGTGAAAATGATTGTATTTTTTTTTTTTATGCTTGTTTTGGGTGTTTGTGATATTGTGAATTTGCAAATGGAGTTTAAAAAAAAATGATGGGTTCATTAAACTGAAGTGCACAAAGTTATAAAAAACTTGATTTTTAGGGAATGATGTAAAAATATTTTGGTTTGCTTATAATGTAGCTTTGAATATTCTTGAATATTGTGTTTGATTATTTTGCTATAACTATTATTATTGTTATTTGTAGAGGTATCCTCTTTTCTTCATGCGTGTGAAGGTGATGCTGTGACAAAGCTCACCAATGAGAAAATACCATTCTTTAATGCTCCAATCTATCTGCAAAACAAGACCCAGATAGGAAAAGTTGATGAAATTTTTGGTCCCATTAACGAATCTGTGAGTACTCTTGTTGGTTTTCATGGTTGATAATTTGTTATACGATTTACTTTTGATTAAGTTTGATGTTGGTTTTTTTTCTACTCTTTTTTGCAGTATTTTTCTGTCAAAATGATGGAAGGCATTGTTGCTACTTCATATTCGCAGGGTGATAAGTTCTATATTGACCCAAGCAAGCTGTTGCCTCTTGCAAGATTTCTTCCGCAACCAAAGTAACTTTTCTGTCCCTGTCTATCAATTTTAAAAACAACGATTTGTTTTACTTAGTCGAATTAGGAGTTTACTATGTTGTTCAAGGTGTCCTGACTCCCATTGGCACTCAAGTTTCACTAGATATCAGGATGTTTTCCTAAGTGACTTTTATGAAACATCATGGTGGATTAGAGACGCCAGTAAGGATAGTCTGTTTGCATTGTTCTTCTCCATATGATTGTGTTTTGTAGGACTTGGTTGTTATTCCTGGGGAAGGTAGACTACCTCATTACTAGAGGATAATATTGACTTACCTGGGCAAAAAACATTTATCTCTCTGCCTAAAGATAGGAGTTAAACCTTATACAGGAATGTGCATAATCGGCGAGTGCTTTATTATTGACTGACTGAGATCCCGGTTAAATGTTAGCTTGCTTGTATTGGGAAAACAATGCAATCACCAATAGGGGTGGCAATTTGGGTTAGAAATCGTTTATTCGTTCGATTCGATTCGTTTTAAAGCGAATACGGATTTGGAAAAATGGATTTGTTTAATAAATGGGTCAATTTGATTCAATTCGTTTATTAAACGAATAGAATACAAATTTAAGCTCATTAATTCGTTTATGATTCTTTTTATTATTTTCTTTTCCTAGTTATTGTTATTTTTCCATTAAGATTCAAGAAATTATGACTAATTATCATAGAAAAAATAATATTGTCGATATTTGGTGAGGTTTTTTTAGTAAATATATAAATTACATATTTCATATATGTATATTTATGAAGAATTAATGTAAATAAATTATGGTAAATTATATTATTGAAAACTATCATGACTAAACAAATATTCGTATTCGATTCGTTTAATAAACGAATCGAATACGAATCCTGATATTAGGATTCGTTTAATAAATGAATCGAATACGAATCAATCACATTTTGATTCGATTCATTTAGGATTCGATACAAATTCGATTCGTTAATTCGTTTTGCCACCTCTAATCACCAAAGACTTGCCAGTGGTAGTGTCAGGCTTTTAGGCCACTTGGGAGCTCCACTTGCAAGTGCTGAAGTTTCATTTTGTGGTGCCTTCATAGACCAGAGTTAGTTCTTTCTTCCTTCTCTCTTGGGCCGAGAAATAGTTTTCTTGGTTACTTTATTGAAAAATATCTTGAAGAGAAGAGACACTTTTGTGCTTTATGTTTTGAATGAGCATTAAACTAGATACTCTAGAGGATTCCTCCCTTCTAATGGAAGAGGCTATGCCACACTGCATTTTTGGGAACGAATTAGGCAATTGAACCTTTTAATTAACCAATAACAGACCTTTGGATACTCGGGCACCAATTCAGTGGTGCAAGGCATTCCTAAGGAGTTTAGTTACTGCTTGACTGCCACCATTGCCTTTCCTGAGTCAGTTCGCTTGTGCTCAGTCAGGCAGTCTCCACTGGATTCCTGATTTGCTAATATTCTATATGGTCCTTGACTACTAAAGTTATGTTAATTTTTTTTATAACTCAAATAATGGTGGAATGCATTATTATTGCAGGGGACAGGCACAAGCCGGTGCAAGAGGCGGCCGTGGTGGAGGCGGCTTTAGGGGCAGAGGTGGTGGCCGTGGTCGTGGTGGAGGTGGCTTTAGGGGCAGAGGTGGACCTCCTAGAGGTGGTCGTGGCGGCTTTAGGGGCAGAGGAAGGTCATAGAACAAAGTGTGTAGTCCTACCAGTGATTTTTCTCTCTTTACCAATGAGTGCACTTTAAAATCTGATCTCTGATTTAAATACAGATTTCTGTTTTCTGTTTTACTAATCCTTGTTTCATGTTTATGGTATTATTATTATTATTATCTATCTCCCTGATGAACTAGGTCTAGATATGCAATGCCATTTGAATTTCATTTGGGTGATCTCTTAAACCACTTGTTGAAGAGGCTGGACATCTTTGTGCAGCTCAATCACAAAGGTCACCAAACCTTGGGCTAAACTTCATTCATTCTCGAATCTTTGGTTATTCTCGATCCTTTAGTTGGATTAAGAGTCTGTTTGATATAACTTTTCAAATAGAGCTTCTACAAGTAAAGTTTTTACTAATAAAATTTTTAGAAGTAGAGCTTTTGATAAAAAAAAAAAAATTTATGTGTTCGGTTGTGAATGAGAGTTTTTATAACAAATTATAATATTATTTTATTTGATAATTTTTTTTTTAAGTTGTGTTAGGAAAGTAATGAAATAATATTGTTAAATTAAATAAGAGTATTATAGACAATCATTAATTTGTCTACTTAAAATGTAATTAAATATCATAAAAAAATTTGAAAATAATTTTTGAGAGTAAAAAAGTTATTTTACCTTTATTAGAAGTTATATCAAATAGAGATCAACTCTTTTAGTAGAAATAAGTTAGGATAGATTCAAGTTTAAGGGGAATGAGAGGAGTGCAAACTTTGCGTAGGGGTGGGCAAAAAAACCGACCGAATCGGGAGTGTGGAGGGAGAGTATAGGTGGGGCTGATTAGATTTGCATTTGTCTTTCAAATGTAATTATAATAATAAACAAAAAAAAAAGAGTTTTTATAATGATAGTGTGAATAGCACAACTCTTCAACACTTGGCTTGACTCATTCAACCAAACTTTCCAAACCCAGAGAAGAATTAAACAATTGAAAAAGATAAGTTGATCACTCTTTGTCAAAGAAAGTGGCCACGTATTCTTGGCGTGATTGGGTGGTATATATTTTTTTTTTTTGAAATGGTGGTGTAGACTTTAAGATTTAATTTTCAAGTTTTGGGTTTGAATTCAGGGAGTGTGTTTCTTATAAGAACCTGAGATAATCGAGGATTTACATATTCCGTTTAAACTCGGAAATAGTGATTTGATGACGGGATCTCCAACGATTCCGAAAAAAAAAAAAAAAAAAAAGTAGTGGCCACCACATCTGCCCCAGCTTGTTTCACAATATAATATTATTTTTTTAGATTAGTAAAAAGAATAAGATGACAAGAGAATGTTGACCTTTTTAGTATTGTATGTGCATATTATAGATAATGCAAGTAGGTGAAACAACTTTTTGACATGTGAACCATTTTAGAGAAATTAATAAAAATTATCTTTTAAATAGAAAAATGTCACCCACTTCTAAATTTTTGTTAACCATTAGGTCATCAGGCGACCAAGCAATAGTAAGGCTGCACAAAAAGAAAAGGAGATTAGGAAAGGGAGGTATTTTAGTCTTAAATTTTTTAAAATTGGACCATTTTTCATTTTTTTTTTTTTTGAAATTGTTGGAAATCTCGTCACTAAATCACCCATTTCGGACTTAGACGAAGTATGTAAAATCATCGATTGTCCTAATCTCTTACAAGAAATCTTTTTATTGGATTCGAACTCAGGACCTGAAGGTCAGATCCTGAGTCCTTATCAAAAACTTTATGTCAATTTTATAAATTTTCCGCCAATGGGTATTGTTTGATGACAAAAGACTTGTAACTTAGTTGTTATGTCATGAATTTGTGTCCAGATGATATATTTCTTGTAAGAATCTGAGACAGTCGAAGGTTTTACCTGCTCTCTTAATCTCGAATCGGGTAATTTGACGGCCGATTTTTCAAAAAAAAATTATAAATTTTCCATTCATCATTATACACACACACACACAAATTTGCATACCATGTCAACAATTGCCAAGCCCAAAAAAGCTATAATATAAACATCTCTTTTACATTCTCAATAATATGTATGTACAAAACAAGTTTAAAGAAAAAAAAACCCCAAGACCATCATCTTATCTTTTGTTGTCTTTATTTCTAATCTCAGAATCCAATCTGTCTGTCACACCAAATACATTCTTGTTTAATATCTTCACCTTGATCTTGATCTTGATCTTTGGCCCCTTTGCATTTTATTGCAAAATCATGTGTCCTTTGAGGTTCATATTGGTGTTCTTTTCAGCTGTTCTAGCTGGGTATTTTGCATGGAGAACAGTACGTTCTTCCTCTGAAGTCGATATCAATGTTGTTTCAGATGATTCAATGTCGTTGAAGGATAAAGAACAATCATATTTGATAAGGGTATGGTTGAATTGATTCATTTCTATTGGTTTTGGTTTTGGTTTCGGTTTCGGTTTGTTTTTTCTGATTCTGGTTTTTATTCAAATTGCAGAACATTCAAAATGGTTTCTGGGTATTTGTTGACATGGCCAGTGGTAGATACTTGTGGAGGAAGCTGAAAGAGATGAAGAAAGATTAGATTTTAGAATTTTTTTTTTTTTTTTTTTATTTTTAATCATAGAAACTGTGAAATTTTTGTTATCTAATGGAAATTTGTTGCATCTTTTCTAGTTTAGAGATCTCATACCACTAAATGTCAACTGAGAATCTTGTCTGTAGATTGCAAGAATTTCTTTTGCATTAATCAAAGGAAAAAAAAAATAATTTCTAGATGTTTGTTGAAATCAAGCAAAGTTTTCCAACTGTAAAGCTTTTAATTCTGGTAGCAACAACAATAAGAACTTGAAATCGAGAGCCAGATGATCACAATTTGCCTAACGGTGTGGGTGCATGCGAGTACATGGAGTGTGCACGTAAAATGTCATGAGACACGCGGGACATATGTTCTTTGTAGAAGATAAGACAGTCATCCCATATTTCATATCGGATATATGTAATTATGAGAAAGTGTTTATATACGTAGTAATATGTTCTTTGTAATTATGCACTACGTTATAAATCGAGAGTCAGATAATCACAGTTTGCCTAACAATGTGGGTGCATGCAAGTCCATGGAGTGTGCACGTAAAATGTCATGAGACACGTGGGACACATGTTCTTTGTAGAAGATAAGAATAATATAAATAATTACAGTCATCTAATATCTAATATCGGATATATGTAATTATGAGAAAGTGTTTATATATAAGTTCGACAATCCTATAGTTTTAGCTGGCATACAATCCTATGGTTTAGAGACAATGTTTAGAGCTATTGTTTAGAGACAATCCTATGGGTTTTTGGGTCTAGGGGTGTGTCCGATGAAAGTGAGACGTAAATTACAAAATATATATAAAAATATCCAATCAATTGAAACAAAGAGAAATCAATGAAAATATATCAAAAATAATTATAATAATACAAATATTGATAATACAAATTAATGTTTTGTTGAAATATAAAGTCCACGCCAAAATCCATCTAAATTTATTAAGAAAATATTATACAACTTAATTTCGAATTGGGTTAGTTAAGTCCGGTATGATTTTTCTTACCCATTTTTATTAGGCATGTCTAAGTGTATCACGGAGGCGTTGTCATGATCTCTCATGAGACACGGTGGTTTGAGTCTTAATTTGAGACAGGCCTTCTACAATTATGAGTTATAAAAGTCTCCAATATCTCTCTTATTGCATTTTTCACCTCAGTTCAGTCCACTTATAGAAACCTTACCCTATCTTCAAATTCAGAGCTTTAGCTCCTGTTTCCTCTATATGATCTGAATCTGCCACTATCTGTTCAAAACTTAAGTGCCTGATCACATTTCCTGGTGATCAAAACTGGATTCTATATAATTTCAGATGGTACTGATTCGTATAGTTTTTAATGATTTTTAAAATTTGTGATAATACCCTATTAGAGGGAGAACAAAAAAATCAGTCATCCTTCTAGAAACACTTAAAACACCAATTACAAAATCACAGTCAAAACTAATCTAAACTAGCTAGTCAAAACAAATATAAACTAGCTTAGTGGCGGATGGGAGAGCATGAGTTCGAGTCTCTGCAAGTGTATGGACTCAATTCTCCCTATTTGAGAGTAGATTTTTCCTCTTATTTGAGTGAGAGTAGATATTTCGTCTTTAGGTAGACGTGAGATTTTGAGTGTCTGCAAGTGTATGGACTCAATTCTCCATATTTGAGAGTAGATTTTTCCTCTTATTTGAGTGAGAGTAGATATTTCGTCTTTAGGTAGACGTGAGATTCTGAGTGTGCTATAAATGATCTGTATTCACTATCCCAATAGATTTCAGATTGTATATTTATAGATTTATATTGTAATTAAAAAAAAAAAAAAAAAAACTAGCTAGTGAAACAAAAACCAAGAAGGTTACAAGTATGCATGGCAAAAAAGTTCGGGCCGGGCTTCAAAAAGAGGGCCTGGGTCGGGCTCGGCCCGTCCCGGGCTTAAAATAAATAATAAAATATTTGTATTTATAAAATATGTATATTTATATAATAAATTTTTTATGATAAAAAATTAGGTTGGGCCTGCCCAATGACAGCCCGAACCGGACTTTCCCGAATTCGGGCCAAAATTTATTTTACCGGACTCGGACCGGGCTTATCAAAGCCTGGCCCGTTGCCAGTTACAAGGGAGTCTCACTTGATAAGCACAATCAAACAAAATCAATTATAACAAAGCCTCTTCTTGAACAAAATCTAACAACATTTAAGATTTTGACAAATCCATCGAAATTAATTTCAATAAATATGATTAGGTATTTTAAGTTATTATTTTTTATATAATAGATAAAATTATGTTTTTGACTAGTCAACCTACGGTAGCGCTTGGACAACACGGGTGCGGTTTGAACTACCAAAATATCTTGACCCTCTAATTGTGATTAATTAAGCAGAAGCTCGACAGTTACAAATATTTTTTAAATCATCAGCTATCAAGTGAATCAAATTAGAGAGAGAAAAATAATTAAGGCACGTGTCACTTATTGGTTTGACGGTCTTATAGGACTTGTCTCCATATAATTTTTTTTCTCTTAGATTGAATTGGTCAAATATAAATATTGATATCACTTATCATATTTGAATCGTAAGAGTTTGTTTTTGGGTTGGGTCGAATCTGGGTTAGGCCAGTGTCCATATTTTATAACTGTTGAATTGATAATTTTGAACACTAAGAGTAGGAATGGTAAGGGGTCGGACCGGGCATGAATTATATCGTGAGCTTGGGCCCGGACTCCATTTAACTTTTTTAAACAAAATTTTAAAAAATAATTATTTTTAAAATTTTTTAATACTTAATTTTTGAGTGTTTGTGTTTTTTGGATTATACCTTAAAATTTTAATTATAAATTTATATATTAATAATTAAAAAATAATTTATATCATTAAAAAAATATTTTTATAATATTTTGCCCTCAAACTGGATCGTGATCGGACTTTTCTGCTATCACTAAGTGTAAGTTAAAAAGTTGATTTTTAAATACTAAATTGATCAAATAATTTTATGATAAAAATAAGGGTTTGGCTACTTCAAGGACGTAAAAATCTGACATAAATTTAGAGCGTATTGATTTAATGTCATTCAATAGTAAATTAATTGCTAATACTAAATAATATTTTACTTTCAATATTTATATGAAATTAAATAAGGAAATTATTTAGTTTCTAGTTAACCTATTCCGATCGCAGAGAACAGACCATTCGGCAGAGAGATTCTGAAATTGCGGAGGCTTGGTTCAACCAACCCGCCGAGTATTGGAAACAAGTTATTACGCTTACTCGTAATAATTATATTCAAGCGTATAATTGGTTGAAGATCACAGGGTGTTTCGAATAAGAAACTCTATGTTTATTTATTTATTTAGAATTTTATTTCTTTCGAAGATAGCGAAAGTTAGAAATTGTTACAACACCTTTTATTTTATCATTTTTCAGTGGAAAATTGATGATTTATTTGCAAGGTTTTGAGGAAAAAAATAATGTACTTCCGTAATTTCTGGTGGAAAATATCTATTTTGCCCTCTTGAATGAAAAATAATAATTTTAAGAAAAACTATAATATTTAATAATTGGAAATGGGATAATTTCCGATTATTAAAAGCTCCAAGTTATCTAGACCATCGGTGTAATACTCAGGGTTGGTAATCGGTCGGATTAGGTGAGGATTTTCCAATCTCGATCTCGATTTTGTTCTAATTATTATTACATAATTAGAATGAAAAATTATCATAAATTTTATATCAAATGATATATCATCCGAAATCACAATTAAAATTTAAAATTTTTTAAACATGAATTGAGAGTTTGGGACATATTATGAATTCATGAATAAAAAATCATTATCATAAATGGTAAGTTTGTGAAGATGATCCATAGGAACCAACAAAATGGAACTTACACTCATCTCCACTCATATAAAAGATAAATTGATTCCATTATTAGACCTCTTTTTAATAATAATTTGAGTTTTGATTTTGACAATCAACCAATTGTTTCCACAATTCATGGCCATTTATTTAAAAATCCAAAGAAGCAAACATTTTAATTCTTGGACCCATCAAAAGCATGAACAATAATAAATGCTCACATTGACACCACCAAAAGTAGAAAGCAATCAAGAAGTGCTTTTTATTATTTTCATAACATATAAGCAATTCATGTCTAGATTCATTTTGAACTAATTAAATTATTTTTATTTTTATTTTATTTTACATTTATATATTGACTTTTGTATCATTTCATATGAATTAAGATTTTTTTTTTTTGAAATCGTTGAAAATTTCATTGCCAAACCACTCATTATGAGCTTAAGCGGAACAGGTAAAACCTCTGATTGTCCAAGGCTCTTACAAGAAACGCACTTCCTGGATTCGAAATCATGACCTCAAGATGAAATATTGAACCCTACAACATCAAGTCACGTCTTTGGGACTTAATTTTTTTACCTCATAAGTGTTATAATCTAATTAAGGGTTACATACAATTTCATTGTAATTAATATTAGAAAAGATAATGAGAGAATAAATAAAAGGAAGATCATTATCCTTTTCCTGTAAATTAAAATGTTTTTTTTTTAAATAATAATAATAATAATAGATTTACTATGATTTTCTTTTTGACATATTACATTTGATTTTTGCTTTAAAAAAAACTCACGTGAATTAAATATCATTCACAAAATTTACATAATAATACACATGTATAGAATAAGAATTTGTTTGGTCTAACTTTTCAAATAAAAATTATTTAAATAGAATTTCTATAAATAAAATTTTTATACATTAAAAAAGCTAGTTTGATTGTCAATAAAAGACTTTATTTAAAAGTTGTAAGCAATTTTATTTTTTTTTAAAAATTATTATAAATGAATGAAATAAGATTTTGAAATAAAATATAAATAATTTAACTCTCAATAAAAAAAAAACTCAAAATTTGAACTTTCTCTCATATAGGCAAAAATAATCTTTTTGATCTCACTAAGCTCTACTCAAATTATAATGAAGCAATAAAAAAATTGAAAAATGAGAAAAATGAAATCCAACTATCATATAAATTGACATTAATGAGATTTTAATCCCTACAGTTTTTTACAAAATTTAGTCTATGTAGTTTTAAATGATACAAGTTTTAGCCTCTACTATTAAATATTTTTTATTAATTGGGTCATTTTTATCGCATTTTGTAATAAATTTTTATTATATTTATACATTTTTTTGGATATATAAGTCATTTAATACTAATTAGAAAAAAAAAAGACTCAAAATTTACTAAAATTATTTAACGACAGTAACTAAAATTTGCATGTATTTTTAAAACTATATGAACTAAAATATAATTATTCAGTATGATAATCAAGTGACGTTTTTCAAAAATAAAAATAAAAATTTAACATTAAAAAACCCTTTTAAATAATAAAAATCCATACTATTGTTTAAAGGCCCAACACGTGACCCTACAGCTGAGCCTTAAGGCCACCCAATGAATGAATGTCATACACCTCAAACTCATAATATAATATGTATATTGATTAAGTTAAGGACGCAACTGTCAGGGATTCGAACCCACACTCAAATCTCAGATACGGCTCGGCCCAAGATCACTCGGGGTTACTATACTATTGTTTCCTAAAACAAAAAGAAATATTTTGCAAAATCATACATAAAAAAAGCAAAATTAATTAAGCGTTTTTCACCATTAATAAACAAACCCCATCAGTAATTAACTCTAAATGCCAACTTCACTCCCTCTAATTCAGTTACCAACTTACCATTAACATAAATAAATAAATAATATATATATATATTTATATATCATCCCTCTCCCTCTCTTGCATTTGCAAACAACCCAGAAAGCTCTTAAGGTATTGAATTTCTCTCTGTGAATGTGGGTTGTTTTTATTTATAAATTTTTTATATGAATACTATTTTTTTTTTTGGGGTGAATTTTTGGTGGTTTATTTGGTGGGGTGGTTGCAAATATGATATTAGTGTTTGAATTAAACAACATATAATCCTTAGAAGTTTGAAATGTGAATCATTGCAAGCATGTAATGGATTACATCATGTTTTATATTTTGATAAAAAGCATTGGAGGGTAATCTTTATTTTGATCTTATAATGATTCTGCATTGCTATGATGTGTTTCAGTTTGATTCTTGGTCACTTGATAATTTTGGTTTCTTCTTTGATGAAGAAATCTTGATGGGTTGAAACTTGAAACCATTGATTGAATTGAATGTTTGTTGTTTTTGAAAGGGGAAGTGAAGATATTAACATTTTTTAGTGAGTGATGTCTACTGTTGGAAACTCAACAAATATATTTTGGCAAGAATGCCCAGTTGGGAGGATTGAAAGGCAGAAGCTACTTAACCAAAAGGGATGTGTTTTATGGATCACGGGTCTTAGTGGATCAGGTTTGTTTACAATATTGGTTCTTTTTTTCCAAGATTTCATTTTGAACCATGTGAAAAGTTTTTTGTAAAGTTTTTTCAAATTTTTGCGAATGACGAGACTCTGTTTGGTAACATTATTTTTGTCCAACCGATGCATTGAGGAGCGAAATTTGCATTTTCATGTTAATATCCTTATTTTATTTTAGGTTGTTGATCAAATTTATATGTGGCAAAGTGGAATGTCAAGTTACAGTAACTTTCTCTTTTATGTGCATTCATACTATCAATTTTGTGTTACAAACACTTAATTGTCTCGTGATATCCAGATTGTTCTCTGTCACAATATTTGTAGCTAAAATTTTGTCGATCTTTCAGGAAAAAGTACACTAGCATGCACAGTTAATAGGGAACTTTATACTAGGGGAAAGCTTTCTTATGTCCTTGATGGAGACAACCTTCGACATGGACTCAACAAAGATCTTGGTTTCAAAGCAGAAGATCGAGCTGAGAATATACGTAGAGTTGGTATGTGTGTTCTATACATAAATTCATCTTTGATTGGAGTTCGGTTTGGTGAACTTGCATTAAAAAACATAATGGAAACTTATACGGCTGACTTCAACCACCTGAACAATTATATTCTAAAATGTTGCTTGCGGGTTCATGTTGATCACTGTTCCAATCTGATTCCTTGAAGTCATTGACACTGATCTGTAACATCTATTGGTTTTAATTTGGTAGAGTGCCGTCTAGGTCCTTAATTTTTTTCATAATTATCCATTAGGTCCCTAGTTCTTTCATAATTACCCATTAGGTCTATGTTGTTCTAACAATAACAGTATAGAATGCAACAAAAATTCTTTACTGTTAGAAAATTAGGGACCGAACCAGTAATTATGAAAAAAAATTGGTCCCAGAGTGCATTTTCCCTAGACTTGTTCTAGTTTCTGCATATATTAATTTTCTTTTTCTTTCCCCCCCTGCATTTTAAGAAATTGTGAGGACACTGAATGCTACATGCTTTGTCTGCATAGCCATTGTCGGTAGGTAGCTGTTGCCTACACATAGCTGATGTAGGGATCCCTGTTTGTCTCTTCTAAATGCCTGTTTTTCCATAAAATAACAAAATCTTGGCTCATCTTTTCTAGTGCAATAGGTCTGCTTTTTTACATTTTTTGTATGCAACTTATTTAGATTCAGTTAATTCTGAATTATTAGTTTTCTGGTATAGGAGAAGTAGCAAAGCTTTTTGCGGATGCTGGTTTAATCTGCATTGCCAGTCTGATATCTCCATATAGAAAAGAACGGGATGCTTGCCGTGCTATGTTGCCAGATTCAAACTTTATTGAGGCAAGACTTCTTTTGGATGTTTGTTGGATACAAAGATTTTGTCTGCATTATTTTGAGGGAATACCATCTTAAGAATAGATTTACAGGTTTTTATGAATATGCCTCTGGAATTGTGCGAGGCAAGAGATGCAAAGGGCCTCTACAAACTTGCACGGGCCGGGAAGATCAAAGGTTTGCTGCCAAAATATACCTTCTGCAATTTTGAGAAATTTACCCTGAAAACTTTGATGCTTTAAACTTTTAAGTGAAGTTGAAATGGGGATTAGATTTGGCATCTTAAACCAACAATAGCACAATTCTCAGATCATTGACTGGTTGCACAGATTGCTCTCCTTTATAAGTTCATGTCCTCTGCCTTACAATTACTAAGGATATTGTCATCACATAAAAGGGTCTTTTAGGTTGCTTAAATATGAGTATTATAGTAACATTTATGATTTGGTGTCTGCACCATGAAGCTTGTTGTGTCATCAATTAGAGTTGATTTTTTTTTTTGAAATCGTTGGAAATCCCGCCGCCAAACCACCCCTTCCGGGCTTAAGCGGAGCAAGTAAAACTCTCGGCCGTCCCAGACTCTTACGAGAAACGCACTCCTTGGATTCGAACTTAGGACCTGAAGGTCAGATCCTGAGCCCTACACCATCAAGTTACACCCATTGGGGACATGTATTAGAGTTGATGTTAGTGCTAAACTGCTAATTGTCCTCATCAGCCGACTGGAACCGCCAACTAGTCACTTCCTCATATTTAAAATGACTCCCCATGTTTTTGTCATAATTTCAAGGAGCACAATCAAATTGTGGTAGGGATAGAGAGGGCACCTTTTCTGGGTACATAGGTCAATAATCTGCGATCTAATTGTTTCTCTAGTTGGTCATTTTCCTGCTATTATCCACACTCAGATAAACCATAGGGTCGTTCTGGTTTTTCCAGGTCATTGTGCCCGCACCATTTAAGATCCAGCTACTTTTGAAACTGTGCACTTCATACCAGATGTTTGCTTGTCATAGGAAGGTTTTCTTGGAGCACCTCAAAACTTTCCCAGTCCTTGCACTTATTTCCTGTGATCATGTCTTGGATTCTTTAGCTCGTCTTTTCAGCTGCGTACTTCATGAAGTTTCAATTAATTAACAACTGTGATTCTATAACATTAATGTCCATTCATTATTATCTTATAAACTCTCTTAGCAACTGATAGAACAACCCAACTTTTCTATTGCAGGTTTTACTGGGATAGACGATCCTTATGAACCACCATTGAATTGTGAGGTATTGAGCTCATACGCGTATGGTTTCTTCTATGAATCATTACATGTTTTCCGAGCCATCAATATTCCAGATGCCATGTTACATCATAATTTTTTATGCTTTATCACATCATGAACCGGATTTTTTCCCGCATTTTGTACAGATAGAAATAAAGCAGACAGACGGAATTTGCCCCGCTCCCAATGCCATGGCAGGACAAGTAGTGTCTTATTTGGAGGAGAAAGGGTATCTGTATTATCAGTGATCTGCTCTCTCTTGCAATTTTATTTTCTTTGGATATCTCACACACACAGGAATCATAACCTCCTTGTCTTTTTTGCTTCACCATGCCATTTCTATGGAAGTTTAGTGTGAACTAAGTGCAAATATTTAGAAATGGGAATATATGCTTCTTCTTCTTCTTCCTTGTTACAACCAAAGTCTACTTATATTTACAATGAGCAATCTACTAGGACTAATTTAAATCAATTTTATGAATTAAGATCCCGTGCTGAGTTGAGTTTTTGTCAAGTACTGGATCAACAATGATTTCTATGGAAGATTATTATGCACCTAGTGCAACTAATTTGAAATGGGAATATATGCTTCTTCTTCTTGATTGTTACAATCAAAGTCTACTTATATTTACAATTAGCAATATACTAGGACTAATTTAAATCAATTTTATGAATCAAGATCCCTTGCGGAAGCGGAACTGAGTTTGCGTTATGTACTAGATTAACAGTTAGGAGATAAGCGGGACATCTCATTAGTTGATCAAATGTTTATCACAAATTCAATTCAGCACTGACTCGAGACATAAGTGGTTGACACTATTTATATAAAAAATTGTCTATCTCAACTTTGTTGTTGCATGACCCAAGTCGTTATTATAACCAATTTATTGATATATAAATATCCAAGTTATGTGTTACTATTTCTAATTGAGTAATTATAAGTCAGAAAGTATAACCTATTTATCAATAATAATATACTTATAAAAAAGGAATAATAAAAAAATTCATTGTTCAATTTTTTGATAACATGAAAAATCTACAAGTTATGTCCTCCCTCAACAGAGGTTTTTAGTGTCCTCTCTAATAAAGAAGTGAGGTCTCATAATCAATAGCCAATATGTTTTTCTCGTATGTATTTCTTAGTTCATGATTTGATATATTAGTATCTTATGTGTAGATGAATCATGTCCATCCATTCTAATATGGATGGTTAAACTTTACCACGATGATGATTTTATTTTCTGATTAATGCGGCATCAATATAAATTAGCCAATTAGATCTTATGAGTTAATGTCAAATCATCAGTCACATAAATTGAAATATAAATTGAATATTTCTTTTCTCATCTCCTCTAACAACCCATCTCTTTTTGTCCTCTTATAAAATGTCAATATTATCCCCCATCTTCTAAATAAATTACTTTTTTATTTCCTTATTTTATTTTTAATTTAATGACTTTATTTTTTATTTTATTTTTTGATTTAATTCTTTTATTTTTTATGTCATTTTTTCTTTATGTTTTTTTTTTCCCTCTTTTGCTTATTTAATAAATCTTCATGTCAATCCATTCTAATATGGATGATTAAATTTTACCACGATGATTAATGTGGCACTAATATAAATTAGCCAATTAGATCTTATGAGTTAATGTCAAATCATCAGTCACATCAGTTGAAACATAAATTGAAAATTTCTTTTCAACCTCCTCTGACAACCCACTTCTCTTTGTCCCCTTATAAAATGTCAATATTATCCCTCATCTTCTAAATAAATTACTTTTTTATTTCCTTATTTTATTTTTAATTTAATTATTTTATTATTTTATTTTACTTTTTGATTTAATTCTTTTTTATCTCATTTTTTCTTTATGTTTTTTTTTTATTATCTCATTTGCTTATTTAATAAATCTTCATGTCAATCCATTCTAATATGGATGGTTAAATTTTACCACGATGATGATTTTATTTTCTGATTAATGTGGCACCAATATAAATTAGCCAATTATATCTTATTAGTTAATGTCAAATCATCAGTCACATCAGTTGAAATATAAATTGAAAATTTATTTTCTCACCTCCTCTGACAACCCACATCTCTTTGTCCCCTTATAAAATGTCAATGTTATCCCTCATCTTCTAAATAAATTACTTTTTTATTTCCTTATTTTACTTTTTGATTTAATTCTTTTATTTTTTATCTCATTTTTTCTTTATGTTTTTTTTTCTCTTTTGCTTATTTAATAATCTTCTTGTCAATCCATTCTAATATGGATGGTTAAATTTTACCACGATGATGATTTTATTTTCTGATTAATGTGGCACCAATATAAATTAGCCAATTAGATCTTATTAGTTAATGTCAAATCATCAGTCACATCAGTTGAAATATAAATTGAAAATTTATATTTCTCACATCCTCTGACAACCCACCTCTCTTTGTCCCCTTATAAAATGTCAATATTATCCCTCATCTTCTAAGTAAAACTTTTTTATTTCCTTATTTTATTTTTAATTTAATTATTTTATTTTTATTTTACTTTTTGATTTAATTCTTTTATTTTTTATCTCATTTTTTCTTTATATTTATGTTTTTTTTTCTCTTTTGCTTATTTAATAAATCTTATATATATATTTGGTTTATTTTGTGTTTCTTTATTTATTTAATTTTCTTTTTATTCTTTATTAATTATTTAACACTACCTATGTATAATAGAAAATATTTTTTTATGTTATTAATAATTTTTCATTTGTGACTAAAATGATTATATGTATATACCTGCTAACAAACACTTTTTTCAAATTAAAAGTCTCTTAAACCATTTTTTTTTTATTCATGTTTAGAGAAAAATACATGTAATAATATACAAAGAGAAATACATAAAAATATATAAAAACATAAATTTTAATTTATATTGCCTCCAAAGTCTCATCATGGCTCGTTCGGTGATACACTCATTACGTAGTACTATAATATGATAAATAAAGTAGAAAAAAAAAGATAAATATAATAAGTAAAAGATATAAAGAATATTAAATAAATGAAGTCAAAAAAATATTTTAAAAAATAATTAAATAAATGAATTTAATTAATGAGATAAAAATAATATATATATATATATAATTTTGTTAAGAATGAGATAATGTTGTAATTTTATTGAGAACATATAAATTTTATACCCAACTTTATAATTTCATCATTAATGATCATTATTGAACAATAATATTATAGCCACAAAAGATTATACAAACTATTGTATACAAGTGGGTGTGGTATTACATAATTGTTTGAATGAAATACAAGATGATAGAATTGAACCATATAATGTTTTTATTTGACTAATCATGTGATGTTATATCAATTTTGTACAAAAATATTTGTGGCTACATCATTACCTTAAGTTTATTTATATAATAAATCTCTAATTTATGTATGTTTGATTATATCGGATGTTCATCAGTAATATCGATCCGGAAATGATTCAAAAGCACATTTTTCATTTTTCTACTTGGTTGTTTGGGAGGAGGTTGGATATTACTTCTAATTAGTATCATAAACAAATCCTGAAAAATATATTTTTCCTTAGAGAATTGTATGGTGGACATATGAGCCCTTATTATTAGGTATTGATTTCAGGTTCATGCCCATAGTAGGACATGCATTCCCTATGGCATGATCATCACGTGGCTCATGCAGTATTTTCCAGTTGAATTTGGATGCCAAAGTAGTCTCATTTGAGCATATGAATATCATTAACCATAGATTCATGCGACAGAGATCCGATGTCATAACTACGGAGATATGAAATCATAACTTCAGATATCCGAAGTTTCAAATAAAAAATTTAAAAAAGAATTTTGGTGTAAATTTCGGAAAATCTAGATTTTCCGAACTCGAAAAAAATAACTATTTTTGCAAAGCCAAATATTTTTTTAGCAAATGATAAAATTTTTTGGGTTAGTTTTACTAAATTCCCATTAAAAAATCACTCGCATATTAAAAAAATCAATAATGGCAATAAAATTATGCCACGTCACACAACTAAACCCTAAAACGGGACCGTTCTGGAGAAACTTCCTCTCTATAAAACGAGCTGAATCAAAACCCTAACCCTATCACTCTCTAGCAGCAGCCTTAATTTACAAATTGTCATACTTAAAAAAAAAAAAAAAAAAAAATCCAAATTTATGCCTCTTTGAGTAGCCATATGAATGTATGAATTCATACACAAATTTCATATTTCGGTTTAGTTAGGAGGCAGAGATTGAATCTAAAAGGCCTTTTGAGGGGACTCTTGATTTCTTTTTATCAATTTTCCCCCAAACAGCCTTTTACATTTTCAATCTTTTTTTTTTTTTTCAAAATTTCAAAAATTACATCTTCAATGCCTCTCAAAAAACCAAAAGGTTATTATTATTATTTTTTAACCCCATCGTTTGGTTCAGACAGAGGCTTAAATCCAAACCTCCAGCACAAAGGTATTTCATTCTCACCCATTTCTTGTTATTTGGGATTTTTCCTTATAGCTTTGGTTTTGTTTTTTTTTTTTAAAAAAAATTCAACTATAGTATTTGCAATATAAAGATATTTTAATATGAATTTTGATGTGAATCTGAATTTATTTTAGAGTTTATTCAGTTGCGTAATGGATTCATGTCAATACAAAATAATGTAATTTATAGGTCCCCGTTGATCTATATTTGGCTCAGCCACTGACTTCATTTGTTTATTAAGTACTTGTGTAGAAAATAAGTTAGTTGTTGTTTTGAAATAAAGATTGTGTATAAATAAACTAATTTACTTAATCACATCCTAAGGTTAATATCTATGTCACCCGTATTTATTTTATTATAAGGTCAAGAGAGTTCTGTTATGAAATTTTAACCAAAACTTCTTAGGATGTTTGTGATTCTGTGTTATGTATATATATGTGGGTTTTATGTGGAATGTAATGGTAGATAAAAACAAAATTTTTTTATGTCTTTTAGCTGAATGTGTACTTTTTGTGTACTTTATGTGTACTGTAATGTAGATGGTAAGGTGTGGATTGGAATCTGACTCTGTGTGTGTATATATATTTATATGTGTGTGTGTATATATATATATATGTGTGTGTGTGTGTGTGTATGTATTTATTGACATCTATGCAGTGTTTAAAAATACGTTGAAAAGCGCCGCCTCGAGGCGCCGCGTCGCCGCCTCGAGGGGAAGGCGCCTTGAGGCGGCCACGTTTTTCGATTTTCAGATTTTTGCCGCTTCACACCGCGTGAAGTGGTCGCCTCAGCCCGCCTCGCGCCGAATCGACTTGAGGCGGCACGAGGCGGCCGCCTCACTCACATCGCCTGTTTTTTTTTTAATTTTCGGTTCTTGTCTTCAAACGACGTCGTGTGGTCAATTTCATTTTGCCTCTAAGACTCCAAAATGTCGTTGTTTGGTAATTTCATTTCGTCAATTAATATGCTTTTGTTTTCTTTAAATTTATTGTCACATTAAACATTAGGTGTAGATTCACATAAAGTGGATTCTTGATACATTCAAATTCAACATTATGGTTGGCTCTAATATGATTTTAGTGAAAAATAGTCATATTTAATATCATTAATCAACATTAATTGTGAATGATATCAAATTAATTTATTATTAACAATAAAATTATTTATTATAAATATTTAAAAAAAAATAAGTTACAAAAATATCCTTAATTAAAATAATTAATTATTAAATTACTAAATATTTATAATAAATTTATTATTAATCAAGAATCATCATTTCATCAATTTATAATTTCTTTTTGTTGTTCGCATTGAGGCGTCCGCCTCAAGGCGGTCCGCCTCGCGCCTCAAAGGCCGACCGCCTCGAGGCGTTATATGTATTTTTAAACATTGCATCTATGTATATATGTATTTATTGACATCTATTGATATAGATGTAAAAGAATAGCCCATAGTTGTGAAAGGATTGGAGTCTGACTCTGTGTGTGTGTATATATGTATTTGTTGACATCTATTGATACAAATGTAAAAAAGTAGCCCATAGTTGTCAAAGGGCAATAGCCTCTCAAGAGGGTTATCCTCCTTACCCAGTTTGAGTGACAATCTTCGTTTTGAGAGAGATTTTTTGAGCTGGTGTGCTAGCCCAATATTTTTTTGTCATTTGGCAGAGTAGATGAGCTCTTGTGTTCTCATAACTTTAATTTAAAATTAAAAAAATGTTCTACCCATAAGGGCCCACCTGCTCTGTCAAATGACATAACATTATTTTACTGGTATACCAGCTCAAGCGCAAACGCCATACAAGTCTTTCCTTTTCATTTTTAAGCTCCATTGCTATATTATATTACAGTTATTATGTGTGATTTTACAGTCACTTTAGATTTAAGTGTCTTTAGGACAACCTCAACAAAGCGCCAAATATACGATCAGTTGGGGTTTTGGTGTAGCTTGGAGAGCAACCCAGTACCAAAACCCTACATACGGCATATTTGGCTTAGTAAACCTAAGTCATTAGTAAGAAGTAATCTATATACTGTTTGTATCTATTCCATGTATTTTATAGTGATGTCTATTTTTATATAAATGTGGTGTGGCTTCAAACTGTAGCACCACACTGTCAAAATAGACAATACAAGGCTTTGTATGTGGTGCTATGGAAAGCCCTTTTAATGTATTAAGAGGAAGTTTAGTGAATTTGGACAAGTAACTGTAACAAATGCAAAACAAATTTGTACTTTAAAGTTTTGGGCCTACATAAGTATCAATAGGTTCTCTATCACTTGGGGGTTGTCTAATGGAACGGGCATAGAAAAGTCCAACCATAGTTCAAGTGTTGTTTATTTAAGCTTGAGCATGAAAAAACACAATAAGAGTATTAATTCGAAGTTGCTTTTCTAAAATCTTGAAAATATGAATAAACAACACTTGGATTATTGCTGAGATTTTCAAGTCCGGTTCATTTGCCAACACTTTTAAGTTTTTGTCATGATCTACCTCTTGTTATTAGTTTTTGTCATTGACATACTTAAACCATAGTTGTATGGTGCTCATTTGTAAATATGTCGGGTTATAAGCTTGGATATGGGAAAACACAATAAGAACATCTTATCAAAGTTTAAGAAGTTGGGTTTTCCTAAAATCTTGAAAATTTGAATTGGGATTTGATTTTTCCAAGCCTATCCCATTTGCCTTTCTATGCTCTGCCCCTCATTGATTTAGGGCCAGTCTTCCCCCTTCTCTTGTCCCATACGCAATTCTGAAAATGTCCCTCCTTTTGTTAAAAATTTCATTCCCCAATAAATGAAATATACCCCAATTATATATATATGCATATGCATATAAAATTTAAAAATAACATATATATTTTATTTTATTTTATTAATTAAATTTTTTATTTTTTTAAATTTATATATTTTTGCTCTTTATATATATATATATATTTTGGTTAATAATATTATAAATATAAAATCAAAATCAGAATAACACTACTTTTAATAAAGTAAAAATAAATATGGATATTGATTTACAAAATTAAATAAGATAAACTATTTTTAATAAATATATTAGATTTATTAAACAAATAGACTATCAAAAAATATTTTATAAATTAATTTTATTTGGTTAAATTATATTTTTTTTTATACATAAGTAGTGTTAATTAAATTAAAATTGAATAAAAAAATTAAGTGAATAAATACGAAATTTGTAATATTTATTAACAAAAATAAAAAAATTATAAAATAAACAAATCAAATTAATAAAATGGCAAAGAGATTTATAATTAGTATATATTTATTTTGAAATTAATATATATAGAGAGAGAATTATTGGCAAGGGGAATTAATAATTGGGGGTAATTTTTGGCAAAGGGAGAGACATTTTCGGAATTTCGCAGGGGACAAGTGGGGGTTTTTATCAGGGGCGGGGAGGAGTAATTTTCTTGATTCTATCATAGATGCCAACTATAAACAATAACCTTTCTCTGAGCACAGTTTACAACTGTTCTTTCCTTAGAGATCGAAAAATTAGGTTAGGAGATTATACATGTCCTCGAGAGAGATTTTTTTTTTTTTTTTTTTAAATTTATGAAATTTAGATGATCTACTTATGATGGGAAGATGTATAAAGCTAAAAGTAATAAATTTATGGGGAAGGATCTTCTTCCTATATATTTTTCTCTGGTGGGTCACTGTTGAATAATTCTGATTTTGTTTTGGATGGTTTTGTTCAATCAAATCATTTTCTTTTACTTTCAAGTTTACTTATATATCCTTATTTAATAAACAATTTTATTGAATTTAAGTGATTGTATTGTGTTAATGAGGGGTATATCAGAAAAATATTAATTTTGTTACCAAATTAATCATGTTCTCTTATTTTGTTGGGAAAAAGATGAACGGCCTATTAAAAAGTGACAAGGGAGTATAAAAGTATCTTCAAGAGCTTCTGTTTTTTTTTTTTTTTAAAACAATCTTATTTGCCAATGCTAAGTCCCTCTTTGTTGATTAATCAAATAGGTTAAGGTAGTTAATTATCAAGTATGAAATTTTCTATTGATTACAAGGGCATCTTAACCACCAATTAGTTAGTAAATTCACTAACATAATATTATTAATGGGGTTTTGCCCATCTAGCATGCAACATTTATAGTTAAAAAATAAATAAAATGCAAAATGCCTAGAAGCCATGTTTATTGATGCTTCCATTCCTCTAACAACAAGAAAATGTAATTATTTAATTCTTGTTTCTTATTATGGTCTTGTTAGTTTTTCCATTTAGGGATGATAGAAAATATTATCGATTTTTTGCATGAAATTTTTTGAATCTCGAATCTTTCAATTCGGGTTTGAGATGATTTTTTTTATTCCGACTTAAATATAGACATGTCTTGACTGATTTGATTACGGATGAATGCTGCTTGTCACACTAGGAAAATAGATTGTATTATTTGAACCCAATAACTTTCTGATAACATTCTTAATATAAATGCATAATATGCTATGACAAAACACTAAAGAATCTTGATTAATAATTAATAAAACATGATTAAGAGAATCTAATTCAAATATACTTGTTATTTTCAAAACACAGTCCATACACAATATTGTAGAATCAATAGGCACTTGAATCCGATTCATTATTAAAGATGCTTCATTCGATTTTGTTGCAATCTGCACAATTTGCTTAATTCTCTGCAATAATAATAATAATAATAATAATAAGAAAAATTATTAAGTTATAAAATCTTGTAAAAAAAAATTTTCGGATTCGATCTCCTTTATTTACCTGAGAAAAATATCCTCTCATCAGGATTTTCTGGGATATCCATAAACTTGGAATCAGGAAGGATTTCCCATTCTTCTTCATAATCCATTTTTTTTTCTTTTTATTCCAAAAATGGATCAAATAGAAGAAAGAGTGGGATTTTTTATTTTGATGGTGTTGATTATGTATGGCAATGGGCCAGCTAGGCGCGGGGAGTAATATTTAGGCCTGAGTTCAGGAAAAGCCTAGCTTGAGTTATTATGGGCCGGCCTGGCCTCTCTAGGGCTCAGGCTTTATTCGGCATGATTTTTTAGTATAAAAAATTATATATATATATATTATTTTATTTATATATTATTTTATTATTTATATATATATTTCTTAATTTGTCGGGCCTCAACTTTTTAAGCCCGAGTCGGGCCTCTATTGCTAAGGAACTTTTTAAGCTCGAGCTGAGCCTTTAATTTTAAAGATGTGCCTGATTTTTTTTTAATTCCGGGCTAGGCCGAAGGCTGGGCGAGTCGAACTGGACTGGATCGGGCCCTGATTTTTTTTGTCATGAATAGATTATTAGATTATGGATAGTGATACAATTGGGGGCCATTTTTGTTTTTGCTAGATATTTAATATTCAACTATGTACTCATTAACCATAAAGGGTTTAATTCAATGGTAAAGATCTTGGTTTAAGTGGTTTCCTCTTTCTCAAGTTCAATGTTGGAATCTCACTATATACATTTTCTTAAGAGTTATGTCATCTGGTGTAAAAAGTCAGTATTTATCATGATTTGTGTTGGAAAACTTTTGAAGGCACAGAACACGTAGAACACGTGTCTCGAGTATTAATCAATCTGCGCGTAAATTGACCCGAATTCTCCGGAAAAATGTCTGTACTAATTATTAAAATCCAAGTTTTGATCATTTTATTATCACTTGGGATAAATTTGAACTAGAAATGTGTTCTAAACTACGGTAAAAATTAGTTTAACTATATAAGTAAAATAATTTTTTTATTTATAAATTCGAGCTCGGGCATCGGTAAAAAAAAAAAAAAAAAACCGAGCATCCGAAAAATCCCGAAAACTGACCAATCAAAAAATCAGTTAAAACTAACCAAAATCAATAAACTCATCAAGTTTTGTTGTGTTGTGTGTGTGTTTTTTTTTTTAAAAATTAAGAGAGGTCCAAATAAAAAATTCTCAAGATGCAAGACATTCATCAGTTTGATCAATTTTTTATTGCATTCATGACACTAACAACATTTCTAGGTTTGGCATGAAATAAGTCTTTCCCGTAAAATCATAATTCCCAAACGTGTGGGCGTGTGTTGAGAGAGCGAGAGAGCTATGTTGTTAAAAGCGCTGCCTAAGCAGTGTTTGGCCGGACGCTTGAGCGGGTTTTTCAAACAGGTGCTTATGGTATTTGGGCGGCACCTTGGGTATTGTAAGTTATGATTCCTTATATATTAGATAAAATTTTACAATTTTGACTAATTAACTCGCCCTTTGATTAGTCAAAGACATCGGTTGGACGGGTTAAACTATAATACCATGTCCTGCCTACCGTCTTTGACAACATGGAAAGAGTAGAGGGAGAGAGAGCTGCGACGGCGACAACAGAAGCAACAGATGATAAGATTCAATTGAACAGGTGTAATTACAAATAATATACACAAAAAAGGAGAGCTGTTCTCAGATTTACATTGTTTGTTTGGTTCCTTCTAAGAAAAGGCCCCAACTCAAACAAAGACAACAGCTTCAGCTATCATCACTATAATCATATAACTCAAGACAAACATTAAACAAGAGAGAGAGATATCACCTGCCCATAACGTCTTGTCAGTCTGATTAATAGGCTCTTTCTATCCTTGATGTTTCGCGTTAGGGTGACCTAGATGATGAAGATTCACCCAGCGCGACTGAAGCCAGGGAAGATGCCCAAACCCGGGCATTCTTTGCACCTTCGCGGAAGTTTCTAGTCTTGCGGATTCTCAGTTTGGTCCAAACCCTCCTCACGTCGACCATGTGAAGGGCATGCCCGAATAATTGACTTGTCTCACCGAATATTTCCAAGTTCAAGTGTGGAACATAACTGACCCGGAAAGCTTTGAGACGAGATAACAATTCTGGGAATATGTATACAAGCACCCTCAAAGAGAGGAACAATACAGAAAATACCAAGTATGGTTCTCTTTGGATTATCTCCCTCAATGATGAAGCATTCCACGGGGACATTATCAATATGTCACTACCCTCCAAGCTGATTGGTTCATCTTCCGCAAAATACTCTACCGGTGCAAGTCCTGAAACATAAATAGTGAGGTGAAGCTATTCATGGAACTGAACATTATACGACGTGATTCCACAAATTTTGTTGAATCATAAAAAGCTGGGTTTCTTATATATATGTGGTGAAAAGAACAAAGATTAAAGGGAAAATGCCTAATGGGTCCCTATTTTTTCTTTAGGTCCTTGATTTTTTCATAATTACCCATTGGGTCCCTGCTATTCTAACAGTAAAGAACCGTTGTTGCATTTTGTACTGTTACCGTTAAAACAACAAGGACTTCATGGATAATTATATAAAATCAGGGACCTAATATGTAATTATGAAAAAATTTGGGACCCAAAGGGCATTCGGCGAAGATTAAAAGGAAAAAAACTTTTTATTAGGTTCCACGGGGCTCTTTCAATAATCAATGACTTCCAATCACATTTCTCTTCCAACTCAGTCAAGCTTCGGATGTCAATGCTTTAAAGGTAGAAAAAGAAAAAAAGTGGAAAGCTTAGGAAATGCATATTTTGGTACCAAAGAGAGAGAGACCTTTACCTGTGGTTTCCTCATAGAATCGTACAAGGGAATGCAAATCTTTTGGACTACGATACAGCAACCTTGATGTTTGGTTCACCAATAAAATTGAGGGCAAGCTATGGATTCCATATCTAGAAAATATACTGCAACAAGATTCAGCATTGGCATCAGAAATTTATAATCATTTGGGATTCTTCATTATGTATCAATGTGAACTACTACTGAATAACAATGCAAAAGCACTGTTAAGGGATTCTAGTAAGAGATAGAGCTGCTTCCCAACAGAAATTAAGAGGGGCCTATTATGTAACCAGAGCATTAAGTTCAAATTCCTTTTTTCATCAATTGAGATCCTTGTAAACGACAGGCACACCACCACTAGAAACAGGTTTTCTATGTATTGATGCTGATTCTTTCTAAAACAATTAAAAACAAATTACATAATGGAATAAAATACAGGGAAATCAACATAACGTGGATGCCTTTCTTTAGAATCTTTCCTACCACCTTTATTCACGATACTGCTAGACCACATATTAAACAAAGTGTAATAATATCGTCACAGAATCATCAATCTACCGAGCATTTTAAGTCGAGCAAAATAGGTTAGGTTATCACAATTGCATAAAGAGTCCAAATGTAACAGAGAAATTTTTCTGCCAGATTATCTCTTCTCCAGTCCAGCCAAAAGAGACTAGAAGTAGAAATTCATCAAAACACACCCAATTAAAGGCATAATATTGCAAGAAGGTAAATTAAGCACCTTGGCAGGGCTGAAGATTGTTCTACTGTGTAATGTTCCATTTGTGGGAACACTGAGCTAAGGGTTTCAAACGTAGGACGCACACTTTGAGAAAAAGGGCACCAGGAAGCATAAAAAAGTACGGAAGCATATGAATTTCTCTGTTTTGAAGTCAAAGCTCTGTCCAGAAATTCTCCACCCACCTGCAGAAAGCAAATCAGAAGTATATGTTAAATTCACAGAGATCTTCAACAACTCAGTGCCAGAAAGTCGTGCAACTTTTGGAAATTTCAAAACCAATGTTATGCAGGATCAATCAAAAAGAAGAATGTACTAATAAATGAAGAACAAAAGAAATCAAAACATCAACAAAGAAATTGCAACAAAAGGGAGCTAAATTTTAGAACGAAATCACAGAGTTTTTAATCTATTAAAGAAAACCACAGTAAAAGACCAAGAAACTACAGAGTGGAAGTAATCTTGTATCAGAAGATAACAAGGTATTGACCACGATGAGAAAAGGACAAAAGAAAAAAAGAAAAGCAACATTTTTTTATGAGGGAAGGAGGTGAGCAGAGATTAAAAAGTGGAATGTTCGATGTTGGATGCTTTCTGTAGACTGACCACAGAAGGTATTCAAATCAACTAATATACATAATGGTGAGCTCAAATCAAGCATGAGCAACTTGTAAATGAACATTAAAAAGAAAACAGGCACCACATGATAATTACGGTTGCACTCAAAGATTCAGCCAAAATCCACACACGAATCTCTGGCTATACACTCGAGAGCTACTAAGAACCTAGTAATTCAACTTAGACTCCAATTAAACTATCAAAATATTCATAATATGAAGGAATTGCAGAAATTATGGTTTTTCTATATCCAAAGACACAATGCCAACTACTAATTTTCTAAAATTGAAATTACAATTATCTTCCCATGACTGCATGATGCAATTTGCATCTGATTGGGTGCATATGTAAAAACTGCTAAATATTTTCAACATAGATAAACTCAATGAGTCACACAAATCAAGGAGAAAATATAAAATTCCCTGGCTTGTGCCTACACACTCACCAAATCAGAATAAAGGTTCTCCCCAAATTTCACAAAGAATAAAATCCATTCAATGACATTAGAAGCATCTATGATTTAAAGATCACATAGCAAATCTGCCTACTAATACTATGTCATTATAGAAGCATTGCTACCGTAACTTATCATCAAACTTCATAATTCATTTCACACTGGCATCATCGTCCTCTCTCTTTTCCTAATACAAAAATGGAATTCAATGATTCAATCACGTCATAGGGCAATCCATATGCAACTTTGTGACATTGGTGGTCAAGAAGTAAAATACATTGCATACAAGTGAGAAAAAGATGCTCTCAGAAAGATTGATAAAGGTTGTGAAGACTCTAAAAAGACTGACACAGGAGCATTGAGACAGTTTTAAAACTTCTCTCTTACGGTTTCACAACTAAAAACAAGAAAGAACAGAGTAACTCGCATGCTTTCCAATACAGAAGTCAGAAGCTACGGATGTGCTCCTTAAGACTATTAAAAAGTGGACTGTAACCCCCAACTACATCAAACATAGAAAACTCTTTTTACATAAGACACATGTCAAAGAACCCAGTGTCAGAAAGTTTGAAAGAAGAATCAGATTAACAACTTGTATGCTTTGCACTTCAAAAAAGAAATGAAAAAAGGTAAACCTGTCAAAGGGAAAAAATTTAACTTTTGCTGGACATCATTGTACAATAATCTACATTCTCATAGAAAAAGACAAAGTATATTATTAATAATATTCCTAGTCATCAAATAATGTCATATATGCATTACACTACCCGCCCTATTCCAACATCCACGATTCAAAAATATAATATTTGAGCAGATATATTTCCCACATCATTTTGTCAACTTTGGATAGACCCATAACAACAATTTAACCATAATTTCCTTACCACCACCAAAATCCAAAATTAAGACAAAGATCACTGCTACGTCTCGAAAACTTTTGCATCGAGATCATCCCTTCAACACAAGGGTTGCTGCTACTGTAAGACGTAAATACTAACATCTGAAAACTTATTCGCCCCAATCAAAATTTGAAGAAAAGCTTTATCATGCAGTCCTGCCGCACTTTTCAAGAACCATTTGTAGCTCATAATATTTGATTGAGTGACTCTGGTTCTTGGTGGTAAAAAATTAAAATCTAAATGTTCTAAAAAATATATCTGAAAAGTCCTCGAACAAAGCTAATCAAAACACCAATTCAACTACATATCAAAATAAATTGCCCAACTATATATTCTTTTCAGGCAGAAACAAAAAAAAAAAACAAAAAAACAAAATTACTTCAAAAGTCAACGATCAAGCCTTTAATTTGTGTCTCTAAATTCCCCCAATCACAAACCCTATCACATACAATAAAAAAATAATAATAATAACATTTTCAAAAAGAAACCCTTAAAATATAATACAGTTAACAAATACCCATAAACCAAAATCAACCAAATAGATCATATTCAAAACGCAAAAATCCTAAAAAATCAACAAATCAAACAAAAAATAAGAACCCATTAATCCAAAACCAACTAAAAATTAATCAAAATAAATTAAAAACAAACCCACACGTAAAATAAACCAAAAATTTGTAAGAAATGAAATGAACAATTAAACAGCGTACCTCGACTGTGGGATTTGGAGAGATCCCAAGAGAGCATCGCAATTGAAGATTATTAAGAAACACATCCGATTCGTAGGGACACAAAGACGGAGCCTCCGACGAAGCGAATCGTATGGATATAATCACACTGAAAAGGAAAACAAAATGATAAAAAAATGACGAAGAAGGAGGAGTAATCATTGAAAGGGGCACAAAGATGGAAATTGATAAGAACGCCGAGGACAAAATTGGCAATAAAAATAAAAAAGGTAATGGAAGATGAACACAGAAAGAAGTGATGAAAAAACACAAGGGCCCCGGGAATAGATTCAGGTTTTTTTTTTCTTGGGTATATCATGTTTGTTGTTTTTTGATTATAAATTGATTTTTTTTTATTTTTTTTTATTTTTATTTTTGGTTAGAAAAAAAATATTGGGGGCGAAAATCCCGAGCCGTTTCGTTAAGGATTGATAAATGAATAATTTTTTATATTCATTAATGATATTAATTGGGTATAAGTATTGATATTGTACTTTAACATTGGAAAATTCAATGTGAATGAGGGGTGTAGGGGTAGATACATGTAAAATTTTAATATTTATTGGTTAAACAGGTTGAGTACGAGTATTAATATCTCTGTATCATATACAGTTTGTTGTCATCTGAATGTATAGGACACTCTTTAATAATTATTTATTTATTTATTTGTATATTCCTGTATTTATTTGATTGAGTTATTATCATTTAACTATTTTAGAAATTTTAAAAAATAAATAAATTAGTGTAATAAGTATTGAGATGTAATATTTTATTGCCTCTAATTGGGGTGTGATTTGAAAGTAAAATGTTTGTAATTTTATCAGGTTTTAGGTTCGAGTTCAAGATGTACATTCCTGCCTGAGGTATGGTAGCAGAGATTTTTACTTGCTACATTTAAATCTGAACCAAGTGGTTTAATTGCGGAATTTCCAACATTTCCAAAAAAATATAATATTTTATTATTACATTTCTACAGACTTTTATATTTTCTATAATATATTACATTTTACTACAACATATATTGACAATTAGGAGCCCTGATCAATTCTCATCCTAACCTAATTCAATTACGATTTAAAATGAAAAATCATCATAAAACCCAATTAAAATTTAGAGTATTTTCAATAAAATTCGATGTTATCTAAATTATCCAATCAAAGTATTGCAATTATTTATTTATTTTTATTTTAAGAAAGAAAATAATCAACATAAACATAATTATCTTCCAACATTTGACTCCGTCAAACTTTGTTGTGTACATTATTAATTGGATCAAAAATTTTGACCATATTGAAGCACAAAAATAATTGTATTTGTTTAATATATATTTGTTTTCTAGGAACTTATGACTTCTCCCTTAATTATTTTAGTCAATATAAAAGCATTTAATTAGTAGTAAGGAATAAATAATAGTCCACAGTTAGCATTATTTGGTGGTATATGGTTCATAATCTGATCTTTAGGTCATGAGTTCGAATTCAGGAAATACGTTGCTTGTAAGAATCTGGAATAATCGGGAGTTTTATCTGCTCCGTTTAAGCCCATAAATGATAATTTTACGGTAGAATTTTCAACGATTCGAAGAAATATAAAAATAAATAATAAAATGAGATGCTTATCAACATCAATATCAACAATTAGATTGATTGTTATTCAAAGGTTGTGATTTTAAGTATCAATTTTGCGTATCAAAGGGTCAATAAAAAACTAATATAGATGCACAATGATATCATAAAAATTCATGTGGCAAGAAAAAATAAATAAATTATAGAACACTTAGTTTTAATAAATTCAAAAATGCATGTAAAAATATAATTTTATTTCTAGAACATTGATTCATATACACACTATTTACACCTAATTTACAACATTAACTCAAAAAGGGCACCATTAAAGTTACAAATTTATGTTTTCTCTAAAAAATGGGAAAAAAAAAAATCTACAATGAGGACCAATGTGAAAATAATCTAAAACTTTTCATTATTTTCAATATTCATAAAAATTAGGGATCCAAATATCCAAATATTATACTTCAATCATTTCTCAAAAATAGAAAAGTCTGAGGCCAGGCTGGCCAGCCAGCCCGGTCCGGTTTGAGGGCAAAATTTTAACTTCTGGACTTGGGTCGAGTTTAAGTAAAATAGTACGAGCCTGATTTGTGCCCAATTTTTATAAATAAAAATATATATATTATATTTATATAAATTAATTTTGAATTTTAAATACATATATTTATAATTAAACTTTTAAAATACAATTCAAAAAATATTAAAAACATTGATATTTTTTCATTTTTAAATATTAAAAAAATTAGGAAAATAAACATTTTACTTGTATATATATACCGTACATAGATAACATAATCAGATGCAGGATATAGGTTAGCAATAGACTAGGAATAACTCTATCCGGTTTTCCAAACATACCAGCAATACCGTATCATCTCAATACGGTGCGCAGCAACCTAGGGTATAGCACGACGACGTTTTAAAGCAAAAAAACAGATCACAAATTTCATTATTTCAATTCCTCCTCGTCGTTTAGGTAAAAAAGGAGAAAATTAGGGCTTGAATCAAAAGAGAGGCAAAAAAATAAATCAATAAATGGAAATTACTGAGAAGAAGGAATCTGATATCGGTAACACGCAAGCCGTCGCTGATTCCGTCGATAACAGTAACAAAGACGCCGAAGAACGCCAAGCTCGTGACCTAAAAGCCAATTTGCATCCTCTTAAGGTCATCAATATTACTACTGCGTATTTTATTAACTGCGTTTTATGTTTTACGATAATGGATTCTTTATCTGAGGCGGTAAAAAACTTTTTTTTTTTGGTTACTTGAATATTGTTACTTTTTTTGGTTGGTGCGTTTATTGTAAGTGCCTCAGTCGGGTTTTAGTTGCTCCACTTGAGTCCGGGTTGGATGGTCTAGTGACGAGATTCAAAAAAAAAAATTTGATTTGTATTACCAACCAACCAAAGTGTGGTCGGCTATATGAATATTGAATTGTTTGAAGTGATTGATAATTTATTTTGTAGTCTCTCTAACTCGAGTAATAAATGTTATTTGATATTTTATTTAATTTTTGAAATTAATAATTTTATTGTGTCAACAATTCCATTGATATTTAAATGTGTGATTAGTATTATGGTTAATTTTGTAAAAAATACATTTAATTAACCTAAATCCTAGATATGAATATGAAATTTTTCTCTTCTCATTAAAACCATAGTCACTTTCTCATTTTTCAATGAGATTGAAAAAGAGAGAAAAGAGAGAAAACAATGGTGGTAATTTCTCTCAAGAAAATTTTATTTTCCTGTAAGTGAGTTAATCCCGAGCTCACCCTCATAGATTTCTGGTGTCGAGATATAACATGGAAGATCGAGTGGTGGATTCGATCATATACTCATGGTTCACGACAATTGATAAAGATCAAAGCAACAGCTCACTCATGCCTTTGACCTCTCTCGTGCATGGCCAAATGATAATGAGACAAATTTTGGTTGTATGTGTGATAGAAGATGAGAGATCACATGCGCATCAAAAGTTATTGATCACATGCGTGGAGACAAATTGATGATCATTTGGTTGATTATTGTAGGGAATGTTTTCCCTCGCGCGGTGGAAGCGGCTTAGGCATCCGAGATCGACCTTGAAAAAAATTTATGCTATGCTCATCTTAGTCCAGAATTTTTCTGCCAAAAAATCCAGAGCCGAACAACCTCGTTTTTTATTCACTGTCGAATGCTTGTCACACACGAGTAGGGATGGCAGTGGGTAGGGTATGGTGCGGGTTTTCCATTACCAAACCTGCACCCACATATGTAAATAAATTACCAAACCCGCACCATACCCGTTGCGGGTTTTAATTTTCATTACCAAACCCGCACCGCATATAAAAATAAATTACCAAACCCGCATTGGTACCCAACGGATTTTTTGCGGGTTTTTAAAATATTGAATTACTTTGTGTTCTTAATAATATAATTTTTTAATTAAATAATTTATTTTTAATTGCTAGCTGTAGTTTTCACATTTGTTTTTCATTTGACATATACAACATGCAATGTATGTATATACAGTACATAGATAACATAATGTATGAAAGACTCAATACCATATGTTTATTTTTCCATATAAACATAATTAAAACGAGTTATTCCCTTCATAATTATAATGATCTAAGTTAGCCAACTCAATCGACAATAAGCTAAAAAGTAATCACCAACCCTTGGTCATATTTTTTATGCTAAGTGTAATGAAAGTGATGCTTACAAGGCTCAAGTGGTGTAAGTGTAATGAAGAAGCAGGAAAGCTACTGAAGTTGCAGCAAACACTAGCTTATTTTGCTCATCTCCCGTTTCTGATCATGTGAACTTAATCCAAATTTTTGTATTATAATTTTATTAACAAGTGATTAAAAAAAAAACAATAATAGTCATGCAAAAAATCTTTAGTTGGGCAGGTTGCAGGCTGCGGCTAAGTGGGAGTGTGGAACTGTGGATTAATGTTTTAGGTTTAGGTTTTGTTAGTTGTTTTTATATGAAGGTTTTTTTATATTGACCTAAAAATATTAATTAAAAAAAATAATATTGCGGGTATGCGGATACCCGCATTTTTTTCTTAAATACCAAACCCGCACCGCACCCGCATCGGGTTCTTCTTTAAATTACCAAACCCGCACCACACCCGCAAAAAAATAATTTTGCGGGTTTGCGGGTAAAATTGCCATCCCTACACACGAGCCATGAAGCAGCCATGAATCACAAGCCATAGCATTTGATGATCAACACACACGCACCACGCTCGTGGCTGTTCGTCTCCCATGCATCATCATCAACCAGTCACGCACATCATCCGTTGATAATTTAATATTGTTTTTGATCATGCGCCACACTTGCTTTGATCATAATGATCATCTAATATTGCTTATGATCATGCGCGTGTGTTGTTGCTTTAATTTTTTAATGTTCAAATTGACCAGTACCAATTTTCTTCCTCATGCTTCCTTATTAAAGCATGAATAAGCCACTTATGATAATCAGCCAATGATCATCAATTTTCCCGAAACACATGTGATTAATAGCTTTTGATGCGCATGTGACCTCTCATCTTCTATCATGCATGCGGCTAGAATTTGTCTCATCATCATTTGGCCATATATGAGAGAGGTCAAGGGCATGCGTGAGTTGTTGCTTTGATCTTTATCAATTGTCGTGAACCATGAGTATATGATCGGATCCACCACTCGATCTTCCATGTTATATCTCGACACCAGAAATCCGTGAGGGTGGGCTCGGGGTTAACCCACTTACATGAAAATTTTCTTGAGAGAATTTCCACAATTGTTTTCTCTCTTTTTCAATCTCATTGAAAAATGAGAAAGTGGCTAGGGTTTTAATGGGAAGAGAAAAACTTCATATTTATATCTAGGGTTTAGGTTAATTAAATTTACTTTTATAAAATTAACCATAACTCTAATCACACAAAAATATTGACCAATGACATTTTTGTCACAATAAAATTATTAATTTCAAAAATTAAATATAACATCAAATATCATTTAATTTGAAATTAAAATTTAACATGTAACTTATATCATGATATAAATTACATATTTGATTTTAAATTAAATCAAATTTAATTTAAAAATCAAATCTTATATTAAATGATCATCTAATAATCATTAATATAAAAATTATATATTAAACATTTTAATATATAATTATAAAGTGTGACATTATATAATTATTAATCAAAATAATAATTTCATCAATAAATAATTATCAATTATTTTAATATTTTTCAAGTGAGTTCATAATTGAACTATCCAATTATTTCATGGATTTTTATAACATAACAAACTAACACGGCGACCAAATGGACCTACAGTTCTCGAGTTCCAATAATCTCAAAATATTAATTAAAATTCTTTAATTAAGTATTTTGAATTATTAACTTTAGGTTATTCCACTAAAAATGTAAAGCTGGACTCTTATTACTGCAAATATATTTTATACCGAAACTTGTCGGCGTCCAGCGATATAATCACTGCATACAGATTGACCCTCGACGAGTTTCTCATAATTAGAGATGGGTCATAATGTCTGTTATATCCTTCTAATTATTTTGTGCCATAAGTAGCATTGATTCTCTAATGAAAGATTTATTCATAACTATTATGAATATTAATCTTTCTATTCGTAATAATAAGACTTGAGCGCTCTAACTGTTCAAGTACCGAATCAACCTTTAAGAAAGATACTCATTACTTCTCGCAAGGAGTGAATTCTATATTTATGTAAAACGTCCCCAGCTACACACCAAACCATGTCCCCAAAATACGTAGCTATTGGTCGGGATTGTTTCACTAACCTCACCTTTGTTAATCAAATGACATAGCCTGTCATGCAGTAGTTCGTAGTACACTCAGGATTCAGATCAATCCATAGATGATCATCTATTAGACTGATATGAATTTCTTTGTTTAACGGATATTAAAAGAAATTCATTTATGTCTTGGTCCAGTCCTATATGATCGCATCATATAAGGTGCCTCTATTTTCATGTCACCACATGAACGAACCCGAATCAAAGTCATCATACAATGTGGAATGGACCGTAGCTGTAGATAAACCACAAACAAAGTGTCCGTCTTTGTTTGCTCTCTACGAACTATTCAGGATTACTAATTTCAGATTTAAATTCTCTTATGTATAACACGTATACACTAAATCTGAAAGTACATTTAGTATCCAAGAGCATACATGATAATTTTATAATATGCAACTTTAAAATCAATATTTTAATAAATGAATAACTGTATCATTTATTACTTAAAATAAAATCCCGTTTACATATTCTATTATGCTCTTGGGAATATATCCCAACAATTGTGTTTTAACACTTAGTGCCCTAAGGCTAACTGGTCGGGAGTCATTGGCCCAAAGGTCGTTACATGGGTTAAGGAGAAAGCTTAATGAAATCAGATAGATATTTTGACGCCACATGCTATGGTTGATATCGATTAGAGAAGTTAAAATATTGATTGATGATAGAAGAGATATGAGCTTTGGTTTGAATTTGGATGAACTGAAAATTTAATTTAAATAAAATAAAATTAGTTTTTGATGTGAAGTCGTATAAAATTAAAACCATGGTGCCTTATGAAGCTTATTTATAAAATTGTAGAGTTTTAAGGTGTAAGGGTGGTTAAGTTTTGGAAGTCTCAGTTCCTTTCTTGTTGCGAGCTGTAAATGAGAACTGGAAAGTAGAGATAGTATTATTTTCATTGTAAAATCATGCATCAGAGGAAGGGTGTTGATTGGAACTCGCATTAATTTTGGGTGATGTGTTTGCTGCTATCTCCCTCTCCGGACGACCAATGTAAAGATGAATGTTCTTATTTTATTACAATGAAGAAAACAATATTCAGATTTCATTTATTTTCACAACTCATATTACTAGCTTGGGTCTTTTTTTCTTAGTTTGGCTAGTGAAATAGTCGTGCTCTTGCGCCTCACTTCCCCTGTGGGCAGAACACTTTCCTTGCTCCGGTTATTATAATAACTTATAAGACTATAATCTCCCTAAAGTTTTTACTGTGGCACAAATGAATGCTTGCTTGCTTATGAGTTATGATCATATTCGCACATGATGTTGCCACATTGATATGCTTTTTCTGGTTTTTCCTTTTATTTTTCCTGACTAAAATGCATAGCCCTTTCTTTAAGATTTTTTTTTTTTATGCTTTGCAAGCAAAATTGATTTTGATATTCATATGAATAGAACAAGTTTGTATTTTGGTACACTCGTCCAACAGCTGGAGTTCGAACGCAAACATCTTATGAGGACAACTTAAAGAAAATTGCGGACTTCAGTACTGTAAGTTCTATTATAATAAGATCCTTGGGCCAAATGTGATTCAGCTTAAGTCCTTAGCTTTACATTTGTTGCTCATCTGGTCTTTGAATATAATGTTTATCTAGGTTGAAGGTTTTTGGGTATGCTATTGTCACTTGGCTCGTCCTTCTTCTTTGCCAAGCCCTACAGATTTGCATCTTTTCAAGGAAGGAATCCGCCCTTTATGGGAGGTAAATATCTAAAATTGACTTTGCAATCACTTTTGCTATTCCAAGACCATTGTTTGTTGCTTTCATTGTTATGTTTGATCCCTGATATTTCTGAATAGCATTTAATTGAATAATTTTCACAATCTTTGTTATTTTTCAGGACTCTGCTAATTGCAATGGTGGTAAATGGATAATAAGGTTCAAGAAAGTGGTTTCAGGCCGCTTTTGGGAAGATTTGGTAAGAAGATTGAGAAGAGTTATTTTTTTATTTATTATTATTATTATTTTTTTTTGTGAAGGTGGTGTTGCCATATGTGAAAAGAGAATAAGATTTTGTGGAGCTTAATGAAACAATGATTTCAGATTGAGCATAATGGCTTCAAAAAATCCATATAGCTAACTTCACCTAGTGGGAAAATGATTTGTTTGGTTTGATTTAAACATCTGCGGCAGCTTAGCCTCTTCCATATAATTAATTGACTCGAGCTTTAGAATAGTTGACTTGTTGGAGGGACTCCAAGGAAGTGATGGAGAAAACCAGTTTGGCTATTGCCATATAAGTAGGATGATTACTACTAAAAACGATATAATTGTGCCGAAAAAGCACTAAAATCAGTGTCACAATGTTTAATGCTAAAAGCAGCATGTCATTGTGTTTATGTAGAAGAGGAAAAGTTTGTTATCCATGATGTTTGTTCCTTGCCAACCTTTGAAACTGTGAATTATCAAATTTTCATTCAAGCACAACTTCCTGAAACTTAGTCCAAATAACTCAAGTTTTCATCCTCTTAGCATTTTTCTTTTGTACGGTTAGCACTAACAATGAATTGATATCTCAAATGTTCTAATGTAAGCCTATGGAATAAAGTTTCCTTCCCATATCTCTAAAATATATGATATCAATAATCTTGTAGCTAACAATGCCAAGAAAATTTTGCACGCACTTCTGCAATCTCGAGGTAATCTAGGATGTATTGGTTATTTACTTCTGCATATTTTTGCAGGTTCTTGCCATGGTGGGTGACCAACTTGATTATGGTGATAACATATGTGGTGCGGTCTTGAGCATTCGATTCAATGAAGATATTTTGAGCGTGTGGAACCGCAATGCGTCTGATCATCAGGTTTGTGATTATTGATTGCCTAATTAGAAACTGCTGCCATCTATTTCTTTCATACGCTGAGGGTGTGATATCTTTTGTATTTTGATCCAGGCTGTGATGGCTCTAAGAGATTCGATTAAACGGCTCTTAAAGCTGCCCCACAGCTACGTTATGGAATACAAGAGATTCTATTAAATGGAATACAGTGTGTGATATCTTGAAGTTAATGGTCCCCAACGGGCGCAGTCCAGCGATTTGAGTTTGTGGAATCGCAATGCGTCGGATCATGTAGTTGTTGATGGTAATTGCATGTATTGTTATATCTTAGCAGATTAGTTTTGTGGATAAAAATGCCTCTTGTAGAGATCTTGCTCCAGTTATATATGACTCAACTTACATTTACTGTAATACAAGTTATTGGAGAGAATATGAGGGGACAATTTTTGTAATTGTGTCGTGTTTGTGTTGTGATCTTGTCGTGTCGAATTTAAGGAATCATGGATATGACTCATTTAATAATTGAATCGAAATCTTTGAACACATTTAATAAATAATTGCACAAATAGTGATGCAACTATCAGGTTAGGTTAACTTGATTATATGATTAATTACATGATTAATAAACTGGTCATAAATATGTTATAAATGGATATTAGTGACGTGTTGATAGATTACATGAATATTATTAGTCTCATGGTAGGGAAAACGTGTTGAAATGGTGTAACACAAATAAGACGGTATTAATAAACGGACTGACATAATACGTCATGATTATTAATCATGTCAATTTATGTAAACCTTAATATGAAAAATTTTCATTGGTATCGTATACGTGTCGTGTAATCATATCATGACCTATATTGACACCTCTATTCTTATCGGATGAGCTTACAATTCTTTAACTCATAAGTTTGAGTTAGGGTTGACAATTTTCCCCATACCGTCTAGGATGAGATTTGTGACGTTTTTTTGTCTCAATTTGAAAATGGGACATGACAGGACGAAAAAGGTCCCAAAATTTTTAGGGAGCCGAGGATTTAAAAGGGATACGGAACAGGACCGGATAGTTTTTTGTCCCTAGAAAAATAACAAGATGAGATTAGAATAATTTTTTATCCCGATTATATACACAGGACAGGGCTTGGATTGACAAATCTCGTGACAAATCTCGTTTGCAATCCCTAGTTTGAGCTCTCTTTGATAATGGCTAATAAGCAAAGTCAAAGCAATTAAACACCCACGAAGTTTATAAATCAAGATCCAACTGGCTTGTTTTAAACTAGACTTGAGCTGAAGCAGGAGTAAATTCTTAGAGCTGAACCTAGCAAACCTTTGCTCAGCTTCACTTGCTCTTTCAGCAAAATTTTGCCAGTTCCCTAAGAAGTTCTAGTGGACTAATATGCCTCATAAATGAACTATGAAACTGGACATGACAGTTAACATTAGGGATGGGAATCGGGACGTCCGTACCGGTCTTATCATGTCACGTCCCATCCTTATTATGATTTGGGACCAAAAAAATCATCTCATAAGATTTGGAATCTCGAATCCCTATTAGAATTCGGAATTTTTAGACTAAAATTCAGGATTCGAAACGGTTTTTTATTAGGGAAGAAAAATCGTCTAAATTTCGACCATAAATTTTATCCAGTATGGAATCCTAAATCCTAATTGGGATTCGGGATTTTCTGCCAACCCTAGCTAATATCATCGAGTTACACAGAGAGTTGTGCAAACTGAAAATAGAATTACTAGTGATCATATGCATTCCAAGTAAAGATCTCTCAGTCATCTCAAATATGTTAACAATATGATCATCAAGGGATTACATAATAATAATAATTATTATTATTATTCTGAGGTAACAAAGCTTACAAAGTATTTTGACAGAACTGTCTGTATTATGGGAAACAAGTTGCGCCTAAACAGAGGACTGAAGCCCAATGATACCTGTACAAAATGAACCAATGCAATAAATGTCAAGCATCTGCAACTGAATAAACCCAGAATGCTTAAACACGAAAAACCAAAAAAGAAAAACCACAGGAAAAGAAACAGAAGCACAAATCATTGATTATCGGCTCAATGCGTGTCCTTTACTACAGGTCGTCTGCAAAATGAAATGCTTAAAAATTAAAATCATTACCACATCCAACTCTTGCTCCTGCATTCCCAGTTGTTTTGCTAAGTTCATGTCCACCTGAGCATTGGTCTTTGCTATTAGTTAAAACACAACGAGAAAGTCTAAACAATTATGATTACAAAAGAAATGGGCGTAGACAAATTGAAAATGGCGAACGAGAGACAAGAAGCAGAAACAAAAAAGAAATGCTTGACATATAGAAATTAGGGGGATGTAAGACGTTTTCATACAAGAAGTACAACAGCTTCACTCATGGGAAATGGCAAATGGGTAATACCAGACAAGAAGCAGAAACAAAGAAAAAAAACCTCGACTTATATAAATTAGGGGTATGTAAGACGCTTTCACACAAGAAGTACAATGCTTGTGCAGATGTTTATGTTTGTATGTGTCTACGGTCCAAAATAACTGATAGAGAAGAAACCAAATTTAGTTGTAAAAAAATAGAATCTGAGACAACAAAAGAAACCTATCTAACCAAACAAACCAAATTAAATATGCATCTCCACATTCTACAGATGAGCACTTTCCTCTCAAAAGCTTCAAACAATTTCTTCTTTATCCATCTCTGTGTTCTTTATTTATTTATTTTTTAATTTTTAAGAGCATAATACAAAAATGCAAAATCCCGACCTTATCCTTGACTCATTGTCTTCCGGGATTAGAGAGGTCTGTTTAGAAAAAGGCACACCCATACAACCCAGACCTAGAACAGGTATAGTAAACCTAGTCCTTTGAGCCAGAATACAAAGAATAAAAAGATGAGTAATCGCCTAATCTGTATGTCACTGGGCACTAGGCAAATTCACCAGTCCTCTTTCATTAAGATGATCAGAAGTAATCAATCAGTATCAGAAACAACTCAACAAACTATATTAGAGAATTTCCACTCTCAAGAATTAAGCTGAAAAAAGAACTGTAAAGCCCCTTTGCTTCCATGACAGCTAAATAAGATTCAGTAACCTCCTTTACTCATATACAAGGGCTTAGTCAAATAACTATACAGTAAAGAGAATATAAGCATCTTGGCCTACTATGAATCTTTACAAGATGGAAGGTAGAAACTTCTAGCAGTACAACCAATAAGCGACTGAATCCACTATGGAAAATCACTTAACATATACACATGAACCACACTACTCATAACAAACTCTATAACACAAGGAGTAAACTAAACGGTCCAATACCTAATATGGTGATTGTGAAATTAATATTGCCCAAACCACTCTCAAGTCTCAACTTCTTCAAGTTAAAAACTAAACTCTTCGAAGTAGTTGTTAAGAAAAATAATGGAACAGATTGGATTTCATATTCCGATGTCCCTCAGACTGAGAGGAAAATGACAAGACAAAACTGCACAAACTTAACTAAAGCTTCTTACTGGCGCATTATTCTCCTCAAGAATTGAAAGGTTTAAAACAAATATACTTTTTGTCTACATCTGTACCAAGTAGCTGTATCCTAGTAATATATACAGATGTTGTAATCAAATTGAAAAGAAACTATGTTGTAATCAAATTGAAAAGAAACTACACTTGCCTTTTCCTAGATCATCAGTATCAGCATGCACAACCACAGCCCTCCCCAGTATGGAGTGCTGTCCACTCAGAGGAATCTGCAAATTGGAACATAGAGGGAAGGAATATAAAGAGAAGCAAGAAGATAAAATTATTTAAATATTAAAGGATTAAAAAGAATTCCATGGCCACTTCGAAGAAACTGATCATTATCATTTGTAAATAATATTAAAACTTTTGCAGGACATTTAAGAAGAGACCATTGCACAATATGCAAGCTCATGAATAATATTTGAAAGTAAAATCATATCAACGACCACTCAACATAGTATACATACATATTTGGATTCATGCCACCAAAATGATATGATGAAAAAAATCAAACCAATCTAATTTTGTACAGCAAACAAAGCACACTGAAAGAATTCATTATGAATCCATTTACCATCCTGTCAGCAATTGAAACCTCAGCAACTCCTGCAATATAGGAATTAATTCAATACAATCAGAGAAACTCAACGCTTATTCCTCTCTAGATTATGAAATCACATCCAGCTAAGAACCAAGTTCATATACCATCAGGGCCTGCAACAATGTTTCCCAAATCACCTGCATGCCGCTCGTTATCACTGGGAGCCCCATGATCCTTCTTCAGTGGATTGAAATGAGGTCCTAAAAAAATTAGGAATAAAAAAAGGCACTTACAACCCTCTCGAATAAAACACAAACAAAACCCCACTTAAAAGATTGTCAAAGACACCTATGAGTATGTTAAGCACTTGGGTGTTATGGCTTTTAATCCACAGTTGCTGTAGAATGGAATCGCTAGCTACCAAGTATAAGTATGTGGGTGTTTATCAAAAACTTTAACTGTTGTTCTTTCAAAAGTAAGCAAAAGCACAACAGTTAAGAAATAAGGACATATCGTAAATTTGCATAATCTTAAACATCTCAGCCCAAAACTCAATGCTGAACAGAACCCACTTAAACATAAACAGCATTAGCATGGGGGGCACCAGGAGTGGGCTGGCCATGCCGATTCCATTTTCACTATTTTCTTTAGAAAAAAATAGTAATAATATATTTAACCCATTAATATTACTAGGAAAAAAAATATCTACCCATCCCTAAAATAAATTCTTGCCTCCGCCTCTGAGCATGAGCTTGACAATCAACAAGGAATTGTAAAAAAAATATTAAAAATTGAAGCTCAAATTCAGCTTTTAACACACAGAGAGAGAGAGAGAGAGAGAGTACCATACCAGTAGAATTGCAGCCATTGGTGGTGTCACCAAGTGCATGAATATGGAAGCCATGAAGGCCTGGCCTCAGTCCTGTAATCTTCCCTTTCACATATGTAATTCCTGCAACATACATATACATATACATATACATACATATACATATCACACACACATATATATATATATATATCAGTCCTTCTGGACGCACGAGATAGTACATGTACTTTATCGTTGTTCCGCAATTGAAAATGATTATATAAACATGTACATCAATATCAACCTATGTGATATGCATAATCAGCAATACAAAAGGTTACAAAAACAGAATAAATTGAATAAAAATTTATAAAGTTAAAGAGATACCATTAGGTCCTTGAACAAAGTGAACAGAGCCCTTAACATTTGTATCTCCAGAAATGAGAGCCACTGCTTTCACTGTGCCTTTTGTGGCACCCGTTTCCATTTTATCTCTTGCCTCTCTTTTTTTCCCCTATCTGGGTTCTTCCCAAATATTTATATAACATACAATTAATTAAATTATATATGTATTTGATTTGTTTGTTTCTTTCTTGGTGATTTATTTTATTTTAGAATTTTCAGTTTCTTTTTTCTTCTTGTGTGTAAGCCTATCGGTAAGAAAAACAGAGCTGTATGGTAATTTTCATCGAAACCCAGTATTTTTGACAAATTTAGCTGTACGCCCACTAATTTCGAAAATATTCACAGCAGAATAATAATATAACTATTGGAAAAAACTATATTTGTACTATTGGAAATAATATAGAATAATAATAAATGGGCAAAATCATCTTGGTGTGCTTTATGTAATTAATTATTTTCAAAAGTTTGATTACACAACTTCGAAAAAAAAAACATAGCTCTACTTGTTTTAGTTTATTATTGAAAAGGGAAATGCTTTAAAGTAAACAAGTGTTAGTTGATTCGGTTAAGACACTCGTATTTCATAAAGTATGTAGTATGAGTGAATAAAGAATTTATATTATTATTAATTTTTAAGTCTGATTCTATTAATCTATGAGTCTTATTCTCATAGTCTTCAGGTTTTGTTCTTGCAATCTTCTAATAAGATTTTATCAGTCTTCGAGCCTTAATCTTATTCCCTATGGGGTATAGTAAATGATGATCTGTTAAGTAAAAGCTAATTTTTTATAAAAGAAATATGAGTGTTTGAATTTTCTTATTCTTTAAAATGGTATAATAATAACATAATCTTTTGAAGTACTTGATCAAATAATAATAACGTAATCTTTAAATGGTATAATAATAACATAATCTTCTCAAGTGTTCTTGTGACATCCCAAGTGGTGATTATTAGTGATGGATTCATTTGACTATTTAGACTCGTTGTAATCCATATCCCTCACAAAACTTTAAGGGTATATATGTCTATTGGGCAGGTCATGTGTGTTTGTATGGTACTTTAATTATCTTTACTTTGGAAGAATGTTTGTGTTATTTATTTAAATTTTGATGAAATTCATCAACCTAACTCAACTCATAAGTTAGCTTAAGTATTGATGGTTGTCTATTTATAATTTTATATTATTAGTACAATATTATTTCTCAGTCGATGTAGGGTTTTTCAATAAATTTCAAGTGATCACACTCCTTAGATTTAAGAGGAAAAAAAATGATTTAGACATAAAATAACGATAATATAAAGATCAATCAATTGATATTACGCGATTTATATAATAAAATATTTTATATATGAAAGAGGTAGGTAGAAGAATTACTAAAGCAAATCCTCTTAATAAAATCACTTCTTTGTGCTGTCATTGAAGTAACTGAGTTCCTAGTGTGTCATTGTTCTAATTATGACTTTTATGGGATTCATAATTGCTTCCTAAATAGTAATACCATTTGCGGTTGAATTAATCCTGGTTTGATGGTGTAAAGTTCAGGATCTCATCTTGAGGTCGTGGGTTTGAATTCAGGGAGTGCGTTTCTTATAAGAGTATATGACAGTCGGGGGTTTTACTTGCTCCGCTAAGTCCGGAATGAATGGTTTGACGGCGGAGTTTCTAACAATTTCAAAAAAAAAAAAAAAAAAATCTTACAAATATTTTTAATGAAATTTTTTCGAAAATTAAAATTTATTAATAATATATTCAAAAATGTTAGCTAAGTTGATAAATATAATAGTTATCCACCACAACTACTAAGGAATCTTGTAGTAAAATGACTCATGAGGAAGTACGATCTATATATTAGTTAGTCAAATAGCCCAATTTGAGCCATAATCTATTAAAAAATAGCTCATATTTAATTTTATGTAAATAAATTAACTAATTATTTGGAGTGGAATGGATTGCGATAACAAGTGATATAACCATAATTTTATAACTACAATTTGTGTGCATAAATCTGTCCATATAATGTGCAAATTCATCTTTTGAAAGGGACTAAAAATAATGGGGAAAAATAAATTTATAATTAACTCAACATGATTGCTTAGATTTTGCATTGCTAGATTATTGAGGTCTTCAATGGGCGTGACTTAATAGTATAAGATTCAGGTTCTGACCTTCAGATCCTAGGTTTGAATCCATAAAATACGTTTCTTATAAGAACTTGAGACATACATGAATTTTACCTAATCCGCTTAAGCCCAAAACGAGTGATTTAACAACGAGATTTCCAACGATCTAAAAAAAAAAAAGATTATTGAGTTGAAACTTCCATGCGTTGTGCATCAATTATGTTATTTATGTAGGAGCAAAAGACAGAGAGAAACGGAAACAGAACAATTTCATGGTGATTTGATATGAACCATGATGATCATATTATACTTCCATGTTGTACACTAATGTTCAATACATGAAAATTTGGTCAGTATATTAACTATTTCTTTTAATTTTTTGATTTTTTTTGTTTTTTGTATTTCTAAAGTGGTAAAATCCACCATCAATCAATACAAATTTCCAACTATAAAATATTTATTAAAAAGAGGTAAAAAAAACACTTGAACATCATTAGATAAAAAGTATTGATTGAAAGTATAAATTAAATTATAAATATTACAGTGAGATTATAAGCTCACTAAACTCTATACCAAACGGTACATATCGGTAATTATAAAAAATAAAAAATAAAAACCTAATGAGAAATTACGAAAAACATCAAACCCAGGAAAAGAAATCACACTCACCCACCGCATGCATGCAAAAGACGATTCACTGGCAAAAATTTAACTGAATTCAAAATCTCAAACCCAAAAGCATTTATAGGATGAAACCTATTTTCATTCCAGCACCCAAAAAAAGGTCAGGATATACAAACCGACCATAAAAAAAACTGTGATTAACTATATATTAGTCGTCAAAAGATACAATGCCCCAAAACTGCTATAACGATTTACTCGATTTTCGAGAGCCTCGACCCCAAATACAATTTACCAACTAAAACTTCAAAATCATTGACAAATGAACATACTAAAAAATAAAACTCAAAATATGCATACTATATAGTATACTATACTATATACCCTCATCCCCAACCAATCAAACAAATACGACATAGCGTGAAGAACCACACAGCAAAACATACAACGGAAAAAGAATAGATGACTGAAAACATCATAGACACACTGATCACATGAAGCAGCTTCATTAAAAAAAAGGCGATGACCTATCGAACATTATATTTGACTGATGAAGCACTAGCCCAGAGAGGTAACACGACGTACCCAACAATGCGCGGAACTTCATGGCTGGACAATGGCTTTTCAGGAAGATTAATGGCAATGCCCAACAAAAAAAGCAAAAGAAATTAAGATGAGAGGATAGATTGCAAAGCAAGCTGCTGCTGGGGCTGCAGGGATGACCATGTTGATGCTAGAGTAGCGGGTGGTAATGATTGTTGAAGTTGTCTCAAAAGATTGATCATTCGACTGGCAGTTTGCTCCGTCGCCAGATCTTTACTCCCACATAAAACCTACAACAAGAATTTCCCCAAAAATAATAAAAAACAATTATTTTGAAAAGGTGAAATAAGAGTCTTCGAAACAAAAAAGAGATTGAACAACTGAAGTTCAGAAATAAAATACCTCTGCAAAAATTGTTACTATTTTGGGCAGATATTGATGGTTAGGCCCTAATATTTCCCCATCTGACCTGTAAAGAGATGCAGTTTTTTCAAAATTAACGTAAAGCAAAAATGGATAATAACTTACCAAGAAAAAATAGAGAACGAAAAGCCAGTTCAAGCAAATTCCAAATCACCACCTTTCCACCATTGAACAAAGCTGCTCATGCACAGCCTTGGCCTCCATCAAGTCACCTTTCAACGGCAAGCAACTTAACCAGGCAGGGACAACCTGCCAAATAAAACAGGTGTGAGAATGCTAAACCCTTTGTTTTCTTAACCTTCAGCTCTGATGACAGCAAGGCACTGTCAACAAATAAATTGAGGTAAAACTATCAAGTACCTGAGCTGCATCTATACTCTCCCGGTGGAATTGGCAAATCTTTCCAAGAGCTGAAACAGCATTGTCATATGCCATTACATTGTCAGAGTGCAGTGCGTTTGGGTGCCTTATGACAACATTTAACCTGGAAAGGGCTTCTGCAAAACGATAGATAAATTTTTTTAATAACATTACATAAGACTATAACGCAGAGAAAAGAAGCATTCAAGTGCAAATCAACTTACCCCCAACAAGAGGTTTGAACACAGATCCACCAAACTGAGCACAAACACCAATCCCATAAACCGCTGCCTGAAAAATTATTGGCACTTATTTTCTAAGTGGAACACGAGACGACTAAAGAAACACACAAAGTTACAGAACTAATAAGAGTGCAGACCTGACGAACATCAGGATGTTCATCATTGCAAGCTTCCAATAGGAAAGGAAGGTAGGTGTCATAGTATCTGTTTAGCCAAAAAAGTTAAGATACATTCAAGGATATTAAGATCAGTATTCATGAATTAACAAAATAATTTCGAAAGGGGAAATCTTACTTGAGTGCAGCTTCACAACAGTGCTCCACAACATCATCAAATATACATATAGCAATTCTTCTCTCTTCTGCTGTCTTATCCTTGCCCTAAATTATCGAAAAGCTAGTTAGCTATAACAAAAGCCAAGTGCCTCTTTAGAGAAGGTCACTATTTCCTTTATCATTTTCATATTCAGATTGCAATATATAAAAAATGATTGTGCTTAAAATTGTGTTTCACACAAAAACAAATAAAAATACAGATGAAGCAATTATGCATCAAACAAAGTTCACATTAGGTATTAACTAATGTTGCTTCGAAAGGAATCAGTTAAACCTTAGGTCAAGCAAAATAACTCACCCACATAGGTGTCAAGTAAGAAGAGAGCTCATCAAAGAAAGCCAAGAAAGACGCCCTGAATGTTTTGATTAATGTACCCAAGCAATCACCAACCTTTTGATCAAGTGAAAAAACACGAGGCAAACAAGAATCAGAACTTTTATGATATTTACAGATAAATAATATAATCAACCAATGAACAAGGAAAAAACTACCACAGAACATGGAAAATAGAACATACTCGGTCAAAAACTTCTTCTTCTAGTTCGTTTTCTTCCTTGAGCAGTTCCCCTTCTTCCGCATCGAAGTCCTCTGCTTTTGCCCTATCTGCCCTTTCTTGTTTTCTGGAGGAGCTGGCTGTAATCACCTGTTTAATCTCATCCACGATGCACCTCACTTGTCTTTCATCTAAAAGTGGTCCAGAAATCTGACGAAAACACAAATAAATTCAAGCATATTCAATTGTCAAAACAACACAGGAATGTGACAAGAAAAATATTGTGGCTAATTGATTGGCAACACAGCACACAGCATGAGGGGAAAAAATTCGGAAAAAAATTCAACAACATAAATCGTTTGTCACATGCACGAGAACAAGTGACAAGGATAAGGACAAGCCAACACAACAATTATTGATACAAATAAATGAAAAAACTGAATTATCTTGTGATAATAACATGAGAGAACTGCTGCAAGCCTGCAACAATAGTATATTGAAGAAAAACAAGCAGGAGCTGTTGAAGAAACAGCGGCCTTTCATTTCCTAATAGATGTTGTCCACTGTCACTTATGTAGCATTGAAGACAAAAGGTTGAAACTTTTTATTAAAGTTCATCATGTCCAACTATACTAAGATTTAAAATAAAACAAGAAAAACATTCAGCATCCCTGTATCCCGGTTTCAACTATACACCTCAACATCATTAAGTGAATATGACAAACCTGTATGCATTCATTCAATGCATCCAACATGCTTGCACAAATTTCTACCTCAGGCTCCTGCAAGACAGTTGCAAATACATTAACATGTAAATGTACATTTCTTTTGGGACAAAAAAAAATTGAAAAGAAAATAGATAAATTGAAAAGGTTATCTTCGATATGAAAATCCTAAAGAGCCAAAAACTAGGACAGGGGTATGACCTTGTGTAAAGCCTCCACCAATGCAGGTATTATGTAATCATTCAATTGCTTTACATAGGACTCATTGCGACCTTGTGATTGCCCCTTCTCAACAGCTAATTTAGCCGAACGCAGCAGGTCCGGCATGGCTGAGAACATACACAAAAATAAAAGATCAGATTTCCAGACAATCCACATGCTCATAGAAGGGAGAAAAAATAATGGCCAATCTAATACCTGAAACAGCTGCCTTCCTAACTTCTTCATGGAAATAAAACTTAAGAAGGGGAACTAGTGTAGAAGCAACCTGCAATAATCATATCTCTAGCTTGTCAATATAGTATTCTTTTATAATAAACAATGAAGATAATTAATCTCATATGAAGCATATAATAGAAAATCCATAAGAATTCAACCAAAATCGACCTGATCAATCCATGGGAAAAACAGTTCCTTCAACTCATCAGCATAGCAACACAGCATGTTACAAGCAGTAGCTTTTTCCTCCAGGACACTAGTTTTTATCCCTATCCTTTTATCTCCGAGAGTAATTGTATCAATGCTGCAAAAGGAAATTGATGGTATTAGAAAATTTATGAACTTGATAATCCTAAGCAAAAGCATTATTTTCTAAAGACCAGAAACCACATCACACAATGCAAGGTGTGGCAATTACATATGTAGTAATATGTAGTAACAGATTTAACAATGAGGAATCAACAAATCTGCAAAGAATAGTTTACAAAGATATGGGTTCTGTTCATATTATGCTTTTTTTTTTTTACCTCTAGTAAGTTTAATAACATTTTTTATTAACTACAAAATCACGAAAATACATGCACAAATTTCAGAAATTTGGGAGTTGCAAACAATCATCAAAATCAGATGGCAAACCTGTCATCTTCATCATCAAAATCCACATCTGAATCAGCAGATGTAATGATCACATCAGGCTTAAGTTGAGCAGACTGAAGCAAAGGGGGCATGACAACACTCATGTAAGGGATAAAATCTTGTCCCAGACACTTGCAGAGTCTGGCCCATGCCTACAACAAACATAGACAGTTATATCTTTGCCCCCAACACTTTCCCGAGTAAATTTCAGCATTCATCAGTTAAATAAATGCAGGATATAATATATAAAAGTTAAATCATACTTGTAGCATGTAGCTTGTTGTCGGATCATCTGCCTCCATTTGGGAACCTTGTAATGACATTAAGACTTCCATAACCTATTAATACATGACAAACAGCAAGGCAATAGTTCAAAAAGAGAATGGGAATATTGCAGCCATGACAATCTAAAATGTCAGCAGAGGAAATGTGCATAACCAATGGATAAAAACCAACCATAAATAAAAACAGAAACTGTCAGTCTGTCAGCAAATTATGGACCTAACTGAGATAATAAAAGGTTATCAGAATTCAGGAATAAAAGTATCAAATAATGGGTGCTTTTAAAGACGTATTAACTCAAAATGATTTAGAGAATCTACAATGAGGTGGATATATAGTCAAACTTTGAAAAAAAATTCAGAGAGAACCACAAACCAAAATGATGATCACAATGAAAATCAGTAAAATAGAAAATATTAAATATTTATTGTCACCTGTTTAGCATCATCCCTGAATTTATCCTTTCCAACAGCCATCCCGACCAAACTAATGCACTCCATAGATTTGGCACGGAGCATACGGTTAGATTTATCATTTGCGTTCACCAAAATAGCTTTCAAGAATGGCATTACAGCATCATAATATTTTTGGAATTGGCCCTGTTACATACATCAAATCAGATGAAAATATTCTACTACAAAAATGAAATCTATTAGGTATATTATCAGCCTCTAAAATACCTGAGATGAATCAGCAACTGATGCTAAAGCGGTCAAAGCCCCCTCTTGCACCATTTGCTTCCCATTCTACATTGCATACAAATAATATTAAGTATTCTTTCATGCCAAAGGAGGGAGAAACACAATATCCCACAAGACACAAAAACATAAGGCAAGGGAGTTCACTCATATAGCAATACAGGAATAAGCCTTTCAGTTTTCATTTTTAGTAGTGCACACACATTCAGACATAATTAAAAAGAAATACTTGGATGTTCCAGATGACGGAAGAGCAGGGTGGTCAAACAAAGAATATCATAATTATTCTAGCACACTGAAATCTCTAAATCTAAGAGCTAAATGCAGGCGAGTGAAAACTACGGTAAAAAGCGTGGACTGTGACACATAATGCTGAAATAGAGATTTCTACTCCACTCCACAGATCCTTCCTACACAGATCCTTCCTACAACTCCACATCCTATGTACACGTCTCTTTTCCATTATATTCAAGAAATCAAAATTTTACTTCAATAACAAACATTTTAAATTCTGGAACTACCATAAAAGTTGCAATATTGTTCATCAAGAGAACACCCCCATTATTTCTGTGTCTTCTAAGAATATGATTCCATTATCTGCGTGTCTGTGCCAAAATTCTCATTAATGCTGCCAGTTCCGGCCACTCAAAAAGTATGTACATCCAATTTAAAGAAAATTATTCACTAACAATTCTTTTAATCATATTTACAAGTTTATGCCACTACCCTGTTGTGAAAATTAATGGGAATGTCTTCTCATAAATTGAGTTTACTAGATGTTTCTACCAAATGCTGAGGCATCCAATATCCCTCTTACAATGAATGATCATTTCTGTCAACTTTTTAACACTCTTGAAGCATCACTAGTTAAGGAAATGAATAAATATATCAAATGTAAGAAGCATTTTATTGTGCAGATTTATGCTTCAAAATGAAAATTTCACTTCAACATTTATCATTTTCAATTGAAGAGTAAATATCAACAGAACCATTTGGCAGGTTAACTATGTAATCACATGAGAATATAATAAGACATACCCGAGGAACCATCCGAAATCATTTTTGACAGATTAAACCCATGGAGTGGCTCTCAGGAAAATTTTGATCTAATTAAAAAAAAATTACAAAATTTTATTATACCGTATATGGTTGGAAAAAAAAGTATTTGCATACCTGTAGAAGTACAAGAAGTTTGCTCACAATCCCATCCAAATATGGAGTCAAAATATCAGGGTTGCAATTTTCACTGAAGTTGAGCACAGCTGATGCAGCATGAGTCTGTGGTATGGAAACAAAATTGAACATCAGAATAACATTTTATTGAATAATGAATAAAGAAGATATTAAAAAGAAACTATCATCAAATACATAGCCAATGCTTCTAAAAGATGATTGTGATCCAACACGGGAATAACCACCAAAGAAAAAAATAACAAACAAAACAAAACCTTAAGAAGACAAGTCAAATTTTAGAAAATTAAAAAATTAAACAGATTAGAAAGTAAATCAGTTTTAGCTACAGGAACAATGTCCTCTCCATTAAATTAGCCAAAAACAAACATTTGCTTCTTTCAAAAGCCTTACAGGCAGCCACAATTGCTTTGAAATCAAATCACTCCTCAAAGAACAATTTACAACAAGGCACAAATAAATAAAGGAAAATTTTGATTTCTTGGGTAATTAAATGGATGAATCCTCCCCAAAGCCCACAGTGTGAGAAGTCCCGTGCGTTGGGCCATCATTTAGGTAATTAAACCGATGATAATCTATTTCCAAAACATAAATGCACCATTCTGCAATATTATAATAAAATACTACAGGAACAGCCAAATGTGCAGGCTGAAAGATTAAGCAAATGACACTGACACCTATGAGACAAGTGACTCGGAAAGTATAAGTGGTGGCTCAATCATTAGAGTAATCACTACTTATTATCTAAAAGTGAAAACTGCTCAACGCTACGAGTATATTAGAAAGTAACATATGCAGATTACCTGTACTCGTGGATTTTGGAAATCATCCATGGCCCCAGCCAATGCTGGTAACACTCGGTGGTGAAATTGTGTTTGCAGTTCTGGACCCAAGTCTGTGGACAACTGTCCAATTGCATTAATAGCTGCCCAGCGCACTCGGGGGGATGGATCTTGAAATGAATTCAAAACCATCGACACTACCTGCTCCAGGTTCTTTATCATTACCTGCAAGAACAATGGGCAAAATGTAAAGAACAGCATACATACTTGGAATCAAAAGATACACTTAACTGAACTTATGCGTATATAGTATATACAAAAAGTTCTCTAAGAATTACCAACATAAATCATATTAACTCAGATACACTGCAAGAAGGCATAAACAGCCCATGTAGACATCACATGACAAGCGACCGACAAGCAAAAGGTATCAGAAAGGGCATAAGTGGATCCACTTCATCCATCAATCAGTATAAAAGCATTCACAGATCTATTATAAAAAAAAACTTACTCTGGCAACTCTCTCTAAAATAAGTAGGCAAAGAAACACAAATCTGTTTCTCATCTCTCAATTTGTCTGGCTAAAAGTACCTAACATAAAGGCGGAGATAAAAGATGGTTGCTTTGGAAAGCGGCGAAGGCAATAGATTCAAAAAGTTTTAAACAGGAAGCAAACTGCAACTAAATGTTATTTTCCCTGGAATATCTAAGAAATCCTATCTACTAAGACATTTAGCCAAGCAAGTAGAAAAAATAAAAATTTGGTTCATCAGACATGTACTTACAAAGATAAACCAAAATCAATATAAGGAAGCACATTTTTTTTTAACTCCATAGCAAAAAATACCGTACAGGGGTCTACATTAAATTGCCTAAGCGACCACATAAAATCAAAATACACTCAACCCTACACGCTCTAGACAAAGCACGTCCAAAATAAAACACACTCAAAATTTAATTTGCATCACAAATAAATGGTTAAGTGCTTATAACCTTGGAGCAACCCTCTGCAATTTGTGCAAGTGCAACGAGCACAGCATGGTGCTTCTGCCACTCGGGGGCTGCCAAAAACCCTGGAAAAACCTCTGAAGCAACAGGCAAAATAGTGTTGCCACCTAAAGCTATCGCTAACCTATCCAAGCACTCCTGCCCAAACCCATAATTACTCGTCTCCCCAACATCCTCATCCTCACTCTCTGCACTATGCCACACAGGATCATCCTCTAAATCCAACAACATATTCATCAACACCGAAAACAACCTCCTTATAAACTGCGGCAACTTCCTCATCATCCCAGGCGCTCTCTCACGAGCTTCAGCCAACGACACAACAAACTCAATCGCCAAATGCCTCGTCCCCTCCTCCAAACCCTCCGCCTCCGCCACTTGCAACATCGACCCCACCACATCCACCAACTGTTTCCTCAAAAACCGCGGCTCAGTTGCCGCCAACTCAATCAACAACTCCAACGCCTCCTGCGCAGACGACTCATTCCCCTTATTCAATGCCTCAGTCAAAGTCCTCATCATCAAAGGCAACAAATCAATAAACCCCTCCTTCTCATCTAAACTCGGCAAACAATTCATAATAAAATTAACCGTGGCCTCCAACGCCGCAATCCTCAAATCAAAATTATCACTTCCTAAAAACCTCGAAAACACCTCGTGCAAAGTATCAGCATGAGCAATCAAAACCTCACCAACAAACTGACTCAACCGCGACAAAATCAACAAAGCAGACTCCTGAATTTTATCATTAAAAGTGAGCAAACACTGGAAAACAAAAGGAAGAAGCTCAGGCCAGTGACCGTCAGGCAAAACCGAAACGGCGAGTTCCGAAACGGCGTCGCATATCTTCTTAAGTATCGACTTGTTGCTTTCGTTTTGGAGTTGGAGTAAGAGTACCGATTTGAGATTGGCTTGCGTGGCGGGGGCGAGGCGCGTGAAGATGAAGGAGGCGGAGTCGTCGCGCGTGAGGTGTTTACGGAGGAGGATTGCTGACATGGCGCGGCAGTCGGAGAGGGGAGAGGAGGAGAGAACGCGGGAGAGGCTTACGGCGAGGGCGTCGGGGTGGGATTGCCGGAGGACGGAGAGGAGGGATTCGGCGTGGGAACGGCGGTCGTTGGAGGATGACATTAGGTTGGATATTAGGGTTTCGAAATGGGCCGGGTTCGGGCTGAGGAGGAGGGCGAGTTCTTGCTGAGTTGAATCGGTCGCCATGGCCGAGTTGATTAAATTTTTTTTATCAGGGTTTAAGAGAGAAGTTGCGAGTATCGAATAAATGAGTTTTGAGGCGGAGCGAAAATAAGAAGAAAAATGTAGTTTTTTTTTTTAAATAAAATAAAACAAAAAATTTGAGAGGACGGATGGAGGGAGGTAACGTAAGGATGTTAAATTTATTTGGAAAAAGATTTAAATTCGAAAAAATTTAAATCTGTATTAATAAAAATAAGGATATAGATATTAATTTTAAAGATTTGTGTTAATTCAGATTCAAGTGAATTCGGAATTCGAAAATCCGAATCCGCATATAATATAATATAATATAATTATTAAACATTATTTTTATTTATGAATTTATTATAATTTTATATATTTAGATTTATATTATTTTTTATGTATTTTGAATTGTAAATGTTATTTACATGTTAAATTATTATTATTTAGTTAGAGATATTATTTTATTTAATTTTAAATATTTAAAAATTAAAAATCCAATTTTTTATTTTTTACAGATCTGGATCTGCATGAACAATACCCACATCCGGATCCGTAATGAAATTTACAAATCCGAAATTATTAAATATAATGCAGATTGAGATTCGTAATTTGTCATCCATGAGAACTCATATTATGCCACGCGTAAACCTCTAATCGGCGACCACGACAGAGTTAATTAATTTTAAGGTTTAAGGGAGGAGTTTGAAAATCTCGCCGTCAAATCACTC